>JARJLF010000007.1:600000-1087295 GCA_029378395.1 Mycena leptocephala | reverse complement strand
GGAAGGCTTGCTCCGTCCTTAGGTAGCAACACAAGAGCTCCATTTCAAGCACGGCCTTGGCCCGCGGACGGCCGTTGGAGCCCGTGGTGGGCGGCGATTGGGCCGACCGAAAGTCGTCAATGTTGACAGACTGAAATTCGAAAACCTTCTTGCCGGACGAATTCGCACTCTGGGCCTCGGCATTAGAGAAATGGACGGTCGGCACGAGGGCGCAGTTAGAGTCTAATGACAAAGTCAACATCACGTTTGATTAAAGAGAAAAAAACGACTCGCCAATGCTTCATTATAGCGAGAAAAATGCGGGGAGTTTTGGCCTGCATTCGCCCTGTTGATTTAGCCAAAAAATTGGTGGCCATTCAACTCTTGCGGTTCGAAGATGCAAATCAACCAGAGCAGCCATTACAATCTCAAACAGATGGGGCTGCTCAGAATAGTGCTGGGTATCATCTGGCAATTTGCGGCATGTAATTAGCTCTCCATACCAAGTCACGCTTTTCGAAATGCATGGGAAAAACAAACAAGCTAGGCTAGGGAGATTAATTTCAACTTGAACTCTCTATAGATAGAAGTTCATAAAGAGCGTAGGCGCCGAGAGTCCCGGCAATGGAAGCGAGAAGTCGGAGGAAGATGGTGGACGGCAGATTGGGGAGAAGAGCGTTAAAATAGTTGTTTAAATAAAGCCACCCTAGATAGGCGCGGGATCGGTCCGCGACCGTGAGTCAAGAGAATTGACAAATTTTGAGAAAACAGATCCGGTGGCTTCCGAATATAACTTGAACAAGCTTCTCGACGCAACTGGACACAAAAATTACGCAGAACGGCCGAGGACATGTCGCGATAGTGAGTGCGGATCGAGTTAGCACAAATCAATAAACCCCTGTTGGACCTCAGCCAACATGGCAGACACGTTGGAACCGCTCAAGGTCGACCTTTTCAGGGTCTGGGTTGCGGTACGAGGACCAGGAACGCGTTTCTGCGGACACACTGCGTACCTTGCTTTTGCCGAGCGGCGGCAGAAATAGAATTTCGGACGGAGACAGGTGAGGTTCTCAGGGAGATTATCGAGTTATTCTTTAATGACACGCTCCCAGATTCAGGGCCTAGTGGGATGCACAGGCTCTGCTTTATGGCTTCAAGTACACAAAGACCATGCCTCTAGCCACAGTTCGTCAACAGCTCGAGGACCCTCGACCTTGAATATAAGCACAACAAGGAGTTCCGTGAGCTCAACGCGCAGGTCCGCGATAAGGCGGGTATGGGCGGGAAGAGGAAGCGGGAAGCAGGCGCTGTCGTCCTGAAGGCCAGCAAGTCCAAGTCCACAGCCGGGAGCACAAAAGCAAACGCCGAACCTACCGCCAACAAGAAGCCCCGTGACAAGGAGGCGAACAATCCAATGGAAACAGCGGCGAAACCCACCAAGCAAACCGCCAAGAAGACCACCCGAGCCGCGGAAGAACATTGGATGGATGTGGATGTGGAACCGGACAAAACATCGCACGAAGCAGACCGCGCGGAAGACAACAAATCCTGTCGACGCTTCTGGATGGATGGATATATTAGAGAGCTTGTGCCCAAGTGGCATGCCGCATTTTGATTGTGCAAAAAGCGGTAAGGCTGGCTAAGATTATGATTATATTCAATTATAATGTATTATAATCTCAAAATTATGATTAAATACGCTCAGGCCGTATTCTTAAGTATTTTAAGGTAATTTGGTTACATTCCATTACGATCAATTACAGAAGAATGTTGCCAGAAGCACCTTTTACCAGTCTCTAGTCATGGTAGAAGGTGTGTACATCACATTTCATTGGTTAGGAGCACTGTTAAAGCCCATATTTCCTCTATCTCGGCCAAAAGTTGACAATCACAGTTGGATTGGGCGGTCATATGATTTGGTTGGTGTAACAGAAAATGTTGAAATGGGTGCAAACGTAACTCATGGGGTACAGGAGTGCTGTAAGAATGTTATTCTAACCTTTATCCAAGCACTTGGGCGTGTCTGGAGCCCCATTGATTCAGTTCTGACTGGTGGGAGAATAATCGAACATAATCGATTATATAACAATTAAATATGATTAGTTACAATTATATTATGATTATATTACATTACGGGTTGGGACCATATTTAATCATAATCTTCCAGCCCTAAAAAGCGGCATGCAGCTTTTTTTTTTTTCTTCCTCTAAAGGCCATTACGACTGTGTGATAGCATAGGGGTGTCGGAATTTGACTACCAGGCAGAATTTGTAAAAAGCTGCATGCCGCTTTTGCACAATGCACAAAAACGGCATGCCGCTTGGGCACAAGTTCTCTACTTGGCACCCCGGGGGCTGCTTATAAATCCATTCCAAGCAATTCGCCGGACGGCGAATGGTGCCGCGTAGTATCGTAGACCTGATGTGAAAAATCTCCAATCGCAACCTCATTCCTAGCCCGTTTCCTACAATAAAATTCATGGAGACATAGTCGTTCCCTTACTATCGCCGTACAAAATAGCTGGGAAATGTGGTCCCTACAGCGTACAGGATAAATCGAATGGAAGATTTGGTGACAGTTTTATGACACTGAAGGTGTTTGTAGATAGAAAAGAAATAGATAGGGGTGAAACTTCCCAATGTGGAAATACCATTTTCTTTATCATTTGGGGCCATGAAGTTTGTATTGACAGAGGCAACATGCTGGGACTAGGGCAGTGTACAGAGTCTCAAGGTTCCGGCCCAGGGCTGCTTCTTGTGCGCGACTTTCTTAGGCATGGCATGACAGCATCAAGAGCTCAAAGAGGTGCAGGTCCAAAATGGCACGTCCAACGTCTTGAGCAGATCTGAGAAAATAGGTCAGTTTTTTTCTTCGTGAGATTCGAGGCAGAATTGACCTCCTTCCAACACAAAAAATCCGAGATTGCAGTTCCGGAAGAAAACTTGACCCCCGACGAACCGTATAATATTTCGGCATTTGGGCAGATTTTGGTTGGTTGTCGTTCAGAAGTGGAATGGGTACGGATTTTTCGGCGGAATACGGATTGTAGGCATGGAATGAGTGCTCTGGGGGACTCAGAAAAAAAATGGCCCCCGGCGAACCGAGTTGTAATATTTCCGTATTTGGGCAATTTAAACCCTCCGGAATATTTTGGTTTGTCCTCGTTCAGAAGTGGAATGGGTACAGATTTTTGAGTGGAATATGGTTCGTAGGCATGAAATGAGTGCTCTGGGGGACTCATAAAAAAATTAACCCTCGGCGAACCGAGTTGTGTAATATTTCCGCATTTGGGCAATTCTCAATTTAAATGCTCCGGAATATTTTGGTTCGTCCTCGTTCAGAAGCGGAATGGGTACCATTTTTTTTGCTGGAATAAGGCTCTCTGGCATGGAATGACTTCTCTCAGGGACCCACAGAGAAATTTAACCCCCGTAAATTCCACAAAGCTTTGCAGGTTCTGGAATCATGCATGCACATCCAGCGCAGCATCACTATGTTCCGCCGCCTCTTAGGCATAGGCTTGGCTAGGTGATCGAAGGTTCAGGTAGGTCTGCCTAGGAGCCTACGCAGAGTTATTTTACCTCTGCGTATCTCTGTGTAGCTGTGCCTATGGCTCTGCGTAGAGGCCAGTGGAACGTAGTGCATCTCGTCGATTACAGGACATTTGACCCAGAAAAAACTGAGGAGGAGTGTAAAGACCCGCAATCCGGTGCACTGTTTTATGACTACTAGTTTATCTGCGTACTTGGATGTATTTATTTAGTGGTCCGCAGTCGAATACCATCCTGAAAAGTAACCAGGGCACTAGAAAAAAAACCTAAAAAGACAGTTCGAACTGAAATTTCACGGGCCTTCTTGATGAGGAATTTCAAGTTTCTCGGCTTGGATTCACAGACAGTCAATGATAAACTCAGAGTGCTGTTCTTGAGTAGGCAACATGTGCTTGCAGTTGAGTCTTTGTGATATAATCGGTAATATAATACAGAATGGCTTTGGCTGCAGGTCCAGAGCCAATAAATTTAATATCCATGTTGTATTGAATGGCCTAAGCCTGACCCTCTAGCTAATATTACGGCTTCTCACGGGCAAGCACGGCGTTGAAAGGAAGGGTATGGTGGTTTGTATTCACTTCTATTTACAGTAAATCACCGGTCAATGACACACTTTTTTCCTCCCGCTATACAGGACTGCCAGCTCTGCAACCTTGTTTCCCTGATAGAATAGCTGTATAAAACTTGTGCTGGATGTGATTTGGGTCAATACGTGTCTCAGTTCTCGGGAAATGAGGGGAAGAAAGTAATTGTTTGGCCATTGCTTGGCACTGATTTCAGGCTCCCTAGTCAATGACACAACAATTTTTATTTCGTTTGACCACTAGCTCTCCTCACAAAAATCCCAAACTTTATCATATCCTTCTTGAAGCATATCAATGAGTATTGGGTGACTCAGAATTCCCAAAAGTGGCCTGAAAGGAGTGTACAAGTGGATTCTTATGATGTTTGTCAATCCAGCTTCTAGACTGCCGCACGCCCTGACTGCGCCAATCTCTCGAATAAACTCGTCCCCTGCATTTGCTTCCCTCCTGAGCTATGAAGGGATCTGGAGTTAACCTTGGTGCAAGCTCTTTGCTCTCCCAGGTCCTCTCTACCCTTCTGCATCCTTGCCCATGGAACAAGAAATACAATAGCTGCACTTCAATTCAACCCCATTTTTTATTTATACTGCACCAAATTTAACAACCCACTATCAGCAGATGCTTAAGGATACTATCTATTGATAACTTAACTTACCCAGCAAAAACCGGTTCATTGGCGCTGTCTAGAGTCACGGAAATATCAGTGGTGTCTATTTGTGATGACAACATTTGACCATTTACGAGAAAGAACCTCTCTAAGAAAGTGCAGGGGGCCCAATCAACCCTGAATCAACTGAGTGGATACCTGGACATCTTCGGCGACCTCGAGAATGCCCATATTGTGAACCTCCCCATCACGGTGTGGGAAACAATCATTAACTGTGTGAAAGGCCCTTTTTCATCCTGAAGCATCTCAGCCGGAAGACAGGGTGGATGATGGTTCATAAATGCAACAGATAGGTACTCCAGGCCTCCCCTGCCCAACTACAAGTAAATATGAAGTGCTCCAGGCTAAGTTTCACTTGCAACAGGACAGTAGTGCAACAGGGCACCGTGGAAAGCTGAAGTTGGATTTGTCTTGCCGAACATGATGTCCACCCACAGAGACACAGCTGCACAGTATTTTGTACATCTGGTGCAAAATCACATGGAATGAAATAAATCTATTCATTGTGTCCATACTGACCATTGTCGAGACCATTTTTGATATGAAGGGTGGCCATACAACCTAATGAACATTTACATCTAGTTGGTATAAAACATTGTATAAGCTGCGGTTGTAAATTACAAGTTTCCGGTTACTTTCGTGGATAACGAGTATTTCTCACGGGCTCGGCATTTCCCATCCACCGAGTTTCCCCGAGTTTCTCCCCGTTTCTACTTACTCAGTTTTCACGAAGCTATTCTTCTGTTCTCTCTACTCGTAGTACATTTTAAGTAATATTTTGTGCAGTATATAAGCTGGCTCTTGAGCCTCCCAATATTGGTTCACATTTTTACTTCCCACTCAGCGCTATCTTCACAATAGGTTATGGGCCCGGCCGTAACTGACTTCTCCCGTAACCTCGCACACTATCACCCCGCATTCGCACCCCACGTCAGGCCGATCACCGTCTAGCCTAACCAGCTCATAAAGTTATTTTAGCGACGCACACTTCGCCTCTCGCACCACACCCACAGCCCAGCCACCCACCACAGATTTACCATCAGACCTGCATGCCCAAATACAGAAGATTTTACACAACTTGATTCGCCGGTGGTTAACTTTTCTGTGGGTCTCTCAGAGTACTCATTCCCTGCTCACGAACTTGATTCTACCGAGAAATTCGTACCCATTCCACTTTTGAATGAGGACAAAGCAAAATATTCTTGTGGAGTCAGACCTGCATGCCCAGATGCAGAAAGGTTTACACAACTTGAGTCGCTGGTGGTTAAATTTTCTGTGGGTCTTTCAGAGCACTCATTCCATGGTAAGGAACCAAATTCGAGCGAGAAATCTGTACACATTCTACTTTTGTTTCACAATAGATTGCGACGACCCAGAAGACAGACAGAGCACATGGAAATCTTCGGTCTTCGAGCGCGGTGGGACAGGGAGGTAGAAATTGAGGCTGGATCAGGTCAGCTCGGGTTTGTACATGTGCTGTCAAGAGAAGGCTTGGTTTTGCTGACTTGAGCGGCCTTGGCAGGGTTGAGGCGGCAAATCTGTAATCCAGCGGAAACACTGCAAGTTCAATACAACTTTGACAACTCACAATTCGACTCTGCAAATGATCAAGGGTGTGTTCTTGGTGTGTTCATGTTGTCGGCAGCCTGCGACAAATTGGCATCTATCCCAATTCTTCTTCACTCGAAAGCATCCAAAAAAAAAAATCTCCTCACCTTTAACGCTTTCTTTGTAGAAAGAACCCCGCCGTTGTCTGTTCTTGTTCTGTCCAATTACAGCTCTTTGCGGAACTTAGGGCGCGGACAGTTTTTTCTGTTTTTCAACGGTTTCCAGTTGAACGGGCGAAACGGGCACAATTTGATCGGATTGCCTCGGGAGTATTTGCGTTGGACTCGCATTGGAAATCTGCAGTCAATCAAATACCGGGATTTTTGATCCAATTACACAATGAGATTTCTTGAGAAAAATCTTGCTTTCGAGCAAGTCACCTGTAGCATTGGAAATACTGGCCCAATTGGTCTAGTTTTTTGGTATCAGACACCCTTGCATATTGTCTAGTCAACGCCCTGTTTACATAGCCGGTATGGTGAGTGATTGTGATTTGGCGCACACTTTAGCCGAGCAGATATTCGGACACTACAATAAGTAGAGCTCTCCACGAGAATTTGGGTACATTGACATTAGCGTTGACTAGTGCCTCCCCAGATGTATAAGATATCCAAAAATTAGGCAGTAATTCCAGTGATACAAGTGACTTGCTCGAAACCAAGATTTTTCGGGTGAAATTTCATGACCTACTCGCTGTAGGAGAAAGTGATGGCCGGTGCTCATTTCAGTCATTTGACCTCATTCCTTGGTCAAATACCTTCAAATAAAAATGTGCCATCAATATTGAGCAATCAGAAGCTAATGTGGACAGAAAGAACCATACTATACCTACGCTGTTTCCATATGGAGAGAATGGCTGGCACACATACATACCTCTTAATTTGCCTGATGATGATGCAAATGTAGATGAAGAAGAAGAGGATCGCGATGTTGGGGAAGAAGAGTTGAACAAGTCAAAAAAGCGAAAGTTCCTCTCTATCCTGGAATACTATGCCTACCGTCTTCACCAGCGTGCCACAGATTCTAACCACATCTTTCAAGCGGGAAACCTATTTCAACAATGGATTGTTGATGCTTGGGCAGCAACAGATCAGGGGAGATTACGCTGGCTAAAGGACAACCAGACCAAGCTCCGAGTAGATCTGTACAAGGGGTTAGCAGATGCTGTTGCCAATGATGCGGATATGTTGTTGGGAAATATGGGCCAACGTTATATCCTACCTTCATCCTACATTGGTGGTGCTCGCTTCATGCTTCAACTCTATCAAGACTCTCTAGCAATTGCACGCTTTGCTGGGAAGCCAGATTGGTTTTTGAACATGACAGCAGATGCCAACTGTCCAGAGATAAAAGATGAACTCCTTCCAGGTCAGACAACTGCTGACCGTCCGGACTTAGTCGCACGTGTCTTCCCAGAAAAAGTGCGAATTTTACTGAAGGCAGTCGAGGATGGTGCATTTGAAGAGTGGTTAGGTTTTGTCTACACAATTTAATTCCAAAAGTGTGGTCTGCCGCATTTGCATCTTTTAATTTTTTTGAAAGCTCATGCCCGCTTAAAAAGTGCAGAGAATATTGACCGTGTTGTCTCTGCTCAGCTACCAGATCCTGAGAGATTCCCCAAACTGTGGGCCTTGGTGACAAAACTCATGATCCACAATCCATGTGGTGCACAAAATCCTAATGCTCCTTGCATGAAGGATGGAAAATGTTCCAAAGCTTATCCTAAAGGGTTTAAGGAACAGACACAGCTTGCTCAGGATGGCTATACCTTATATGCACGCCCAGATAATGAGCGGCATTTTCTCAATGCCAAGGGTGTTAAGATTGACAATCGCTGGGTTGTTCCTCACTCTCCCAGGTGGGATCCCATAGAGGTAATGTGTTGTTCTTCCCCCTGGATAATTTTTCGCAGCAAAAGTAGACGATGCAGAGAGATTGGCGCAATCCGGGCGTGTGGCAGTCTAGAAGCTGAGTTGACAAAAATCAAAACGTCACAAATGCAGTGTCCTGTGGGAAGTGGCGCTTGGAGCCGACTGCCGAGCTAGCGCTGGATGAGCGCTTCAGATTTTCAAGCGGTGGTGACGCGCGGCAGTTTGAAAGGGTGGGCCATTGCCAGCGATCAGGGAACATTGAAAGGCAACAGGCGAAGAATTGTGGGAACACAAAGGACGATCAGATGCGGAATGGGCGCTGGACGGGCGGTTAGAGCCGGACGGGTGCTTCCAAAGATCCGGGTTGTAGATAGTCGTTCCGGTTGAGCGTAGCTTAAATCAGGGCGCCTAATTGGCCGTCGGCGTGGATCTGTTATCAGAGGACAGATGCTTCCAAAATTTCGGGTCTGCAAGTCCATAAGCGCAGTTTTAAACGCTTCGGACGGACACCCTTAATTTTATAAAGAGAGAGATTTCCCCTGCCAGTGGCCAAATTGAAGGCAAGATTTTTTTTACCTCACTCAATTTTGATCCAAATAAAAATCTGTCTTACAGATCTCTGCGGAATGTCAAAAGAAACAATTGTGTAAGAGGAATAAGCAATAGAGGTAAAACTCAGACCGAAAAATCCCGAGCAATCTCAAGCACGGGGTAGCGGCAGGCAGTGGTTCAAGCGCGTTCGGGGCCGGGGCCCATAATCTGTGAGAATATTCACTGAACTGGAAGAATAAACTGTTTATTAGTGCCCTAAGTACATGGCTTTTATACTCTACAAAATGTACTAGAACTTTCTACTTACTGAGTAATAAATGTCGGGATAAGTAACTTGAACCCCGGGCTTGGTAAGCACGCCGGGCGGATCATAAATCCTCGGTGATGGCGGCTTGTATGTCCAACACTGTTATCACCGATTGAGCATTTTTTGCGACGAAAGCCATCAAAGACACCGCAATTCGTTGCACGGCATCGTGCACTCGCTGCTTTAGGACCTGGGATGTATACATCGGGAAGGAGATAGTCCTTGACCTATTTAAACTTGCTGCCTCGAAACACCGCGTAATTTTGCAGTAGTTGGCCTGTTATCACCAATTGATTGTTTTTTGTGATAAAAGCGATCAAATCGGCACCGCAATTCGTTTCACGCACCCGCTGATTGGGGGGTTGGGATGTATACATCGGGCAGGAGACAGGGCAGAAGAAGAACGTCACGGATAACAGCCGAATCTATGTAATTTCTGTCCATGCCGGCAGATGGCTAACTTTGGAACTTAATTTACGAGGAAAAACGTTCGCGGTCTCGAGTTTTCAAAGGCTGAAGGTGTGTTATCTGAGAGAACTGAGAGCATGATCAAAGCCAGTAGAAGGCAGTTTCTGCTGACCGGCTTCCGAGTTTGGACATTTGAAGGACAATTATTTACTATATCCTTCTAGGGCGGTATGCAAACCAGAATGTTAGGGAGATTGAGCAACAGAGGTTTTGAATGAGCATGGTGTCTGAGGAGATAATAGCAAGATGAAGGCCGCGCGAAGCTTGAAGGGGTAAATTTGGCTCGACGAAAATGGTTGCGGTCACGATAAGTATTTTGAAATAACCCATGGCGGGAAGTCATCAGAGGATAATCCACTTGGAGAGGAAAGTTGAATTTGGGGGCGGGGAAATGGGTTTACCGACGGATCAGCTGGGTCCGCACAACCGTTATGGTACTTAGCACAGCTGTACTATCCCCACCTCCCCCCCCCCCCTTGGAACTCGGACACCGAGGAAAAGTCTGTAGATATCGGGTCATCCGGGAGGCCTACGCCAAAAGTGAGTATTTAGATCGCTAGACCTACGTAGATGCAAACACAGTATAATTTCCCTTGCCTCTGGCGGTCCTCATGAGTGAATATGGAATTTTCACGATCTCCAAAATTTGGCGGTGGCTGGTGCACGTGCTGGATCCGGGTGACGCCTATCTTACGCCAACATGCAAGTTTTACAACATTTTCTGCGTTTGGCCTTGCTTTCTCCTAATTTTACATCAACGAATGAAGGCGCCTACTCAAGCCGGGCCTAGTTCTTCTCCTTCGACTGCGATGCAGTAATTAATGCCTTTTAATTGGTCTCCATATGCATATCTGACTTTGTTCATTGTAGTCCGATCTCTTCATTCACACCGCCTATTGTGGGCCCTTCGTCCATCCCTGTTCATGATACTCGGTATGTTGGCCTGCCCATGGTTATTCGCTCCATTAATCTCTGTGTCTCAGCTCGAAGAAAGTGAAGCGCATTGCCTCGAACGCCAGCCTCTCGCCCATCGCCGACGACGAAGAGGACATTGAAGAAGTGCAGGATGAGACCCCCGTCAAAGGCAAGGGTAAGGAGAAGGCGAAGCATTAATGTGCCAAACGTTCCCAATCTTCATGATCTCTGTTACGATTGTACTACCTACGCGCTGTCTCTGAACGAATGTTGAATCGCAATTCTTTTTCAATCTCACATACAAACATTGAAACACAAACTTACAGAGCCAAAAAAAAAAGAATAATCCGAATTAACGGAGCCACTTCGCTAGTTGAGCGCTTTCCAAACCTTCTTTAGGCGCCTTGACGCTCGAAAAATTATTTGCTCTTCACCTGATCACATCACTTCTCCGAGTCATGCCGGCACATAACACTGTCACACATCCTGCTTCTTACCACCCTGGTCGAAAGTTCCGCTCTTGCCAAATTCGAACTAGTGTCCTTTGGTGCTACGCACCTTACCAGCGCCATGGACGACGGCTCCTTTCTTGCCCATTTTGCGTCTTTGTGAAGCTCCAACAATCAAAGTGGCTTTGTCGTGAGAATGCTTTCTCGCTTCCCATTGTCTTTTCTGTCCAGCTACGTCCCCGAATTGGTGCTTGCTTTCAATGGAATCATTCTGCAACAATCCGGAAGACATGGATGTGTTCTCTTTCGGAAACAAACTCACGCTCAGTCATTTGTGCAACAAATTCCTATGCAATGTTCAGTAAATTCCCTCCCTTAACCCGCCGGTGGGACGATTAAGCTCTGAACTTTGTCGGTTGATTCCGAGATCAACTGTAATCCCTGCAAAGAATCCAAATTAGCATGACAATTCTATGCGTGAATCTCCGAAAATAATTCACCCTTGAACTCTACGGCTGCTCCCGGTTATGATAAAAGGTGTTCTCCTTGCAGCTGTAACATAGCGGACAAATTTGAGCAGCTTAGGGTCAGAATCATCATCCATTCCCCCTTGCCCATACATTGTCACCGACTGTATTGTCAGTCCTAACACCAACTCTCGGATTTCTCCTTTTTCCAACCATTCTTTCAAGCTCCTTTGCATCCTGATTGATACATTCACGTTGCTCGCTGTGCCGGCCTGGGTACCGCCACCCTCGGTCCCGAAATCGATTGCTCTGATCATCCACCCGCACTGGGCAGCAAAGGCGCTCGCTCCGAGGTGGACACGAGATATTTCCTTTGCTCAATGTATGTTCTCGATGTTTTCGTCTAACTTGAGAGGCCTAACACCTACAAAAATACTCCTCACTCACAGAATGAGCGAGAGAGATTGCATCAATACCGCCTATGTGCGTTTTCGTAACACCCCTGTGCATAGAACCCGATCCCAAAGCTTGCAAGCTGGTGGCCACGGGCAAGTTGGGCGGCTCCGGATGGATTTTTCTGACCAACGCCTGGCCAATAAAGATGAGAGATTAACAAAGGGATCGCCGAAGCTCCGACTTCAAAGTAATCCGCACAAGCAAACACCGACGGAAAAGGAACCAGCATATGCGACAGAAGGAATAACATTCTCCCCAGCGTCGATGAAGGAGAAAACAGAACGGAATGGGAACGCGAATCACAATTCCCTTACAGCTATTGGCAGTACCGAAGGCGCGATCGAAAATTTTCTGGTTTCGGATGTTTTCAAAGAATTACCCATAACTCGGTCAGTTCTTCACGGATTTGGATGAAGCCATGCTAGATAATTCGGCCTAATTCGTGTGAAATTAGTGATAGAGAGAAACCTGTGAAAATATTTCATATTGGATGATGTAGGATTTTGGGCCACGTTCGGGATAAATGCTGTCTAGCGAGGTCCAGGCATGTTCAACCAACATGTTTTTTTGCAACGGATGGTCTATATAGATTTAGAATCATGTCATGGAGCCAGAACTTTGAATAATTCAGTCTGTGATGCTTGCAGTCAGGTCGGGATAACAGGCAACCCAGCGGGATCTGAAATATTGTGGAGATTCAGTCAAACACGAGATATTATGTACTTTTGCCTCTATGACCTGTTTTAGAATGTTAACAAGTCTTCCCTACCCAAAATTTAGACAAGTAGGACATGAATTGGGCATGCCACATCAGATTCATCTCCAAAAAGCCTCAAAAAACCAGATCATCCAATATGAGATATTTTTACAAGATGCTTTCTATCACTAATTCCGCACGAATTAGCCCGAATTATCTAACATGGTTTCATCCAAATCCATGAAGAACTGACCGAGTCATAGGTAATTTTTTGTAAACATCTGAAACCAGAAATTTTTTGGCCGCGCCTTCGGTACTGTCAATAGCTGTAAAACGGCCTCCAGTATTCCGCAGCCCGTCATCCAATCGGAGAATGTGGTTCGCTTTTTGTTCACTCACGGCCGGCACTCATGAATGGTGTGCACTAGAAGCAAAGGCTCATACCTGCTACCGCGGAGCCTGAACTTATTTTGGTGAGACTTTCCCGAAGTCAGACCATTTATTGACCAAGTCTGCCACGATCCGCTTCAAGGTTGAATCAGACGAGACCGTCACGAGGCCAACAAGCAGTCTCAAGACCGGATCGGAGCCTCACAATATTTACTCCGGTGTGCTCCACCTTCAACCTTCACAAGTTCTTCCAATTTTGTATACACCCTACTCGACTCCTTTACACCAGTACAACCATTTCACTTCGGGCTTCAGGTTCAAGTTGATTTCAGCAACAAGTCGGATCAAGGTTCGATTTCTTAGCTCAACCGAGTTCACACAGTTCCACTTTGGTACCAGACCCGATCTTGCAGCGGCTTCGAGTCTTTGTAGGAGCAATTATGATACTACCCCTTGAATACTTGGCAATCAACTTCAACTTGCCGTTCAATACAACTGACAAACGAGCCTCGGCATCAGCAATTTCTTTTTCCCGGCAAATTCTCCACTCTACTTCACGGCTTTCTGGTATACTATCCCCCCCCTAGATCGCGGACATCTACGGAAGAATGGCCAATATCTTTTGAAGCACTCATCTTGAGACAAATAGGACCGTCAGCATTCCTCCTTTTCTTATAGTCTCAGTTTTTAGTTCAGCCAAAACGGCCCGGTGCTCGGTGAGTAATGCCATTCTTTGTGTTGTGGTTTGTTGTCCGAGTTCTAGGTAACGGGCCGATTCGGCATCCTTGTAGACTCATTTCTCCAGGGATTGCCTTGGAACTTTCCACACCACCTCCCCTACATCCAATTCGATTCCCTGTACCATATCTAGGCCGACAATTTATTTGTGAACCTTACCTGAGGGATTTCATTTTGTGCGCAAGCCATCACTTATCGGCATTTTGGCCGTATCTTTGGGCTGACCTCCATGCAGGTATATGACTAAAGTGAGGTATGTCTGATCTTCCCTGTGCCCATTTGAGTTGTTTCTGCAGTCTCCGATGTCTTTTTATGACCTGATATAACCTGGTCCCTCAAACGGGTTTGACCAAGAACTGCAAAATATCTGTTTTTCACAGGTTACTACGGAACCAGGTCATGCCATGCCACAAAACTTTGCAGGAGTGTACAATCGGTCATTATACACTACTTTATAACCATTCCTTCACAACTGTAAGACTGGAGGCCATTGGGCAGATGAATATTTCCAAAAATAGCCCTACCTGCCGAATTGTTTTGAATCAAGGATACGTATTATGCCAAGTCTGGGTCCATATCTTGTGCCCCAGACGTAGAGGACATCCCACGGATTGTGAAACACCAAAGATCAAGGAAAACGACCCAGAAATGAGTGAGAAACAACGGTTTGTCCGAGTTCTCGGTTTGTCCGAGATCCCGGGGGGGGGATAGTAACTCCTTTCAAGTTGAATTCAGCACCACCATGGTTGGATTCTGCTTCAAACCACCCAAATTCCCATGTTCCTCCAATTTCTTGCCGACTCCTTCACCTCCTTCTCATCAAGCCTGACTCGATACTCTCGGGTATATTTCTGGGGGCCCTGAATCTAGTATTGTCAGTAAGTCAACCGTGATTGACCGCAGAGTGCACTCCAAGCTCTGGTTTAACTTGTATTCAACGAGTTGGATCGAGGTTCAGTCTGTTCATCTGCACCCAAGTCTCGGCTGCTGTGTCTTTTTATCTCTCAGCCCAACGGGTCCCTCGAATATCCGACTGCAATCAAGTTCAACTTGTCCTCGAAGGAGTTCCTTGGGTGCATACTGAATTTAACCGGCCACAAATTTTCAGCACGGAAATTACCAGGCCACTCGGACAAACCGGAGAATTTATTTTCCCAGAGCTGCGTATATCAGTCTTTGATGTTCTGTGAAGGATAGACAGAGTTGGCGCCGAATGGCCGAGGCTTGAGGCGGTATCGCGAGCTACGTGGTGGAGTGTCATGGTCGCCAAGAGCAAGAGAGATCATGTCACACGTCACTCCGCTGTCACAAGACATTGCACTGCTTTCGCAAGCTCATCATTGCGCCCAACTGAATTCAACCGGCCACAAATTTTCAGCACGGAAATTACCAGGCCACTCGGACAAACCGGAGAATTTATTTTCCCAGAGCTGCGTATATCAGTCTCCTTGCACCGAGTACTATCCAACAGTCCAGTCAAGCTTCATTCACAATTCTGATATTTCACTCCAATTTATTCGCGGGTTATCTCGAGCCCACTACGAGAGAGGGAAGTTGAGACTCACCGCATTACTTACTCGCGATCACCGTACACATTCAAGATAATTATCACACTCACGCACAGCTAGGGAGTATGAATCCCCAGCTCGGCGCACACCCGTTCCTCCCAATGTACAATGAACACGCGGATCGCATACGAGCGATCAGCGCGCACATCAGTCACCGCGGGCCCACAAGAAAGGGAAAGGTAGGGGTAGGGAAGACAAGAGATAAGGCCACGCACCTCACCCGCGCAAATCCACCAGTCCATATTCCGCTCGGTGTTGTCGTAGATGGCAGCAGCAATTCGTCCAAAGTGGCGTGCGTGGGCTGGTAACGCAGTGCGGGCGGCTGGTACACCAACGGCTCGAAGCTCAGCCTGCATCGACGCCTCGTGGGCCGGTGCTTCTGTCTTGTGGACCCGGCAAACCGCCGGCACTAATATATTAGTAAGTGTTAACGAGCCCGGCGACGCACCTTGCCTGGATCACCAGGGTTATACACAAGCGGCGACTCTGCGCGAGTATTAGCACGCGGTGTAAGATTCAAAGAAACCACGTACACATGGCGCCGACACGGCCACAGGCACAACATTCGCGCTCCCAAACGTGCCCAACTTCTCGTTCGACGGCGGCCTCGCAAACCCAAGCTCGAGCCCCGCCGCGTCCCAGCTGCCCACGCTCCCGTTCCCGTTCCCGTTCGTCCCCTTTCCCTTCCCATTCCCCACATTCGCACCCGCACCCGCATCCACCCCCACGAACCCCAACCCAGGCGGCCCATGCGGATACGCATACACCCTCTCCGGCTTCCTCGTCATCATCGTCGTCGGTGGAGTCGTTGCAAGCGTCGAACTCGACCCCTGCCCACTCGCACTACTCCCCGCCAGCGTCGTGTTCCCCAACCCCGACGCAGCAGAATCCTTTGACACCGTCTGATGCAGCGAGTGCAACGACGCCTAGGAGCTCATCGCAAAGGCAGCGAGTGGTGCGGGCGCGGGTGTGTCGAGCGGGTCTCCCGCCTCTGCATCCCCTTGTGCCTCCCCTTGTTCTTGTGCTTCTGCCTCCCCTTCCCCTTGCGTTTGTCCTGCTGCTGGTGCCGCTGTGGAGGAGGGTGCATCCCCCGCTCGATTCCCAAACGACCCCTGCGCCGACACCCCTCCACCCCGGGTACTCAACATCTCCCTCGCATCCGTAAACACCGTCCTCCCGCTCTTCCCACTCCCGCCCGTCCCACCCGTCCCGTCAGAGCTGAGGTGGCTCGCCCCACTAATCGGGCGCGATCCAGGATTAGGACCAGCAGCGCCGACGACACGACTCCGATTCCCAAGACGCGAAGAGGAGCGGGCGGCGGCGGCGAGGAAGGGGAGGAGGGGGCGGGCGCCGAATTCGTGCATAGCCGTTGTGTTCGCGTTCTCATCACCAGCCCCATTTGCTCCGACGCTGCCAAGAAACCACTTGCACACCTCGTGCCCTGCGGGCATATTACTGTCGAAATGAAGCGAAATCAACTACTGTGATAGGCCCTAATGCCGGTATGGGGAACGTACGCGCCGAATTGAAGCAGACGGTCGGTCAATGAGCTTTTAAACCATTCCCATGTTGCGGGTTATTGGGCAACACAACAGGCACTGATGGTCCGGACAGAGCCCATGCTCTGTCCAGGAATCGCGTTTGGGACAGACCTCACGCCCCAGGATTTGAACTTCAAATTGAAGGAGGGTGCCGAGTTTCAGAGGCCGAGAACTCAGTGCTTGGATTTGACACTAAGCAAGTAACCAGGAAATTTTGATACAGATGTCTGTTAAACTAGATCTGGTTTACTTAGAACACTTATGTTTCACTTTATGCACCCTCCACCCATCGCGGAGACATCGTGCGTCGCAGAAATATGCCTGGCCTGCACACTTTCCTAAGCCCCGCCACCAAGGTCAGTTAGCCTATCAAATTGGCAGTAATGGTAGCTCACCGCCACACTGCTTCCACTGGCCCACCGCACCGCACACGAAGCAACGCTGCCACGGTCCCACTCGCGCTGTGCGCACCTCATTCTCCATATCGAACACAAAGTCCCCTCCGGGAAGGTCAAGGCGGAGCTCCCACAGGTCACTGAAACACTGGGATACGCCGTCCCCCTGGTGGGCACGTATTCTGCACTGACGTACCCGCCGAACAGGAACGTGCGCCCAGTTGCGGGGTCCGCCATAAATTGGGACTGTGCACGGTACGTCGGGAACCCGTGTGTCAGGACATGTTTCCATGCAGCACCCGTCGTCCCATCCAGCCCATACACAAATGTGTCGGCATAGTATGTGAACATGGACCCGGTGCGGTCGGTGGCATCAAGTTGGCTCGGCGCAGAGGGCGCGTACCCGCCAAATATGATCCCTTTGTCGAGTGCAGCATTCTGACCTACGTTAGCTGCGTCTGTTCGCACGTAGATGAACACTCACATATGTGCACGCCATTTCTGAGCGCGGGCACGGTATATTCCCCACAAGCCGCTGGCGAGTCCAGCAACGTGTGGCGATATCCCAGCCCCAAAGGTCCTCGTACGAGAATGAGTGCGGCGCGCCATGTATCTTATCCGCGCGCTGGTTGGGCCCAATCAAGGCCCCCGCCCGGTTGGCCTCCCCATACAGGACAAAGATCATGTTGTCCTTGCCTACCCAGCTGCACGCGAGACGGCGCGGCCCAGGCCCCTCGTAGGTGGTGGTTTTCGGCACTGCATCGCCACTAAGCTGGATCCACGTGCGCCTGACGACATCGAGCTCCATAAGAAGTGTGCAGCCGAGTTGAAACATCGTGTGCGAGCCGCCAAAATGTAAATCTTGCCGTCAACACATTGCATGGTGTACTCCGCAATATTGTTGTTGGGGTACGGCCAGTTTGACCCAGGGAATGTTGAGCATGGAGCTCCAGGTCAGGGTCTTGAGATTGAACACATCTAGTTCCTTGCGGCCGGTGAACAGGTAAGCGAAGTGACCATAGACAGCTATGGAGCATCCGACGAGACGATTGATTTTGGACGACGGTACTGGACAACTCGGAAGCTGCCGCCATTCGTCCGAAGCCGCGAGATCAATGTACCAGAAATCACGATACCAAGGGCCACTCAGGGACTTCTGGCCACCTAGCACGTACAGATGTCCTGGTCGCTAGGTCAGCAAGCCGTAACGGAAGACCGAAACATCCCACCTTCGAAGATAAGCGAAGCAAAACCCATCCGCGGGGAAATCCCACCTTTCTTTATGGCCACTTTTTGCCAGGAGCCTCGAATTTTGCAGGGACGGATCGGTCAAAGTGAGTGACGCAACGAGCGTCGGATCCGGGTGGCGCAGCTGATATACGGGATCATCCTCGACGGTGGCGTTGAGCTGGCGCGTTTCAGGCGTTTCGAACTGTTCAGGAACCATGGAGGTCATGAGCAGTCGCCGTTGGTCTGCCATACCGGTGTTGCCCAGCTCACGAAAGATCTTCTCCGACGTCGCACATCCGCGCAGTCGTTCTAGATAGAATTCCGAAAACTGCAGGCTGACCTCAACCCAATCTTGAGACCAATCTTGAGAAGCCCCATTGGAGTTGGAGAATGACGATAAAGTATAAATAAGAAGTTGACACACCGAACAAGGGTTTCGCACGGGTATTGTGGATTTGGACATTGCGGATGACGACTTCCACCTCTGCACAGATCCGCAGCGCCTAGGTCACCAGGAGTGAGATTGCGGGCTGCAAACAAAGCGCCAGTAACACACCTCCTTATACTCTCGGAGCTTCATGAGGCAGTCCGCTGCATCGTTGAGGCAACCCAGTGCGTCAGCCATCGGCCAGCCAGGCTCGAGTTGTTCATATTCGGTCAAGTTGAAGGGACCATTGATAGGCAGGTCTCTACCAATGATTGTCGTGACGGCATCGATGTATGACTGGAATGCCGCTGCATAGTCCTTCTGCTCCGCAAGCTTGTCTGCGGCATGACGTGTGATCCCGCATTTAACGAGGCGGGCCTCGCGCGCGCCGATTGGCCTGTCTCCAAAGACGGGCAAGAGAGGCGAGGCGGAAGTCCATGCCCCGTCAATCACGGATTTGGTAACCTTTATACGAGACGCACGGACCATGACACGTGTCGTTCCATTAGACTCACACCAGAAATTTGGAAATTGCCCCTCGGCTGACAACGTTGCTGAAAGTGTTGATTTCGGCCGCAAAGAAAACTCGGCTGAAAATGTATTTGAAACTGACACTGCATTCCGAGCCTATGTCGGCAAGGTCGGTTGACGTGGGAAGATAGAAAAGAGATTGAGTCGTGCTAGCACTCAGAGAACTAGAATGAACGCTCGGATTCGGAAACGTCTGCAATTGTCTGTGTATGTAATGTGCGATTATCAAAAGTGCACATCATATGTCTACGCAAATTTGAAGACCACGACAGATATATCGTCCCTTACACAACTCTTGTCCAGCTGCATAGCCATCTTCTCGGGATCGGTCCCAAACAAGGTATTCTGTATGACACGCTCAGCGATGTTGTCACTGTCTTTAGCTGGAATGCAGCGGTGGGTGAGTTGAGCGTGATCTCCTCGAGCACCGCAACGCACTTGGAGTTCTCTTGCAGGTAGATTTTCTCTTCCGCCGTTATCACACTGCTAGCATCGTGGTTTTCGGGGCAAGTCGTGGCCAGGGTGATGGGGTCCATAGAGGAGCCATCCTCATCGTCCCAGGGATACGGATACCGTAAGACCCGCAAAGCCTGGGGGAGTGCGGGTCCAACAATATTGTATGCTACTGCTCGTGTTATGGACTGCCACCAAACGCAAAGGTTAAGTTAGCCCCGAGAAATGCGCACAAAGCCACCTGCCTTCGGGTAAGTTTGGAAGACACAGTAGAAAGCCTTGGAGACGAGGGTGGCTGATTGGAGACTGTCGAAGGTAGGGCAAAAGGTCATGATACGGCCGACAATATCATCGTGCCGAAGCAAGGCACTGAGAGCACGCATGGTCGGAAGTAAGAGCGAGGCTCTCTGCACATGTTGCGTCCCAAACCCGCAACACCGCCGATGATGGCCTTTAACTTCATCTAAGCTTCCTTCCATCATCAAGGGGAATTCAGGGATTGACCAATGGAAATGGGCCCAGATTCAGCTCACTTGGTGAGTCGTCCGACACTAAGCCGATGGATCGGCAGCTTAGGATGGATAGAAATACGAGAAATATGATGGGCTAAGATCACCACTTGGATTTTGCTGAAGAGGTCATTGTGGGCATATTTTCTGAAATACGCTCTGCCACCCATGCCCCCAATATGAAAAATAGCTAGTATTTGGGATCCCTCAGACCATACGGCATGCGCACGGCACAGAAAACGGAATTACTAACTCGCAATTGGGGTTGATGCTTCACGACAGAACTTTGGTAATGATGTGATTTTCAGGGGAATTCACCCTTATTACGTTATAGGGCTTGGGCTAAAATCAGATTTTTACTTGTTTTCGGTGAACCAGATATGATGTGTGACGGTTTCAGTTCAGTTCATTTCGGCACGAATTGAAAAAGCGTACCCGCGCCAAATGCCTCACATTTATTGATTGGAATGGATGTCGTCCTTGTCTCAGACGGATAAATCAGTCACAACGCTCTTTCATCTTGCTTCAATCCTCATGTATCGCTTGCATTTGGCGAAACCCAGCACATGTCCGATTGACTTCTCTGTCTCCTGTGTCAATCGTTATGTAGGTCCGGTTTTTCGGGGATGGCGCGCAGGGGTGAGACAAAGTCGACGATGCCATCGCCATCATCGTCCTTCTCATCCGGAACCTCATGGCTGAAGAATACCGGCGATGCGGCCTTCGAGAGAGTTTCTGGGTCCACGGGAGGTGCGTCTGGTTCCTCGCTTTCTTTTCTCCGACACCGATGGAAATGCCAAGAGTTGTCGCGCCATTGGGAGTGACACGCCGCATTCTGTGAGATATGGCGGTTAAGGCCAGCTCTGGTGGGCTTCGTAGCCTGGCAATACGGACGGCGGTGGGGAGGCATTTTTAGCGGATATTATTCTGGCTCAAGGTACAATCATGCGTGACGCCACCAACGTGTTTCAAGGGGGCGGCACGGGGGCGCGCGGCTCTGCACTGCTGCCTTATCTATGGTCGCGTGTGTTGGCTCCAAACAGCGCAACCACCACCATGTTCGTTGACAAGAACCAAATAGACGTTCACCACTACCTGGCATAGTGATGCATCACGACATCTAATCACGACATCTAATGAGAGGTCGGTCGTGATGTATCAGGACTTTTAGTTAGAGATGTGCGTGATGCATCACCTTAGAATAAATTCCCATTTGAGTGCACAGCAGCCACGTGTAAACTGGCGATGGGGCACAAGCGAGCTCGTTGTTGATGACGGTGTCCAGCGTGTCTGTGATTGTTTGGCAAAATCCTCCATGGCGGGCTGACAAACTATCCCAATCAGGTAATTCTGTGATTTTCAGCCTTGAATGCACCAGGCGACGCTGGGCGCATTTGCGCACCAATCGGGCCACAAATTTGGGATGGTATGTATATTATGTGAACCTACAACATATGTACAAATGGGACGATACGCCCTAGCTAATAATATATAATTTGGGATTTTGTCCCAAATCCCGTTCTGCTATACCCGCTGCATCCCCACCTGCCGCACAGCTGCGGGTGCCATTGGAGCACGCCGCTCACTACCAGTGACCCACAGTACCTCTTCACGCGCCATCATGCTTCGTGTTCCGCCTGATCATGCGGTCGCGCGCCGTAGCGCCGTGATCAAGCAGCCACGGCGGCCTGCCTTCAGCGCTTCGGCGCACACAGCGCTACTTCGATTCAACACGAATCAAGCCTCCCTCACGGCGCTGACGTGCCCCGGATGCCGTTCGTGGGCGCTGACATCACGCGAGCTTCGAAATTGAGCGTCTCTCCCGGGACAACACCGAAAAGCACGCGCGACCTATTGTACAGATGCGTTGGCTGCAGCGCGTCCGTAGGGCCTGCGGTAAGACCCAGCGTATCGCGCTGCCGCCGACGTGCTGGAGATTGGGGAGAGTGCAGAAAGAAAAAAGAAAAGACGGGTTGACGGAGGGTAGGCGACGAAAGATGAGGGGCAACACTCACCTGGATGCAACACTATATCCCTGCATAAATACCTCCATCTATAATCCACATTGCAGGCTTGCAGCGACGCGACTGCGAGACGATCAGACCAGTTTCCCAAGCGCGAGAGCGGGAGAGGATCAAAACGACGAGGTCTGGGTCATGTCAGAGATATAGTTTGGTCTTGGTTTGGGCCTGGTTTCGCGACGGAGCCGTTCAACGCACAGGAGGCGAAGGGGAAGAGTCGGACCAGACTCTCGCTTGACTTAGTAATGACTCAGTCGACTAACGATCGATTGACTAATGACTAAAGCCAACTAAAGGGGGGCCAAATAGTGATCGCTGGCTGAATTTTTCCTTTTTCAACATCGTGCATCATTTGGGCCAGATTTTCGTTGCACACAAGAAGGTGTGTAACACAGATGAACATAGTGTCACGCCAGATGCGATTTTAATGTCCGGACAGCGTCAACGAAGCGCATTTTGAAAACTAGCGATCACTAAAACCAAGCGTGGGAACTTTAGTCGGCTACTAGCCAACTAAGTGTTAGTCAAGCGAGAGTCCGGGGCCCCGGAAGACGCAGGTGAGTTTGGCGTGGCAGCGGCATTGTCGGCACGTGTGACTCGGGTCACTCAGGCCACTCCCGAGCTGCTCCCGAGATACCGATAGGTAACCGCAATTTTTGCTTTTTTCTTCACCTCTGCCTCAGCTGGAAAAACATCTGAGGACGCAAAGTGTCTTGGAATCATGAACCACAAGCTGGGTTGAAAGATTTTCTTTCGGATCTGAGCAAAGAGTGAGAGACCAGAAAATTGTGAGTTTTCTCCCGAGTTTTTTGACCAGTCTTCAAGATCCCGGTAATTTTGGGGCACAGTGACGCGAATCACATCGTCCTACGCATAGTTTTGAGGGTCCTACTTCTTGTTGTAGTGTTTGTTTGAAAAAACGGTGAGTAACGGGAAAACTTCCAAAGATCATTACATTTCCTTCACCATTTCTCCGAATTCTATTCGTTTTGGGGTAGGACAGAACAAACCACTCGGAATATGCCATCCAACTCAAGGTTTCATCCAATATGTTGGCCATGGGACAAGAAAATCCAAAAATCACAATGGTTCGAATATCTGCCTGAGATGGGGCGAAACAAAGTGGAGAATATTCTTGGGTGTACATGTGAACCCAACGAACATTTATATTCACAAATACCAGCCAAAGTTTTCATTCTGCAAGCGGAAGAGATGCCGCAAGTGAGTAATCTGAAGATCATCAATTCTTTCCATGATTTCTTCATCATTTCTGCAAATCCCGGGCATTTTGGGGGAGAGAAGAGTGAACCAGTGAAGGTGTGATATTTAGTTCCGGTTTTTATTTTCAGACATTGACGATGAGACAAGAACATGCCAAAGTGACAAGAGGTTCAATACCTACCCGAAGCACTTCGAAAGAAATCTGAGAATATTATTGGGGCCACCTGTGGACCCAAGGAGCATCATATCAAAAATTCAGAGCAAATTATTTAGTTGTGCGAGAAAAACAGATTCTTGAGCACAATCAAGAGCAAGCACTGTTTTCCGTAATAGGAAGTCACCGGCCTGGACTTGACTTTACCTCACTTTCGGCACCACTTCGCGAAACCTTGGTAAATTGCAAGGTATCCAAGTGAGTAACTCTTGATTTGATAATAAACATAACAGAACTTAGATTTCGACCATAAAGCAATGTATTCCAAAGTTAATCTTTGTAATACTACACAAGTGCCGCGCATACCGCATACCTACCAACGAAAAGCATGAAGGTATATGACAGAGCCAGGGATGTGGAGGGAATAGAGTAATATAAAGACTCTCACAAACAGGTGGTACAACACTGGAGGGCGGCGGGCATGCTTGGCGGGAAGGCGGCGGAAACGTGGCGGGAGCGCAATACAGGAAAAGACAATGCGCTCTGCAGGACGCCGGCGTAAAATAAGCATGAGACGGTGTTCGGGGACTTGTACAAAGGCTCCTGGGGTCGTAAACTACACTGGTGCACAGCGGGAAGTGGTGGGATCACATGGCCAGAAATTGCCGAGTGTAACGCTGCACTGGGCGGGACGACGCGCTGCAAAGCGGTGCACAGGGCGAGCCGCTAGCGGCGAAAGAAGGAAAATGAGCTCTATGGCATGGTATCAGGTCCTCCAGAGTTACAATGATGCTACCGGCGCTGGACGGCGAGGCCAGCGTGCACGGACCATCAAGCACACCCGGCGCGTGGTACAGAGGGTCCAAATATGGCGGGAGGCGATGTCCACGGTCATACACAGGGTGTCGACGGGTTGGGATGGGCTGTGATTGGTGCTGGAAGGGGGCGGGAAGCGACGGGAGCGCGGGGCGGGAATGGCGGGGTAACGCGGTGCGTGGGGGGGGAGGAGGACAGTACCAGGAAGAGTGGGAGGCGACATATGGTGAGGTTTACATGGTGTCTATAACGTGTGCCAGGCAACACCGGGTGCTGGAGGGGACGGGAAGCGACGGGTGCGCGGGGCCGGAATGGCGGGGTGACGCAGCGCACGGGGGCGAGGAGGGCACAACTAAGGGCAGGAGGCGATGCATAAGACACTGTAAATGGTGGCTAAGGCGTGCGCCAGGCAGAAGCGGGTGCTGGAGGGCGGCGGGAGGCAGCGGGAGCGCCAGGCGGGAATGGCGGCGCGGTAGCAACGCGTTGGGCGGGACAACAGCGCCAAAAAGGGCGGGAATTGCCACCCACTGACATGTACACAGCGTCTACACTGCGTGCCGGGCATTACTAGGTGCTAGAGGACGGTGGGAAGGTACGGGGGCAAGGGCAGGATGGGGGGCGGTAAATCCACGCGCAGGGCAGCTTTATGTCGGTGAAAAGAGTGGTAGGCAACGGCCAGGAGTTCACACTGGGCACCCCTGGGCAGCGATAGGGCACAGGAGCCGCTGGAGAGCAGCGAAGAGCTGGATAAGCGAAGGACTGGTGCCGGCTTGCGAGAGATGTAGCGGCCCAGGAAATGGATGGTAAGGGCTGTGAATGGTGTCAAATGAACACTACAAGGGTGTACAATCGTCCACGCACCTGGCTAACCACCAGGGAACGCTAGAGGCCGGGGCCGTGGAGGAGCGATGAGGTGCAGATCTCAAAGAAGCAGTACAAAAACTATCGGGGCAGTTATATAATCGTTCCATAAACACTGAACAAGTGCAGGATCAATTACGATGAACAACGGCTGAAAGGGAAAGAAAGCAAACGAGTGAAAAGAAGGGATAATGTATTTGAAACTCCGCCCGCAGGTGCCGAAGCGCCGCCGGACTTGATGGCAGTGCTGATGGTGGACTTTTTTTTTGAACCCTTGTTATTTGCCCCTCGCCTCGTGAGGCATGTTGGGCATACTTCTACACAAAATGTGTCTGCTGTACTACCAGGTAGTAATGGGCTAAAACGTTAAATGCTGAGTCCGCGAAATCATGTCCGACCGCCAACTTTAGGCTAAGGCAGACGGAAGCGCTTGTGCGCATTAGGCAAATGCCGCGGGACCTAAAAAGTTGAGTAAATTAGATGGTCCAGGGCGTAGGATAAGGGGGGTAAAGGCCTCCGGTGAGGGTAGGCACTGATGAATAATGTAAAGGATATAGGTGTTAAACGGAAAGGGGGAGGGCATAAAGAGAAGTATGGGGTCCAACGAACAACGGGGGGGTTGGCTACGGGCTGAGTTTTCGCGTACGGGATCGAGCAACGTAAAACCGAAGAGTAGGACTCCATCCTCCACCGCCGCCCCAGCATCCGCCCGCGAGGACAGGGCGAGGCGGTATACGACAGTTTTCCTTTGTGTATCGTGGCCCAGTTCCGTCACAGATCTGATGCTTCCGGTGAAGCCGCCCTTACGCATCCATTTTAGGGGGTTAGTATCGGACGGCAGGGGGACATTGTGAACAACGACGGAGCAAGGGGCACCCACCGGAAGATGCCGAGACACAGCCTCATAGGGTAGGGAGGGTCTGGGACCCCTTATTTCACTTTTCGGAATTTGTTCAGAACATCCTAAAAATGTGTTTGAGAGGGTCAGAAAAAAATCAGATTTTTTGAGTGGTGCCGGTGGGTCAAAGCATTGACGAAAATAATGTTTGGATCGAGCCGAAGCCATTGCCAATAGTGCCGAGTGTTTCGCAAAGTGTCTGGTTAGGGTTACAGCTGATCCGGAAACTAATGAGAATGATAATTTTTTTTTTTGCGCGCTTCCCAAAAAGGAAACTCTCGTATTCTGCTCTCCCTGAGTCCCTCTCGCTCTTTTACTACCTCAGAGGCCTCAAATGCCTTCCAGTACATCGCCGGGCGCCCACTTGACGTTGAAAGCAACGTTTCCGGTCAACATGTTGCTCTTTCCGCCTTCTAATCGGCTCATGAATCATCATCCATTTGCCGCCTCTTTTTTCGATGCTGCTTTTCTCCTACCCTCTGAGCGAAGGATCCAGACGACCAAATCCTGACTTCTTGACCCCTATCTTTCGAGGACCGACACAAGGAACACGGACGAAACGTTGGTGTACTAGCTATTGCGTGCTCGTCAGTTTTTTTTGCCTCTCTGATGACCTTGCACTGTCCTGTAGCTACTTGCCAACCCTCAGTCTCGACTTCCATAGCCAGTCTCTCGAGACGGTATATTCGCCTGTGCGCTCAAGATCGATGAAGATCGATGGGATCAATATGCGGCATTGTCGCCGTGAACGCAATGTGTGGGGCGCATAGTCATTGAGATAGGTGCGTCAAACCTCGCATGCTCTTGTGATCGCTTCCGCGGTCGGACCGTACGCCTCTGCCATCTGCAATCGTGCACCCGACCTGTGCTGCGACCGTCTGTACTGGCTAGCACTACAGCGGGCGGCACCAAGATCATGCACCCGCTGCAGTGCGAGCTCTTCCTCGCCCCGAATTACGTGCGTGGCTCGTGGCTCGCGATCGTGTAGCAAGAGTACGGGCGCCGCGATAGGCACGGGGAAGACAAGTCAAGAGGTTCCCTCACGCTTCCCTTCCTCTTCATATCCTTATATCTTTGCGCACACCGAAGCGTACGACGCTGTATACATCCGCCCGCTTGACACCCCGACTGTGCACACGGGCAGCGCAATACATCCCTCGCGCCGCCCCTTTCCCCCCACGTCTCGGGTTAGATTATTTGCACGTGTTCCCGTACGTTGTATCTACAGACAACATCATCAGCTGCGCTCGTTCGATATAAAGCTGCAGCGAAGCCAATATATTGTACCACATGTCTTCAATCTGTGCATAAAAATATCATTTCATTGTGAATAGGCCCAATGACAATCTTGTAGCAATGTTCAGTATCTGCTAGCGCTCAAAATCGAACGCTAAAAGAGCGAGAGGGAGCAGAATACGAGAGTTTCCTTTTTGGGAAGTGCGCAAAAAAAATTCGATCATTCTCATTAGTTTCCGGATCAGCTGTAAAAAACATTTAAAAATGCTGACTTATGTGGGAAATTACCAAATTTGGGTGTGGCTGTGCTCGGCTAATAGGTAGGGTCCAGTGGCTGTTGATTCACTTTTCCGACCCTGTGTGGAAAATTTTAAGGCTGGGTGCCCCTTGCGACGGAGTGCCACGGATCTCCTGTATCGACCCGAGGGCATGGATGTCCTGCGGGAAATCCGAGAAGTGGGCACAGGACACCCCAAATGGCTGGAGTCCTGGCCCTAGCGTCTTTAGGTGTGAACTTCTCGTCATGCACGAAGCTGCATTCTTTGTCTCCATCGCGGCAAAAAGGTCTCCTGGTGTGGGTAGAGAATCAGAATCGGAGGTGGTGTTTTCGAGGTCCAGGCGGAAAATGAGATCGGGCCGTACGACATGTCGCTGGCGCTCTGCGGGAGCAGACGGAGCGTGTGAGGGCAACGATTCCACCGGTGTCTCGGCCCGAGGGGGATCAGTGGCTGTGCTTGTCATAGCCTCAGCGTACGTGGCATTTTTGGTCGGGCTCATCGGGGCGCAGGTCTGTGCGGAGGCTGTCGTAGGGGTCGAATGGGGGCTCCGGGTAGGGATTAGAGTTCGCCGAAGGAGAGCCCGTAGGACTTCCGTGGTATGTGAAGTCAGAATTGGTGCAGTGGGTGCATCAGACTTTTGACATCTGACTTGTGAGCTTGTACAAGGCCAAACAAGGTCACAAGCCCCACTAAAATGCGGACAAGCTCACAAGGCGACAAACCTATGTCCGAATTTCACAAGCTTGAAAATCCCGTCCAAATTTGGCATGTCTTTTGGGCGCTACAAGGGCTTCTGTGTACTTTTATGTGTGCCGGGGCATGTTTTATGAATTGTGGAGGTTAGTTTCTCTATTTTCAGGTCAATCCCTCCTCTCGGAGGGGGGTTAATTTCTGAGTTATGGCCTTGTTCGAGCTTGGCAGCTTGTCGCTTAGCGTTGCCAAGCCCACAAGCCGTAACAAGCCGCAAGCGAAATGTCAAAAGGCTGATGTGGTGCGATGTCGTGGATGAGCGTCAGCGTAGCGAGGGCGGAATCGAGCAAAGACTCGAGGCGCCAGTGGTGGGCAGATAAGAGGTCAGGGTGTGGTTCTTGGTGTGCCTCCAGTGGAAAGGGTGCGGAATACGAGGGCTGAGGCGCCAGGAAGCCTCCCGGCGCCTTTTGGTCATGATGGTCGCAGCGTGAGAACATCCTCCTGATGGTGGACTTTCCAACTCCCAAATTTACTGGGTAAATAACAGACTTCAACAAGCGAGGAACGAGCCCAAAATGTTGAAGCGTCTGTCTATGAGAGACTACCCAGCCCAGTCGCCGATATGTGATTTATCTCTGCTCCGCAGCCCTTCGACGCCCCGAATACAGGCGAGCATTTCACTCTGGAATACGGTGCCGACGCCTACGCGTATGCTTACGGCGAAGACCAGGAAAAGGCCCGGGGTCGTTGGAGTAGAGACCGCAGCTCTACCGGTGACCCCAGTACCTGAAACTACAGAGATTGTGTTGGTCCCCGTGCTTGATCCGGCTACTCCCGAGGACATTGACTCAATGCCCGACGCCAAGTGTGCCCCAGAGAGCAGGGAGGGAGTTTTACCTATTGTTGAAGAGGTTATCCCAGACACATCCATGCACCGCAAATTTCCTCCAATCGAGATTTTTGACTTGTAAGGCGTCGGAGGGAGTGATAGGCGGTCAGTCCCGTTTGGTCAGAACCTGAAGCTGAGTGGGCCGGAAGGCGAAGTGGTTCAGATGAGGAACATCGTGGACGATAGCCGCATTGTTGATTACCAGATGAAGGAAACCTGATCCTGCTGTGAATGTTCTACCTAGGCGCTCATTCCGCAAGTCCGCAGCGCCCAGTGCTGCCACCCATACCTGTTGCAACAACCTCAAATAAGTGCAATGCACACTGGGCAAAAGTAAGAGACTCCCAATACATCTGCCCGATCAGATTCACTGACCAACTTTACAGAGGATGGCTCTATCTCAGCGACAGCGGTTCTGAATCGGAGGATGAGGACTAGGAGTGGGTTCAACAGGTGTTTAAAACACGGTTTAAACCGCTGTTCAAACCTCCTGTTCAGCTGGTTCAACATCGCACCTACCTGCTTGAACACAGTGTTCAATCTTTCCATATCCATTGTTTTTGTAACTTCTCACTGTTCAATCAATCCGTGTTGAACCACTGGATTAAACAATGTTCAAACCATGTTCAACAGGCAAGGTCATGAAGCATAAGACCCCGTTGAGGGTGTTTGAACAAGGATAATGTTGAAGACCACCTTAGGAGTATTCCACAGCAACTTCGTTTAATCTGAACAAATTTCAAACCGTGTTTTGCATTGAGAAGTGTGTTGTTTAAGCAAACTTAATATGGTTACTGACAGGGGCGGGGTGGCGGAAACGACGACGGAAATGGCCTGATGGACGACGTGGGAGGCTAGGACTCAGTGTACCATGCTATTGTCACAAAGTGATGTCCGCGAACATAATGTACATGTGAGCAAGAGGAAACAGGGTTGTTTGAATCCAACGAGGTTAAATACGATTGAACCGGAAGGTAAGGTGTTAGCGTTAACATAAGTGGCTCTCTGGAAATTCCACTTGACAGCCCTCCGCACGCAACCTGTTCCTGACGGGCGGAAAACGGGCATCCGCAACGACGGAGTCCCAGCTCCCATAAAGTACGATGCGTTCAGGGGTGGAGAATTCTGGAGTGAGAAAGAGCTCAAAGTGACGCTCGATGGCAAGCCAGTTGCAAACGACCGCCACAGCAGAATGGAGGCGGATACAGGACAACGTGGACTGCTGGCCTTGTGGCGCAATAACACTGTTCCAGACGTCGTAGCAAAGTTCGCGCAGGCGCGGGCATCGTGTAAATATCGAAGAAAATGGAATGGTGGTCCCAGAGCCGAAGATTTCGAGTGTGTGCAGAGATCGGAGGAAAGGAAATTCGGATGAAAGGAGGTGCATAGACGTGCACTGAAGCCGGGTGAGGCCTCGCAGATCCATTTGGAGGAGGGGGGATGGCGCGGATGCGGATGGTCCCAGCACCGGGAGGCCAAGCGTCTTCAGGCCAGGAAGGGCAGCTAGATTGGCTAGTCCGTTGCCGCGAGGTGCTGATGACGCAAAGAGATGCTCCAGGTTCGGCGAGGCGTGGAGAACCTGATGCAAGAGACCGGAAGCTATCAGTGACTCGGAACAGTATATGTGCCTGAGGAAGTCAAACTGAGGTAGGTCCAGCTTCCTGTAGGGATCTAAGGTCACAAAAGTCGCTCGCATGGATGTTGACACTTCGTCTGGTTGTACGACAATCTGCACCTGTGGGCACAACGCAAGGATCTGATAGTTATGATCGAACCGGATGGTCGAGAGTCTGATGCTGCGGACAAGGCGAGCGGTGGGCGGCCTTTGCAGCGAAGCGTAGAGTATGTAAAACCGAGCGTCGACTCGGACGTTCTCATACAGAATCTCTTTCGCCAGGCCATGCCACATCCTACACACGAGGACAAAGGAACGAGCATCCGGTCGTAGGCAATCACTGTTGGTAATCTGGGATGATTCATGGATGCACGCTCACCCGCAAGAAATCCTGCATATCCTTGAAAGGATCACGAATCGGCTCGTACTGAAAGCGATCTGCCGAGGCTTTGGCAAGCGGAGATGACTCCGATGTGGCCATGCGGTGAACGTGAAGCCAGATCTCTGGCGGCAGCGATAAAGTGGCCGACAACGAAGCTGTGCCTCCCAACGCGCGTTCGTCCCGTCCCAAAGCAATCTGCGAAGGAAATTAGAGACAGAGTTGAGACAGAGCGCATACTGCTGGAAACGTCACGCACGTCGTCCTTCAGGTCACCGGGGCGCAGGAATCTCCCAGTGAAAGCCGAACAGCATGTAGAAGGCAAGAGTCGCGAGGGCGGACACAGCGAGCTCGAGCAACATCGTGAATGGCAACAGCGACGGACGTGGCATTAGTCACCTGCACGCACGTGCGCGGGTACGCCGGATCACCGAATGCCGAGCTTAGCGTTCAATGCATAACATAGACCCGTTTTTGCTTACAAATTTGCCTTTTAGGGCAATTGATGGGCAATCAATTGCCATAAAAGGCAAGTTTCAAGTGTCACACTGGCCGGAGCGTTTCATCCATACAATTCACACCGAGATTATACAAATTTCGGGCTATTCGATGTTGATTACGATTCGTGAGATTTCACATTGCGAATCGGCTGAGCCGAAACTAGAGCCGAAACCACCCATTTCAGCACCTCCGAAATAATTGATTTACCCGATATAGTATATCGATGAGCCAATATGCAATGTTTGGGCTTTCATTTCAGCTCAATCGATTCGTGTCCGAAACATTGCAAATCGTAATCAACATTGAGTGGCCCGAAATTCGCGAATTTCCGGTGTGATTGCCACAGTATATGGGCGCCACAAATTCTTCAACATAATTTCCTACATGATACCCAATTGTAATCTGGAATTTAACGCAGGGGAGACAAGCCAATGTTCCACCTTTCTCCCATTTCAAAGATTAGCAACAGGGACGCTGTAAGCACGGGATAACCAGAAACCATTGAAACGCACCTATCCGAATACGCGGGGGTGTGCGTCGACTCCCTCACTGGCCGACTAGATATTTGGAAGAAATCTCGATGGCGAAGTCCCATTCAGGCAATTTCACGTGGGCTTCGTCCTGACTGTCGTGACCCTCCTTGCTGCCAAGCAACAGCATCCGGTTCCCAACTGCAATGAAGGAGTGGAGGTCATGATTCAAAAATGTTTCCCGGAGATTCAGACAGCGAATCTGAGGAAGCGGTGCCAAGAGATACTCCCATATCTCTGGGACCAAGACGTCCTCGGCGAATGTGTGAGGGACCCAGGCGACGAGCACAACTGAAGGAGGGTAATTTTCGGGAGAGGGCCCGGCCGCCACTATCGAGCCCAGCAAGTGCCACCGGATTCCACTGGGGAAATTGCCCATGGTCTTGCTCGCTGTCGTGAAATTATGATTTCAGTGTCGAAGAGGATGATAGTGTCGGGGGATAGAGAAAAAGGCTATGAGAGTTAGCAATCATCGAGCCTATTGCAGAATTGATAACGCACCTCAGAGTGTTCAACATATCCACGTGTGAGGAGGATTTCCGCCCCTTCGTTTATAGGAATGGCTCGTATGCTGTATCCAAGAGGAGGAAGGACGGAAGGTAAAGGTCGGTCCGAAACAGCCCACATCGACTCAACCTGTGAATTGTAGACCGCAATCGAGTAGGTGGAGATCCCGGGGCAGTCGTCCTCAAATTTGCTCCGACCACCAAAAATGAAAATCCTGTTTCTGGTGGCTACCATGGACGCCGACGTTCGAGGCACGACGGGGGACCCACGGACGTCGACATACCACCACAAGAGCAAATCCAGATTGATTGCAATCAAATCTGCTGTTACGCTTTTGGATCTTGGATCATATCCACCAAAGAGGAACATAAAAGTTCCGCTGTCAATGAGCATGAGGGCACTCGCCGGTTCATTCAAAGCGGGGAGTTCCTTGAAAACTGATTCGGTGGCATCCTTGCGAAAACGGAGTGAAGGCTGCGACGTAAATATGAGACGATGGTCAACAGAGTCGTGAAGGTACTCACACTAATATTTTTCCATTCCATTGTTCTCAGATCCAGACAGTGAAAATCAGACGTCGGGGTGTAGCTCTTGTCGTATGGTGCTACCCCGCCATAGCTATAAAGCTTTTCGCGTTGGTGGTCGATCACAAACGATTCCCAGTCGTTGAGCGAGGGCTTGTCGCCTGTCAAGGTTAGCCTTGTGTGAGCCGGGTTGCGCGTATTCAGTTCCACAGTGAATCCATCTTAGTACATCGAATCAGGTGTGATGTACTGATAAAATCGGAAAGTCTCTGACCATTTTCTTGGGCGCCAGATGTTGGCCAAGATCTCTGGCGTAGTGAGTCCGCCGTGCGCATGCAGGTGACCTTTGTGCGCTCGGAAGCAAGAGGTGACGGCGGAGGGCGTTTGAGCGATGTTGCGGCTTGTGAGGGCTCGCGCGCACCATCTGAGGGCATCACCGTCGTTGCGAGGGAGGGGAGGGGGGAGCATTTGGAAATGGAGGATGCCGGGAACGGGTGGGGGTGCGTAAGAGACGAGCCAGTCCGCACTACGTCGGCCGACCCGAACCCCGGACTAGTAGATAGGAGAGTGGGCGATCTAGGACTGGAATATTTGCGCTGAGCAACTGACTTCGTCGAGTGACGCGCAGTTTTCACAGGTGCGGCCGCGGCGGCATGCTTGCCCACCAAGGCGCCGCCCTGTTGGGCTGCAGGTTCGAGAACAGCTGCCTGCTCGATGTACTTCCTTTTCAGTTCCTTCAATTCGGCCGCCAAGACGTCATTCTCGGCGAGAGCGCGGGCATTATCCTCGCTAAGTGATGTTTGAAGCTGGTTGCGCTCAGTGTTGGCATCGCGGAGTAAGGACTCCAGTCTGAGAACATCAGATTGCAGACGAGATATGAGGGCAGTGTTGCGGGCAGTCTGATCTATCTGTCGCTGTTGGTCGGCGCCCCAGGCCGCAGCTTTTGTTGCCCACTGATCCAGCTCGGTTTTAGCGGTGTCTGCTTGCTCCATCAGACTTGCCTTCACATCCCGCAAGGAATCAAATTCTGTCGCCAGAGCATGATATCTGGCCTCCCAATCTCTTGCATCAGATTGGGCCGCCGAAAGGCGGACATTCGTCGCTCGCTCCTCGTCCCGGAGCTCAGCGAGTGCAGTTGCGAGTGCAGCCGCCTTTGCCCGTGCCTCCTTGAGATCTGCTTTGAGCTTGGTGCACTCAACACTCCAGTGGCCTGCCTCGGACTCTATGGTGGCATCCCGCAGCGCAACTATCCTCTTCAGATGATCGCGCTCCGCGGACGCATTTGTGTACCTCCCGTGTGCGTCTCCGAGCCGTGCATTGCGGTCGACGTAACACTGCACAAGGGTATGCACTAGCGATGCTGGGGAGAAGGGCTGGGCGGTCTCGGGAGCGAAGCGCTTAATCTCGTCGGTGAGATAGGCGACGAGGTTCGCGCTGTCGCCAATGAAGTGGAGGGACGCACGACCCGAGGGTGCCGACCCGATACCGAGTCCAGCCTCCGCCAAGATGCCCTTCAGCGCGGCGAGGTCCTTCTCGGACGATTCTGCGGACCGCGCAATGGCTGTGTTTTCGTTGGCGAGCCTATGGAGTTGGGACTGCAGGGCGTCCAAAGCATCTTTGTAGGGCTTGATAGCATGCGCACTCTCCTCCTCGATTAGTTGGTACAGAAGGTTAGCGCTGCTGTAGATAGCGCTAGAGAGTATCACTGGGGGACTCGCGTGGGATTCGGCCATGGAGGTAAAGCCGGAAGTTGAAGTAATAAGGTGGTAAGGAGTGACGTGTACGATCACATTTATGTAATGCTGTCGCCACATCATTGATCGCAAGCTACCATCCCCACGGTCACGCCCCACTACTGATCCGAGGTGGCACCGGATTGTAAGTACAGTACTGTACTTTTTCGTTCAAATCGACAGAGGGCGTGACACGTGACCCCTTGGACCTATTCGACATTTCGACAGACCCCCCAACTCAGCGTGACGAGCACCAAAAAATTCGACATTAGAGCTTATTTGCAACTGATGAAAATCATTTTGTATCAATGCTGATTGGCTGGAAAGTGTGGAGCAGCCAATCAGAGGACATAAAACTTGTACAGAATTCATTTTTCATCGGTTGCAAATAAGCTCTATTGCGCAAAAGTGACGCAGTTTGGTTAGCAACTCACTCAGGCGTGTAAGTTAGTTGTCTCGATGCTTTTGAAGAGATCTCTCAATTCCGATGGTTTCCGGAGGTCGAGGAAGGGGTCTAACATTTTTGTTATGTTTGTTTGTAGTATCTGGCCATTCAATAATTAACTTTTGTTCTGTTCTGTCCAGAGTCCTTCTTAGGCTTCATAAAATCATTCCACCAGTCACGCGTATTCATCGCCCGACCTACAGCAACTGGCGGACCGGTCAAACTCATGTCAATCAAATTTCGAGATGGCCCCGTGGATTATGGTCAGCATGTATAGTAAGTAAGATCGCAGATGGTTTGAGGTGAACCTTGAATATTCAGTTGCACATTCTGTTCGTCAACCCCGATGCCCTCCACACGCTACAGCAAAAAAAATGCAACAATTAGAGTACAGTTAAACGGCATATAGCGCACACACCAGAATGCTCGGCTGCCTGGAAAGCCGGAAGCAAATCCAAGAAGTGAACATCTGGCGTTGAGAAATTGAATCCGTGGATGGGGCCTTTAATTGCCATCGAATGCGAATTATGTTGCGGGACAGAACACGTTCAATCATTGGGCTTGCGGAGACATTATTTGAGACCAGAATACCGGAGCACCAAATTCAGCCACCTGAACCTAATTGAAACCGTTTCTGCTCAGGTGGTAGCCAGCCTACTTCAAACTCTTAAAAGAATTTACATAGTAAGAGTGGCCGTACTTCCGGATGGTTCCCGAGGTGCGGCGGCTCTATTATTTCCATTTCCCTTTCCATACTGGGTATACACCGACAGTAGCGGCCAAAAAGGATGAGCGGGGCTGGTTTGAGCTCATTTCTGGGTCAAATCACTCCAAATAAGATGTAGACACACGCTGCACGCCCTCGAGGACGGCCTGACCCTTAACCGATCGGATTGTCGCCTCACCGTGCTGCGTTCATCCGACCCATGACCGTCGGTGTCCCATAGCCACCGGAGGTGAAAAACGAGTGGCCACCAAAGTGGATGTCGTTTTGGTATTTGATATTCTCACTCATCCCAGCATCTATCTGTGAATGGGAAGTGCTCGTAGATAGCTCCGAGGAATACTCAGACACTGGCCAGGCAGAGTGGCTGGGAGGCCAACGACGAATTTCTCCATTTGAGATAATGGTGGTAAGAGAACGAATTGGAATCAATTGTGGAACGGTCATGGGTTGTTACAAATATACATGTAGCCCTGTGCTCCCCGCTTGCACGGTTTGGAATACAACTGTCGCCGCGATCAATTTGCATAACCGAGCTCGCGCAATTATGCTCGCGGAGAAATCAATGTTCCAGAGGAACAAGCCACGGAAAGGGGGCACAGCACAAGAGTCAGCACCGGTTGAGCCAGAGATCGGTGGCGGGTCTGCCTCGGATTCGGATTCATCTGATGAAGAAGTGGACCGTGAGCAAACGGAACAGACCAAAACAGCACCGAAGAAAATACCAAAAACAGCGAAAGTTAACCTGAACGATGGCCTCGTCTGGGGAAAGAACGTTGATCCCATCTTACGGGAGTACATCTCGACCGAGCAGTGCCGCCGTGACATATCGGACAAGCACTTCAACAACCCGCCCCGGCGCCGTAAGCCTCTATTTGAGTCCGTTTTTTTCATCACTTACCCTTGTGAAGCACCTACTGGACCCTGTTGCGATAACTGCATTCAAATGGCCAAGAAAGATGGGGAAGATTCGGGCGACGAGAGTTCGGAAACATCGCGTCCACAAACCCCCGTGCAACCCGACTCAGCCCCGCAAAGTGCGCAGTCAACGCCGTCCAAGCACACCAACGCCAACGGCAAGCGTCCTATGACCAGGAATCGGGCGAGGCGAGGCGAGGGGCCATCGACTCGTCGTACAGAACACCTCAAAGCAGCGCGCACAGCTTTGACTGAATGGCGCACACGGACGTACCTTGCCAAGTACTCGACGACGTGCTCGTTTACTGACATCGGAATCATGCCCGATACTATTCTGACATCTCTCGCGTCGAAACGTGTTCAGACGATTGAGCAGATGGAGGCATTATCACCGGCATGGATGTTTGCACGGAGACACGGGCAGGAAGTCATCGAGCTGCTGCAGCGAGTGGACAGAACTCACCGCGAGGAACGCGAGAAGGTAACATTGCATAACAGAGCGGTGAAGCGTAAGCGGACCGAAGCAGTCAAGGCCGCCGAGCAGCGCCGTAAAAAGCTCGCTAAACCCCCGCATAGAACAGCGGTACCACCACCGCTTCCGCAACAAACCCCGATTCCACTTCGGCAACCATTAACAGCGTCGCTAGTGACTAGTAATGTAAGTTTCATTCATTCTCTATCTTTCCGCACCAAACTTATTCTGGAATCCCAGATTTTACCCACGACCCCTTCCCCTGCGTCCATACAGACCAACGCTGGCTTTTATTTGACCTCACAATCTGTCGCCGGGCCGTCGTCATCGCCGGGCCCTTACCTGACCCGCAATCTACACCTGGATTCTCGCGCGACTCCTCCGGGACACCCAATGCACGGTTACGTGTATCAAACTCCTTACCAGACACGCCATTCATATCCGTATCCGTATCCAACACCATATCCGACGCCGCTCCCACCCCATTTCCGATACCGACTCCGCATCCGGCGGAGCGAAACAATGAATTCCCCCAATCAATTAATCCGTGGGCAACCCCGCCGTCGACAATCCCGCAGCCAGCTACCCTTCTTTTGACTCCGAACTCAAACCCCCAGCTATACACTACTCAACTTATGCCCGTTCAAATGAATCCTCAACAATTATATATACCCTCGCGTAATGTTTCATCTCGCTTCCATCCATATATCCCTGACCGTATGTAGAATATTTTGTAATTTTTGACTCCAGCAATAAGTTTTGGGAATGACGTCCCTGTCAACTCTTCTTCCGTCACATCTGGCCCTGCCGGCGACTTGAAAATGTCTGCCAAATTCTCGAGCTCAAGCTCAAGAACCTGCAGGGAGCAATTAAATGCGAAATTCTGCATAGCAGCTGTAGCCCCCTTTGGCCGCGCTTTTTTAGATCCAGGTCGCCTCGGCGGTTTCCACCAACGCTGCAGAATGTTGGGTAGTTCTGTGCTATTTAACAGCGCAGACCTCTCGTAGCGTATTTTTGCATCCAAAGTGCATGCCGCATCACCCCAGCTCAACGCGTCGAGAAAAATTGGCACGTTAATACCAATACCATCCATGAGAGCGAGAATCATTTTGACTTCTGCTGCGAGATCATTTTTAAGATTGGCGCGAAGGGTTGCTGTTTGTTGGATCTGGATGGCAGGCCGTGAATGACGAGACTGTTCGTCCAATTTGTCTAGCTCCGAGTCGGAATCAGACTCGTCTGAGCTGCAGAGATCTACCCGAGGATCGAAGTCTGAGTCATCAGATTCTGAGTACTCTGATTCAGTATCCCAGTGGAAAAGACCTTCATCTTCCTGAGCTGGACCGTCGACGTCGAGTATTGGCGACATGAAAAAGAGAGAGATATCGCGAAATTGCATGTGATTATGCGATATTTACACGAGAGAAATTCATAGAACATGGGGCTTCCAGTTACAGAAAATCTTGCTACAGTTATGGATTGTGGGACAAAAGGGCTGCGCACCAATTAGTTTGCTTGAGCTCTGGGTGGATGTCAATTGAGATGAATGTCGGCGGTCGTCAAACCAAATGCGGAAGAAGTCACACAAAGTGACATTTGTGACTCGATGGGGGGTGTTGCTATGCTAAATGCCCCAGACGTTCCGGTGTGATCTCTGCACTATCTTTTGAAACTCCGCCTGACAGCACGGATCACACCGGAACGTCTGGGTTACCGAGACAGACAAAAGACAATAGATATAGCCAGTTTCGATGCAGGGGATGCACAAGAAATTTATTTATGGCCTTCCCGCTGCTGAAAGACATTTTTAGAATTTGGTGAACCGTTGAACATATTCGACAACCCCCCTGTGACCCGTGACAAACAACCAAAGTTCGTCGTCGACATGTACCCCTGTGACGCGTGACTGTCGAATTGAATTAAAAAATACAGTACTAGTATGTAGAGAAGAATTGGCAGTACAGGGCACCCAATGGCTGTTTTGCCTTGCGCAAGCGGATGGCTCCGCGGCGCTAAATTCAGTCCCAATGGCTCCGACATAGACTCGTCACTAGTCTGCCTGCGATGAGCAACAATTGTGGCGAGCGCGTTGCCGCAGGCAGACCGGTACTTCTCTTTGATGCAATTGGTCTGCGCGCAGAGTTTGAAAATTTTCCATCTCTGTTCTGAGCTCAATTCAAGTCCATTCAAAAAAATTTCAAAGGGATGGGTTGCTCTCCTCTTCATTATCTTGAATTCTGTCTCTTCAGATTTTGTCAAGTTAGCCGAGGTCGCGAAAATCGAGGTCTCGAATTTAATCGAGAAATGATGGCAATTGCGCAGGCACTGTGATGCCGTTCATGACCGGCACCCGCCAAAATTTCAAACTCCATGCGCAGGCAATTGCGCAGCCCGAGAAGTACCAGTCTGCCTGCGGCGCCACAATTGTTGCTCATCACACACAGACTGGTGACGAGTCTAGCTCCGACAGCCACCCGCGGGCCCAGGGGCCTTCGCTACGCTTCGGCACGGAAACTTGCGGGCTACTGCAGTGTGCCCATTTTCTAAGCGGCCCGAGCCGCCCTCGACGCAATTTGTTCAATTCAATTGATGCATCCCAATGTATGTTTCAGGGTTCCTGAAATTCAAATACACTCCTCTCTTCCTACCACCACCATGAAGCTTCTGCATTTATGCCTATTGGCAGCATCAGTAAAAAGTGATGCCACGACAGAGTAGGCCAAAAATACTGCAACAGGGTGTTTTGAGCCCGTTTCTGGCCGAATCGTCTCGGACCAAAGAGAGGACATGAAATATAGGTAATTTGAAGATTTTAGGACTGTGATCCTCGGGATAAATGCAATCTGCCCATTGTGTTCCCCGGCCCGGTGCATCCAAAGAGCGCAAATACTCCGCAGGCATCGCATCATTTACTGCTCCAGCTTCGGTTGTAACTTTATCGGCGCTGACGTCCGATGCTCGCCCACCATTCGACCCAGGACGTCGTAATTGGGCCCATCGACGTCGCCATTGCGGGGCACAAAATTTGTGCGTTCCAAGAAATAGTTCGGCGGCGGTGTTGGTCCATCAATATCGGGCAAATGAAGTCAATCAGATCTTTGCTGTCGCGGGTGACCCTATCGGTTGGGAGCTCGATGATACCATTGTCTGAATCGTTTAACCTCCCATGGCCGATGTCGAGGAGCCATTCCGCAAATTGAGACTCCTCTGGCCCGACATCCAGACGCATATTTCGAGCCAAGGGGAGAGCCTCAATGTTTCGCCAGAGTTAGGAACGGACTCGGAAGATGGAGGCGTTGAGGATCTCCTCCTGAGTCTCTTTCGGTACAACAGGGAGAATCTGGGGATCGCCACCTAATACCATTGTTAGGCCCCCATACACAATCGATCGTTACCCATGTATCCCGTAGTGTGCGGTCGACCGCCTCGTGGCATTTGCGGTCATGCATTGGTGCTTCATCCGAAATGGAATAAGCCATAGTCATAAACATCGGCTTCGGTTGGCTTTCCAAAAGCCATGCGTCGCAACCGATGGTCAAGGTCATCGCAGATGTGGATACGGAAATCGTCGCAGAGTCTTGCTGGCTCTGTCGGGTTGCAGAAGAGTGGTAATGTCGTAAATAATTGGCGAAGATGACGTCCAGTCTGTATTCCTGCAGAATGTTGTAGGTGCGTCCAATATACAGTTGTTATTCATCAAGGATCACCACTGCTACTAATATAGTGGAGACGGGCCTAACGGCTGAATTTCAGCGATTGAAGAACACATGCCGCCGTGGGGTCTCGCCAACAGTACTAGTAGCATGGGCAGCACCTCGCGCCGTGCGCACACCCGCACCACTCGCCTCCCGCTGCGGCTCTACCTCTGCAGTCACACGCGCCACATCGTCCTCGCCCGAGCTCCTGCGCCAAACTGAAGCCGTATTGCGCTCCGATATCGCGGCGCGTTCGATTTCCTGCCCGCTGCGAATATGCCGCGCATCCAAAGTGGTGCCAGCCTCCGCCCACTCGTCCATCTCGAAATGCCGCTCCACACTCCAGTGGCGAGCCAGCGTGTGGCGTAGAGACGATGAAGACGTGGCGGACACAGGCGGCACCGCGGGGGGGAGGAACGGCGGTATGGAGCCTAGCGGCGACACGGGCGCGGGTTGGGGGGACGTTTCTCTGCAGCGCAGATTGCGTGAGTGAGTGAGTATTCGAGGACGTAATTAATATAGCAGACGCACCCAATCCAGGACATCTCTGCATGGGGTGCAGGCGAAACGGCGGAGGCGAGGAAGAGGTAGACGTCACGCTTCGCGGTGATGGCGTGGGTGGCACAGACAGTTTGCAGTGTGCCGAGGGGGTTGCCACTGAAAATAGGTTATAAGTGGCACTAATACGGGGAAGGAAAATAAAATCAAGAAGAAATAAATATTATAGAGCGGAGGCAAAGGAGAAGGACAACAGAGGAAGCCCCCACGTCGTTCGAGGCGGGGTCCTTCTCAGTGAGGCCTGCCATTTCATGCGGGAACCATAAGAAAGAGATGGTGAGGATGGCGTGGATGGTGGTTGCGAGTGAAGATAGATGTGTCGCGAGTATGTGGACAGCAAGCCGTACTCACCACACCGCACACCCGACTCCTCCGACGGCACACCCGCAATGCTCCGACCCCGCATCCGCCAGCCCCAGAAATTTACCCACCACGGATGTGAAGTAACACGTCTCGAGGGGCACCACCGTGGGCGCCACGTCCTTCGTCCAACCATACCAGCACTGTTCCCCTTCGCGCCGCGTCAGGCACACGCCGCCATGCACCCACGCACCACATCCGTTCGAGCGCGCCTTCGTCCGCGTCAGCGGTATATCCGGGGACGGGGGTGGTTCCTCGGGGAGCATCTGTATGCTCCCAGGCCGATGTTCGTCGTATTCGACCTCATTTTCGATAGTAATTGCAGAGCCGCAGGTGATAGCGATGGTGGGGAAGCGGAGGAATACGGCGGGACGACGGGAGCGTTCGGGCACGGAGGCGTCGGGATGGGGCATTTTGGAGACACTGAGTCAGTGTCACGAATGTCACACCTGAATCAGAGTGATGTGACAATGTCCACACGTGGTCGTTCCCACGCTTCAACGTCGAAAGAGTCGCTCTCAGTATTCTGATAGTAATTTGCCCCAATTATCTTCCTATAACGCATATAAAATCTATGTTCTTGATACCTGGAGACTTGGAGAAAATTCGGGAGCTGAATGAAGACAACTAAATATATTTTCGCTGGTGTTTGGGGGAAATAGCCCAGATTGCAATCAAAATAGGTCAAATAAATTCCCCCACTGACTCATAAATAATTTTAGGCCGGATAATGAATGTGCAAGCAGAAACGACACGAAAATGCGATTTGAGGCGTGGGAACGACTAGCTCTGTACTGCACCAATAGAGAGTTTGCGGTGGAGCCACCCGACGCCACCAGATGGCTCATCCGGCATGCGGTGCCGGGTGGCTACGTCATTTGGTGGCTGTTCGGTTGCCTGCTTGTTATGGTGTGTATCAAGTGCCTATTACCTTACTGAATACTACTGCTTTCTCTACCTATGCAGAAGGCCATTCTCAAGTCTACACTTCGCTGTCTGACTCAATATCGGGGTTGCTCTCGGAGTTTGGCAGCAAAGAAGGGTTGAAGTACTAGTTTCCGGCACTCCACCAGTGCGCACGCGTGTATGGGCACACATCTGAATAGGCATAGTATGTGTGGAAGGTCAACAAAAGTTCTCCCCACGCCACCTGATCAGCCACCAAATGACGTAGCCACCCAGCACCGCATGCCGGATGAGCCATCTGGTGGCACCGGGTGGCTCCACCGCAAACTCTCTAATATCATCAACATATAGAGGAGTGACTTCCAAATGTTTGTTTTACCTGTTGCAACTTGCAAGTAACGGAGGAAATGCACCACAAGACCCCCGAAAGTGCATGCTAGCAAAATTTTTTACAACCACAGTGTACTCATCATGCATAGAGAGGACGGGGATGGGGAGAGGGAGAAATCGGAGGAAGAGGTGGCTGAGGAAGAGGCTTTGGCTGAGGCGACGCGTGTTGCACGGTTTGCTCTCCACAAGGTGAGTTAAGTCCTCCGAAATCTTTCTTGTTCTCATCTCCTTCTTTAGATTCGTAAATTCGCCTTTGCCGTTGTCCATTCTCCTACCGTTCTACTTCCTTTGTGGCGGTCCACCTGCGTCAGCTTTGACCTCAATGCTCGTCTCATACCCAGAGATGTATCGACGCGCTGGAGGGAAGACGATGAAGGAGGGAAGAAAGGAAAGGACGTACAAAGGAAGGATCCCTGTAAACCGGTTCCGTAAAGATTATCTTTCTGACGCACAGACCACCTAGAGGCGCTCGGGCCAAAAACAGGGAATGCAAAGTTCTGTTGGGCTACATTGTTCCAGATTGCTGACCCAGAGATGGGTTTCTGAGGTAGCGGCAAAGAAAAAAGACAGGAAGTAAAGGTCATATGAGAAAAGACGAAGGTCTCTTATAAGCGCCTACTTAAGCGCCCAGTTCTGTTGTAGTCGGCGATGTATTCTTGATGCTCAAATCTTCTCTATGGATGAAGCAAGGTCTACGCATGGCTGCCAGGCTTCTCACCTGAACTTTCCGGACATCCAAGGCCGACTCATCTTCAGGTTTTCTGTTCTTTGGATTTTGTGCCAGTAGGTCTCTGAAGGATTGTAGACCGAAACTGACAAGAGAAATGTATTGTCTAGTGCCTATAAAATTCAAACGACAACTGGGAATACCTTCCAATGCGGATTCAATCTTGCGTCTTGATATCTGGGGAGACAGTTTCGATTTTCCCAAGCCCCCTGCTTCGTTGCCCAAGCCATTTCCTGTTTCCAAAATAAACTCTCCTCACTTTGTGCCTAACTATTCGCTCCCCATAAATCACTGGAACTGCCCCAAGCACATCGATCTACCACTAAGCCAACCTGTTCCAGCCGAAGTTGGTACCTGTTGGCCTCCAGAAGATATACGTGGCCCGGATCTCGAGGCCGATACAATTTCTGACCCGGATTCTCCTTGTGCTTTATCCTTTTCTTTTACTTTCCGTAATTCTTCCTCTTGTGGTCCTTGTGTTTCGCCTGACCTTTTTCTTAGCTCCCTTAGATGAAATCTCGGCGACATCCTCTCTCAGCGGCCCGTCGGGTCTTTTTCCTGGGGCTCATGTTCCATATGATGTGCAGAATGAGGAGTGGGAATATTCCGAGGAAAGGCAGCTCTCCCCGCTGACCACTGCAATACCCACCCCTCGGGTCAGAAGCAGTATTGTCTTACCGGTGGTCAGAAGTAAGGTCAAAGCACTGGCCCAAGCGCAACGCTTGGTCCCTCTCGCAGACTGTTCTCAAGCCTGGCGGGATGGAGGTAGCTCACCAGCTTCTCACTCTGTCTCGCCAGGTACGTCTCATTCAGTCTTTCTACTTACACGGACTCTTTCTCACTCTGTCTCGCCAGTTCAAGCCCCAGTTTTATTGCATCTCCCACCCATAACATATACCCGCACCTATTATTACATAACTACCTCGTTACCGTACCATTTGTACTCCCCACTTCGGCACCTCACATCCATCTCCAATAGATTTCCGAGCCTCTTCGAGGCTGTTTCTGCTAAACATCGAGCTCTGCGCAATCCAACTTGACTGGACAATTAGACATGTATCTGCTGAAGCGCGGGGTGCTCACTCAGCAAACACAGCCACCATTGTCCGCCTCAAAAATGAAGACACAATTTTCCTGCCCTGTGGGCCATGAAATTGGTATCATTCGAACCACCCTCAAAATCCCCATCGATTGAGCCAACTCTCATCCCAATCCAAACAGAGTTGAACGTTTTTGAGGCGCTTTCTTTTTCTCATCTGTCAGCCCCATACACAATACGATGTCCTTGTTTGTTGCATATTCCAGCCCCCAGCCAGTGGATTTCTCGCTTCGCTCGCAAAAACCACGGTCCAGATCACCAAGTGGAACACTTTTGAAAATGTGCAATAAGATCACGCATTTGAAAATGTGCAATAAAGTCACGCGTTTGAAAATGTGAAGCACTGATTGGATGTTAGAGAGGTCAATAATGCCTCTAGGCAGACTTTTTTCTGCTGAAAATGACGGGAATAACCAGGGCTATCCATTGGCGATGCGCGCGCCTCAGAAAATGGCGCTGGAGTCGTGCTGGAGTTGAAAGTGTTTTAAAATGTAAGGCATTGCAATACAGTCACACATTTGAAAATGTAAGGCAGAATGCCATAGTGATGACGCGTCTGAGAAAAAAAACGACCCCAGGGCGGTTTTTCGGGGATCGGTAGCCCGTTGCAAATCATGTTTTTTTTTTTTTTTTTTTTGAATCTTTGTTTTATATTGTGTGTGTCACACCTGTCCCACGGTGACTTGATTTACGCCAACGTTGAAAGACAACTTTCTGGCAAGGCACTTGTTTTCCTTCTTGGTGCGCGGACGTTTCAATTTCCCCGATGCATCCAAATGAGATGAGATGCGAGTATTTGTTCTGAAATTCATTTTTTCTAGATAGCCTCTATTCTCCATGGGGTGATGTCTTCTTCTTTTTTTCATTCTCCCATCGCCAGCCAACTCTCTTTAGTTTTCAAGTTAAATCTCAAGCTGGTGGACAAGTTTGTGGTCATTCAGGTATAAGGGAAGCAATAAACATACATCAGCACATAGCAGAGCCCATCAGATGGGGCAGGAAGCGAAAAGTGGGGTGTGCACCAGTTTAATGAGATAGTAGCATCATTCACTCCCTGGCTTCGATTGGAGATTTTTGATTGCAAGCAAGCTTAAATTCGATAACAGGCTCTGTTGCCCTGCGACATACCTTATCTTGAACCAACTTTAAACAGAGAAACCTCATGCTCTGAACCGAGAATTTGCTAACAATGGCGAGCAATCCTTGCGAGTAATTTCCTATCCACAACAATATTTCATTTAATTCTTCATTGCAAGCCGTGCCTTAATTCTGTACAACCAACCTATCCCGGGGATCTACCAGTCCCCCACACTCAAGCGCTCCAGGTGCGTCCTCCACGATTTGATGCCTGCACCGAACTAATCTCCGGATCAGCCCCTGTCCCATCGCGAATTTGCAACAGCCGCCGTGAAGATGGACAGCGCCCTGCGCTCCCCCCCCTACACATTAACCGTTCTTTAAGCAAATGCTCGTTCGCCTTCTGCACATCTGAGTAATATACATCTGGGTTGGTAAGTTGAAGCTCGGGCCGAGTAATCGCGCCGGGCGGATCATCAATCCATGATTACGGTTTGAGATTCCAATACCCTCGGGAGGAATCGAACCTCCAGTTCCCTGCTCAACGACCTCAGGGTAGGAAAAGACCCCAATGTAAAATGGCTATCTTCTGACCGCGATTGTAAGCTCAAAACCCCACATAATGACATGATTGAACATCCTATTGCTCACTAATTTCCGAGTACTTTCGAATCATATGATTAATTTTGTTCCGTGTGCCCTCTAAAAAACCTCAATAAAAAATCTCCAGAAAAATGGTTTAGATCTCTAGGATTTCCATTTTTGGAAATGGGTCAACATATCCAATTTTCTCCTATTCACTCATATTTTCACGCCATGAGTTGTTTGAGGTGGTTTGGTGCCCGGAATAATGAGAACCACCACACGCAATTACTTTTTTTCTGCAGCGAGTATGATCCGAGGCAAGGAACATAGCCCAGTCTTGAAATATTTTGTGAATATGTCTGAAGCTGATTTTGCCATTTTAGGCAAGTGTCACACAATGTGACGCCTCTCCGCACAGATTATATCAGTGTAAATGTGAATTTTCCTTGTACCAGAGGCAAGGTATTCAAAGTTTGAGATGTACATTCGCAAATTAAGAGGCAAGAAATATTGCCCTTGTTCTCTATGACAATAAGACCAAAACACTCAGTTCTTTGTATCATTCGAAGGCGGATACTCTGCCTGTGTACAACAAAGAGGAATCCCACAAATTAGGTGTATATTCTGAGTCTTTTGTTTCATGGTTACATTGACTTATTTTTATTGTATGGTGTTACGAGCACGAGCGACCTGAACACCTTGAAACGTCGAGCACGTAGCCTCCCCGTCAAGTAACATCTCAATCCTATCGAGCAGGCCATGAGCTTCTCCCGCACAGAGGGAGACGATATTCTACTCTATGTGTATGTCGAACACCACAGTGGCAGCATCGTTGATGACTGTCAATAGCGTCCTTCGCACTGAGGATTGGAATTTTCAACATTCCCATCAACGAGGAACACGTCACAGTGTTGCCCCGACCATCGAGCTCACCCAGTTTCCTAGTTAGGGTAGAAGTGGGTCGTTCACAGTTCCCCTTTTCTGGCCCTGTTTAGCTCCTTTTTTTCATTCCCTTTTCGACTCCCTTTTTCAGTTTTAACGAAAAGGGAATAAACAGATTAGGTACTGTGTGGCCTTCCCGGCTCGCTAGCAAAGCATAATTTATGTGAAGGAACAGGGGAAAAAGGAAGAAAATGGCTGAAAAAGGGAGCCGCGCACGAGGGGTTTCACAGTTCACTTTTTTCGGCCCTTTTCCCGCTCCGATTTTTTGCCTTTTTGAACCTTTTTACATCACTAAATCGAAAATCGAGTCCATAGGCCAAGGACAAGGATTCCTCCAACGTCTTCACGGTTCAATCTAAGTACCTGAAATTTCGTGTTTTCGGTGTGTTTTAGCGGCTTAGCTAGCTGGCATATGGACTCGCCACGCAGGAAGGCCCATTTGCTCCAAATCTCCCTGCCCATAGACTCCCACTCCCTGTCTTTATTCTGCATACTTTCGGCGAGCTGTTGGCCGCAACTTCATTTTTGATTTGGTTTTTGGCCCACTACTCAAATATTGCACGGGGTATTGTCTCCAATGCACTGCTGAAGGTGGGCCGGGTATAGGTTCGGAGCAAGCCCGTGCAACTCCGGCCCGGCGAGTCGGCCCTTCGCTGAAGGGGCTTGCTTCGAACTCCGTCAACCAGAGGGGTTGCGAATCACCTTCCTGCCACTTCAAATCCTTAGGTATAAACTGGTGGTCCGGGAAATTTTCTTTGAGTGTCCTATGACGCCTTGGGCTGTGTTCCAGATTCCAAAATTTACTTTTAATTCTCGTATTGATCCCGTGTTCTTGCATTTCTGAAAATTCTCTGCTGCAGGTCTAGGGGGCGGCCCAATCAGTTGACTCCCAGTTGGTAGAATTTTTCCTGGCATCTCAGGAATACCCTGAAATATTATGCTTGCAGAGACGTGGGTCTTGCGAGGTCGCGAGTGCGGATTGTCACATCATGTCACACGCTACCCCACAAAGTCAACGCGTCTTATACCCAACCACAATGGCATTCTAGCATAATGAAGCGATATTGGTTTAGTGAAGGTCATAGCCACGTCTAGACACGTCAAAACTGGGATTCTAAGGTGTCTGGACGACTTGAAGTTTTGCCAGTTGGCTACATACATCAGATGACTTGAATCCCTCCCGAACACGGCTGAAATGCATTATGATGCACGTGCTGGGCCATTCAATTGTGAGGCTCGGGTCACAAAATTGTTCCCTTAACCGGCATAGACGGGTCGTCACATAAGCATCTCGACTACCAATCTCGTCATATGGCTCTCGACGCGGACATATCATAACGGCGATCAACCAAAACAGAAGGCAAACCGATTTCTTGGCGTAACCAATGGCCCAATCATACCACCGAGTCGCGGTTGGCAGAAATTAATGGATGAAACGCATGCACTTTCATCTCAAGCCCCATTTTTCTACTGAAGAGCACTCTATCTACCCTCTTAGCATGCGCTGCCTGCTTGTGAACTCTGGGCATGCTGAAATGCAATGGCGGGCTCGCAGGCGGCAATTAATGGGAACGGGCATCAGCCGATCGGAAAGTGGCAGCTTTGCATGTGTTTGGCTTATAGATGCCATCGGTTCCAGTTTTGCAAAGGCATCAGCTGCTTGGGAACACATTTTCGGGTCCATGTTAGAAGAGAAAATTCACAGCGAATAGGCATTAAAATAAAAGTACTGTGCCGAAATTTTATTTATCTCATCATACACCGAAATAGAAGCAATTCTGCACCATCCTTGGCAGTAGCTCAAAAACTGAGGTGCATCTCAAAAATCCGGCACAGTACTTCTGTGGAACAGCCATTTACGAGCTACTTTCCTCGTGAGACCAGGCAAATTCATTGAAATTTGAATAAACGATGGATTTTATCCGTGGGGTACTCAAAACGCGTAGAGTCACGCGTGACCACGATCAATATTAAGACGCGCCGCAAGTCCTAGCTTCTTCGCACTCTTTTCTACTGCACCCAGGTCGCGATTCCTAGACGAAGTTATCTTCTCTTCCTCATGATTGTTGCTATTGATGCTCCAGCAGTCAAAACGGCAGTCTTTCGCAGGCCGGCATCTAAATCGGGTCCAGACTTCTTCGGCCGAGGACGACGAAAACACACCTCCTGGTGTCTCCGACGAGCTTCCCACTCTCATCCAGGACTCGACCAACAAAGAACGGAAGCGGAAACCTTCTTTGAAAGACCAGCTGACCGAAAAAGAAACTCGGATCGATGATTTAGAAGCCACAATCTCACAGTTATCGACGGACTTATCGCAGCTTCAATCCAGCTATGATGCGCTTTCTGCGGACTATCAGAAACTTCGGGATGAGAAAAGCACACTGTCAGCAGTCAACCGGAGCCTCACCTCACTGAAACGCAAGGCGGAGACAAGTTCGAGGGAAGAGTTATCTAGGCGCTGTAAACGAATCAAAAGACTTGAAAATGACTCGGCTGCGCGACGAGTAGAACATACCGCCTCCATTTCCGACCTCCATAACCTCCTGGACACCAGATCTACTCGGATCTCTCAGCTTGAGCACGAGCTAGCTCTGGCAAAGACCACCATTCATTCCCGTGACGCCTCGGTGCTAAAACTCAAGGACACCATTCTCGACAAACAAACGACGCTGACTGCAGTTCGTACTCAGCTTTACTCCACCAAGAAACAGGCCGAGCGCGTCAAGAACTCTTTGAAACAAACTAGGAAGGAGTACAGTCTTCTGCGAACTTGGAATCCAATAAAGAATGGCCAGTACACCACTGTTGCGCGAGAGCTAGCACGGAATCTCACCTTTGCTGGATGCTCTGCCGGGACAATCGAATTTGCAGTACAGAGTTGCGCGAATGCGTTTGGAATCACGTTACGGCGGCAGTTCATGAGCCGGCGAACGGTAGGACGAGCAATCGATGAAGGCGGAAAGTACGGTGAAATACAGCTGGGCCGAGAGGTCATAGATTCACCAGGTACGTTTCCTTGATGAGTTCATTTGCCCACCCTAACCATTTTCAGGGTTCATCGAAAGCTCTGACGGGACCACTCATCGCGGTATCACTGTGGAATCAAGGCACATAACACTCCTGGCTCCTTCGTATGATACCAACACTGACGATTCGGATCAATCTACTTGGACGCACTGTACGCGATTTATCGAGGTAGCGCCAGCTCTCGACCATACTGGGCAACGTCAATTCGAGGGCATGATGGAGGTAGCCACACGCATTGCCGACACTTATACTCGCAGTCCACTGGCAGCGCAGGAGAACCGCAGCATGGAAACGGATGACTACTATCGCAAGAAGATGGGTGAACTCAAAGACCACGCCGCGGATGGCAAGAAAGGATTCGCTTTCTCTGATGCGCACAAAACAAATATCATAATCCGAGATCTGGGTCGAGCCGCTATGGACGAAGAGGACTTGGCGACGGGCAAAATATTGACAGCCATGCTCGACATCACCGATGAGGACCTCGAGATGCAAGGCAATATATCGCACGAGGCGTTACTATCCATGTGCGTTCAGTTGTGCACTACATTTGCGGATACTCCTCTGACCCATCTCTCAGATCTGCGGCTGAACGGGGAAAACTGACAACCCAGGCTCTCGAGCGAAAACTCGGTCAAGAAAAATTCGACTCTCTTTCCCCGGAGGAGCAGCAGGCCCGCTGTACACATGTCTTCGGTGGCTGCTGCTGCCATAAAGATCTCAATGTTTTGCGTATCGCTTACGCCGCGGTCCAACGCCTCTACATTGACAATCCAACACTCACACCGCCCATTCTGCTTGCAAACAAGGCTAACAGCGCAACAATCCGTCTCGGAACCGACGATCCGAGCAGTAGTGCCGCTGTCGAGAATGCTATAGAAGCCAGCAGCTCCGGCGCCATAAAGTTGCTTCAACTCATTGGAGCGCTGCTGCGTCACAAAGATGGAGAACGTGGATACCAACAGAAATGCGATATATTCATGCAGGAGCGCAAACAGGAGCTGTATGGAATCGAGAACGCCGCAAAATTCCCGGATGTCTCCAACACCCGGTATAGTGCCTTCACCTATGGCGCAGCTGACGTCGTCTGCTTCCACGGACTTATCCAGGAGCTTGTTACGGAAATCATGGATGGGAAGACCAAATCTGGCCAAGCCAACCACGTCGAACACCTCATCCTCAAGGGACTTAACTGTGCTGAAACAATGTCGCATCTTGTCGCTTTGGCACTTAACGGTGTCTCCGTGGGATGGGGATATATGGCGATGGTGCGAGGGACGTCCGGGAAGCCAGTGAATTTACTATCACTCACCGATCTTCATCGACGACTGCCGAAATTTTGCGCGAATATCGCAGCGAATCCATGGAAGCTTCTGGACCCAACGACCTCTTTGGATGAAGTCACGATCGATGGGAAACCGTTCCGGGACCAGTTTCTCATCGACTGCATTCAACAGCTTCGGCCTGGCCTACCTAATCTCTTCCTCATCCTTTCGACGTTGTTCTCAGCTGCCGATGGGGGATGGATACACTTCACTCCAGAGTTTCATGTTGGCGGAACGTTCGACCGCCTCACACCGGCTCAGCATGCTCTCCTGATGATTCCGGCAACAAACGATCGCAACGAGGGACGGCTTGGCAGCTATCGGAATCACATGAAGTATCATCCAAATTCCACGGCGCACTCATTCTCCAACCAAACACGTGTCGAGAACAATAACACCGAGGCGTTCATCAAGAAGTGCTGTGATGACGCAGTTGAGACATTCGTAATGCGGGAGGTCCGAAAAGATGGAAGCAGCGGGCGGCGGGCAAAATTTAGGCGGGCTTGGGCAGCTCTCCAGAGGGAGAAGGCAGAGAAGGGCCTCCGAAAACGTCAAGCAGCCGCAGCAAAAAAGGACAAGAAGGCGGGTCGACTGGCCGCAACCATACTCGAGTTCGACATTGAAAAGATCAATATCATGTCATCGCCGGTTCTCAAGGATCAGCTTGCTGTCTATCGTGATGTTCTGAAGGACGAAGTTTTGACGAAGAAACTGTGGAAGGAGATGAAGACTGTTGCTGTACGAAGAGACTTGGTCTTGGAGGCAAGGGTACGTGAACTGAAACGGCGGTAAGTCTCTGATTGATTCCGTGGTTGATGCAATATTGACTCTGATTGTTCAGGGAGTTGAACAAGCCCTCAGGGAGTGCATCTGCAGCTATGGATGATATTGTGGTCGAAGAGTATGGATATTCGGCGGCGGATGATGCGGAATGGGAGGATGTGTCAGATGAATAATTTAATTATTTCACTTGGGTACAAATTTGTGCCGGGGCTGCATACAGAAGTATAAACCAAATAGTTTTTGCTGCGGAATCAAAACCATACAATGCCTGTGGAAGGCGGGACGAACAGGAACATGCATTTTTGTGTCTTAATCGAAGACAAACACGGCCAAACATGCCAGATCAATCAAGGGCGGTGCCCGTTCCCACAATTAATGGTGGTGCACAGCCACCGGTCCGGCTGATCCGCCATCAAAAGCGCGAAATCGGGTTGACGAAAACATAAATTGATTTTTTCAAAAGTTCTGCTCAGGCAGATATGTAAAGCTACTTCTTCTGGTGCCATTTGAGCTATTTGCTCGGCTTTCCAATAAAAATTGAAGTGGTAGTCACGGTAGCAATTACCAAATTGGGATTCAAACTTCTCACAAAGTTCGGTCTGCCATCTGTAGAAATTAGGTGTTGATTTTGCGTGGCTCCTTGAGGATGCAGAAGACAAGGCAAGGGTTGATTACAACTGGATGAGGTATGTACAAATAGTAGCTGCTTTTATACCCTATGAACCCTGCTGATTCATCGTCGGGCGGCGCATCAGTAATCCCGAGTGATTACTAACCCCGACTCCCACGGTTGTCCGAGCTCCGATGCTCGCACAGTCGCCTAATATTCCAACACCATCATACGTGCCTACATACACATCGTCCGGGTGGACAGTAGGCGAGTCGGCAAAGAGCGAGCATGAGAGATGTCTGGCAGAATAAAATCTATAGGGAAAAGTTTGTCACTGGGGAGCAATGTGGAACTACAGTTGACTGGCTCATAATGCATAAGGTCATAACGAATAATTCTCATAATGCATCGGATTTGGCCTTCCACCGACTTGATAGGCAGGAATTTATGGGTCAGCAGAGACCGAATATTCTGTCCGTTTCAGGGTACACCCACGCGCGCCTCGGTCGTATATACCTCCGTGACTGTCCACACATATACCCGCGTCCCTAACCTTCCCGCTGATGCCAACTGATTCGAACTTCAAAGAGCGATGACGAGGGACGCGTTCAACTGGCAGATCAAATGTGTTGGCAATCGATATCAGAAAGGCAGGGCGGGCCGGCTGACTTGGCTCATCCTTCCATCGAGCTCTGCTTACACCACATATGTAAAGCAAACACATTACGGCTTCAGAGTGCCGCACTCGTGCGCAACCAGTGCTTCAAGTCCCTCCCCCTTTTCTTTTTTTCTTTTGCCTTTTTCTCTACATTTACTTAAGTTTGATTTTGCGTCTCATCATTAGTCAGATGCTCAGGGCCAAATACGGCCGTGTGGAGATCGCTTCAGCCAGTGGCTGGCCCACTGCTGAAATTTCAGTGGGTTATTGAGTCTCAAGCTAAAACATGGCTAAAACATGGTGAAAGCTCACGACTTCTCCTTCGACTTTGTGAGATGTTCTCCCTTCGCCTTGTTGAGATGTTTTCCCCGCAGACTCGGGTCGAGCCACTCAGGCCATGCCAGAACTGTCTTCGTCGCGGTGTCAGCTGCATCATGCACAACCTGGATCACGCTGTGGTAGGGTGTTTGGTCGTGTTAGCTAGGAGCCTCCGTAGCTTAGTCAGTGCACTATTTGTCTTAGCTAGCCAGTCGCTATCCATCGCCGACACCCCGACGCGACCCCGGGGTGGACTACCCCAACGCTGTTTGCAACTGAGACGAGTGCTGGCGCACACTGAGAGTGAGGCGGGGGCGGTGGTGTGGACATGGAGTCAGAGGCGTGGTTGGACACCATGTTGTCGAGTAAGCGGGGGCATGAGCGACGGGAACAGTAGCGACAACTCTATGATCCCCTTTAGGAATTCAAATTGTGCTGCTGCATTTCCAGTCCACTAAGGTGTTCCACCGCGGCGTTGTTAAATGGATCGACTTACCATTCAGAGGAAATCGCACTGGACTGGAATGCCGGCTGTTTACATTCCACAGTTCAATGGACGTCAGATCTGAACACGACCTCAACTGTCGAAAATGAACAGTCTGAGCAAAATGGGAACTGTTATGACCAAACGGCTGATTCAGGGTGTTGCCCTTGAACACTTGCTTGACTCGGTAAATCAAACACCACAGTGTGATGTAGAAAATGGACAGTACATTCAAACTGTCAATTACGAACAGTTTGAGTTGTGCGCCCAAAGCACTTCACGACACAAGAAAAAGAGGAAGGAAGAACTACGATGGACGACATACCCTTTGACTGACGACCAGCATTGTCAGCACCAGAGCGTGGGTTGGCTCCCTGCGCCTGGTTAGGCTGATCTAGAAGGGGTAAGCAACATTTTTCAAGAGACTGATATCAGGGGAGAGCCTAAGCACCAGGTTGGATCGGATCATTAGGCGATCCTGGGAGTGTGCTTGCATTCGGATTGACGGTAGCTAAATCCATTGGTCAAAATAAAGTTGACGTGCGACCGAAGAGAAGGGAAATTACATACATTGGTCAATGACCTGTTTGCAGGCATCGATGCGCTCGTCAACGGCTTTCTTGTAGGCTTTGACAGTCGTCAATTTGTCAGATGTCGTGCAAGAAAGACCAACTGAAACCTCCCCTTCACCCCCTAGCATCTTTTTGCGGATGCATTGGCCTTTCAATAGACGCGGAGAAGCTTTTGCGCCTTGCGAAGCTCCTCCGAGGCGATAAAGGTAGTGATTGCAATCGAATTCATGGTGTGAAAACTGAGACTCAAGCAGAAGCAGCTCCGCGAAAAGGTGGCAGATGACAGTTCGGAAAGACCTGGGATAGGGCTTTGTTTTCTTTCGATGATGGACTGTGGAATTGGTACAGCAGGGCAGAGGGTGTGTATTTTGCACACTTGGCGCATCAGATGCAGCCTCGATCACCAGACCAGCGCATCACAGCTGTTTGATCTCAGCGGTTCAAAGGTGCGCCATTCCAACTGTGGCGATCAAGCGGTCCATATTTGGACTGTCGCCATCACACACCTCACGCTAACTGTAGATTTAAGCACGTTCGCGCGCCTGCCAAACGTCTTAAATCCACAAGACTATGTACCAAGATAATGTGAGCAAGACTGAGCAAGATATGAGGGAATCGGTCGTCGAATTCAAAATCTGTCCAAAACAGGTAATTTTCGTTCGCGCCTTCGGTTCCGTGATTAGCTGTAAGAATCCCTGGATATCCTCAATCACAAGATCATAGTCGGACGTGGTCGGGATGAATTCTGGGACCTTGCTTGACACATGTGTCCGGTGCATCTTGGGGCGCATCATGCGGTAAATACGTCCCGAGACTTTCGGATTCCCCCCCTTATTATTTTTTTTCATCGTGATACTGCGTCAATGTCAAATCACCATGGCATCTATCAGCGCGGTGGAAAATTCGTACCCAAGATGGTGAGTATTCTTGTAAATGGTTTATGAGGCAGTCGAGCCCCTCACGTGGAGTAATATCATATGGAATAACTATGGTATGGACACTCCTGCCACCACCATAGTGAAGTACACCAAGTCTTCGAAGTTTCCGAGTCGCCCCAAGTGGCCTCGATCGACATTCTGCTCACCCTGCTGGAGATTCAAGGCTTCGCATCTAGACTCAAGACTCAAGACTCAAGAAGACTTCAAATCCTTCACCCCAATACTCACGGCTTCAAACCGTTCGTCCTCAAGGCCGTCATTTCCTTCAGCCTGCAAGACATTGGTCGTCGCAACTTCCCGTTATAAGGAAGTTTCACCAACATCCTCGTGAAGGCAATGCACAATTGTCAAGTCCTTTCTGTGTACCTTTCAATCAAGTCCTTGCCCTTGAAGCTTCAAGTCGTAGTCGCAAGATTATGTCAAGAGCCAAAACATGTCAAGACTTGGAAGTCCGGGTCTTTCCCCGAGACGCGTTGCCTACCCGTTTCACTGCGTTCCCACCCATCCTAGACTCAGCTGAGACTAGGCGCTGTAGGTTGTGCCAGATGGAGTTAGGTCGGTGTAGGTCCCTACACAGCCCCCCATCTAGGTGACTACACGTAATGTCCGTCTAGCTTTACGGGTACTCAGTAAGGCGGCTAAACTCAAGTCAGTGTAGATGTGGGTAGCTCGCGGAAGGCGAGGGTAGCTCCCTAAACTCCGCTGCACAGACCTAGACTTACATTTTAATGTTGAACATTTCCATCATCTAATATTCTGAGCAACCGCGTCCCTCCCCCCTTTGCGTAGGTGGCTACAAGCACCTGTTGCAACCTACACAGATCCTGCCAGACCTAGACCTAGCTGTACCAACCTAGCCAGAGCCAGACAGACCTCCACAGACTATTCTCTAGGCACCTAGCCTCAATCATCGATGTAGCTACTTCTAGGTTCCTACACTCAAGCTGAGTCTAGGAAGGGTCGGAACGCAGTGTTTCTGCCTGGTCCCGCGCCATCTTCACCTCCCCGCGCTAGCAGCAGACCGGCCCCGCAAGATAGCTCTCGCGTCGTGGTGGGCAACGCTGTCCACCGGCTCGTCTTTTCGCTGATGAGCGCAGCGGGCGCGGGGGGATTTCGAACTCACGCCCGGAACTTTGGTGGCTGTGCTGGGATGAGCGCTCCCAACATCTAGTTCCAATCAATTTGCTGCATGTATCACCTGATAATACCATGGTAACCCACTAACTTTAGAGGTGTTTGGATCGTTACTCCTCTAAAGTTAGTAGCGTTTTTAGGTGTTTCCCTTACCACAGCTATACCATTGCTACCACTGTGATACCATGGATGTTTAGAGTGGTGGACTGAGAAAAAATTTTGGTTTTCACTTACACTAGGTTGCATCTAGTGGTATGTTTAAGGTAGTCAGTAACTTTTTGTGATAAATTAGTGTACCACTATACCACTGATATATTTCATATATGATTACCACAGCGACCCACTTTAAGAGAGTAAGTAATTTTTGTGATCGGTTTGGGTACCACCTTACCACAGCTACCAACTTAAGAGAGTCAGTAATTTTTGTGATCAGTTTGGGTACCATCGTACCACAGCTACCAACTTAAGAGGGTCAGTAATTTTTGTGATCGGTTTGGGTACCATCGTACCACAGTGACCAACTCAATACAGTCAGTAATTTTGGTGACTCATTAATCATACCACCATACCACCTAAATTGAAAAGACTTAGCAGAATTTGTACGCATTCAATACCAACGCGTTTTAGGTATGCTTTGGCTCATCTTCACCTCTTCTTAAGCAGTGCTCACTTCTCCTTTGACCTCGCACGTCGCGAACCTTCATGTTCAAATTTCGGCCTCCTGCGAGCAGCCGTCGCGTTCACGTACCGCGTTCCCGCGACCGGGATACTAGGCGGCGGCTGTTTGCTATCCAGGGTGTTGCAGCACCAGCCGTAACACGTCGGCATCGACCTCGAGGATCGATCCAACTCCCTACCGTCCAGCATGCACTGCAAGGACGAACGAGATGCATTGGCTGTGGGTTACCTGATATGCTTTATTCTGCAACACGGATACTAACCTATTTTCGCAGTCCACACACGTTCACGCACCACGGCATGCCCGCTACACAACACCACATTTTCATTCTCGATTTTTGAACGCCCGGCGAGGCCAGTTTGACGGTAGTTCCATATGGGCTCTCGCTCGACGCCAACATGAGAACTAATGCATAGCGTTGTAACAGGTCACCCCCAATTCAAGCTGCTGTCTGTTAAGTTATATGTCTTCTCACGTTTCAAGTTCTCACACTTTCCATTCGGCTTTAATTCTGTTGTTCCCTGACCGCTATTCGTTTACAGATGGGTGTCGATCTCTCCAGCAGTTATTCTGCATTCCTCTCTAATCTAATTTGCAGTGTGTTTTGTAGCTTAGAATGAGTTCCCGCATTGAACTGTGACCTGATATATGATATAGAGACATGTGTACCTGCATACCTCGCGTCAATGGATTGACTTTGCGAATACGCTCTCGCTTTACTTTATTTCTGCCAAGATATAGAATTCAGAGTTCAATTTTCTACCTCGAACAGAGTGAGCCGTCGTTTGTTATGGAATTGGTAAGCATGGAACAGGCCAAGGACTCTCGTGCGTTCGGTCTTTACCCGTTTGACTACAGTATATATGCCTTGAAAACATTTGTCCTTCGGTAATTTATAAATTCCGGGTAGCTGGTTGCCTTTTGACATGCTGCAGAGTCTACACCTATGCCGGAGCGTAGCGAAGGCATGTCTTATGTAGATAAGAGTCCGCCTCAACATAGAGTTCTTCCAGTGAGAATTAAAGGGACGAACAAGATTCAGGGAAGGGAATTGGGAAGGAACCTTGAGCTGAGTCAAGAGACAGCCGCACTGTGCGAGGTCTGGCGGCACGGCTGTGAAGGACGCCCTGAGGTCGGCATATGTGGCCTTGAGAAACATACTTTGGAGAGGTAAAGGGAAGGGTAGGTAGTGCACTGCCTTATACGTACCATCTCACGGTGGTCACAAATTTGATCTGAGTCGTATTTTTTTTCCGGAGCCGAACGCGCTAACGGAGGGCTATATGTGCTCAATTTTGGCGAACATTTGTCAAACCCTAACTCGTTTGGTTTTGTTTAGTTCATGCGGTTAAATTAGGCTCTCGTAGACAGACGCTTCAACACGAGGAAGCTCGTACCTCGCTCGTTGAAGTCTGTTAGTTACCGCGGGGGTCTGACCACAGTGCCCACTTATTATGTAATTGCGGACTTTGAATCTCTTCGGCCAAATGCGCGAATTTCCCATGAAGCCTCCTCGACCCACAAATCACACGTAGTATGCTGATATCACCTCTAATACACCACTCCAGACTCCAGGAATATTTTCGAGTATTCTGAGGCTCTTTCCGTTTTGTTCGAGCTCAACCATCGAGAAAACACATGGTCAGATCGGCCTTCGTCCTGAACAATTTTAAGACAAGCTCTGGACATTCTGAGAAGACAGAATTCCGCACACAGGAGCGGAGCGCGCTGACGCTCATGCTGAACTGGCTTGGCTCCCAAGACTATTATCTGACCGTTCGGGATATAGGCACTCAAGGTAAAAAATTGAGTGACAAGGATCGCGTCAAATTCCCGCAATTTCCGGCAAAGTTCTATACCGAATAAATCAAGCATCGGCCGCACCGGTGAGTGTGTTTCGATATATTTACCTGACCTGACTTCTATGCAGCAGAGACTCGGGAAGCTGATCAAAAAAATCTCTGTTGAAACCGCTCTCTCAATGGGAGCTACAGCGCTCGCTGAGGCCTAGAAAATGACCCATTTGAAATGTTTGGCAGGAGACCCCGCGGAGGGACACGATTTCCCCGAGGTTCTATTAGCCTGGGAGAAACGCCAATAGTATTTGACCGAGAATCCAGAGCAGATTGACCCTTGAGTTGACCCTCTTCTGCAATGGTTTTTGACACGGAATAACCAACCATGACGAAACCCGCGCGCCTGATGAGGTACAAACGAAATAAAAACGAAAAATTTCTATTAAAACTGGAGGTGAAGACAGAATTTATGGGGGCGAAAATGTACCCGCGTACGTTTCCGGGATGAATCGAAGAGCGAGGGCCGTGTTCCAGTTGGGTTTCCCGGCCCGCTTTCAAATTGATCAAAAATTGATTACCTTTTTGCGCCGTCCCATTTCGGTCTTCACAAGAGGCATGCGGGATTAAAATTGCCGCAAGATGAGATTGAACTAAGAACTCTGAAGCAGTCGCCACGTGCGAAAGATGTTCAGTTGGCATTTCTTTCGGAATGATTTGACCTGAATTTGAACTAACGACATATACCACTCACAGGTCAGATATTGGAGTATACATACTACTGGTATAATATTAGTACTACCCTGAATGCTATCTTGTTCCATAGTTGACTTCGTTTGTCCGGAGTTGCAGGTAGATAGGTACATGGGTAGCAGATGAAGGCAGCTGGGAAGGAGCCGCTCAAGAAGAGACGACGGTGGCGACTGGACGGAGGGCAAGGTGGACAAAATATATATGGTCAGCCGGAAAGCGAGCGAGAGAGGCAAAGGAAGCTGAACGATCGGCATGGCAACCGAGGGACATGCTACTCCTCAAAACAATCCAAATAACGCTGTTTCGCGAACCAGTTGCGTTCGAAAAAGGAGAGCAGACGGGCTTCCCTGGCCAAGGGTAGTCGCATCTCCACACACACCCTGAAGTGTAGCACCCCATTGGATGTCTGTGAAGCTAGGAAAAATTGCGCAGCGCGGAGGCGCTGTAGAGAGGTCAACGCAACATCGGCGTCTGGAGAAGCGATGAAAATTGTTTCACGATGCTCGTTCGCGTGGATGACGACGGTTATAACCTCCACCTGGGGCATACAGGTCGGAAGAGTGGCAAGGGCATACATGAGAGTGTCAGGCACGTGGGCCTTGCGAACAGAGGCCCTGAGTGTGAGGAATCGGAGGTCGGGGAGCGCAGGGAGATTGATGGCGCTTTCGTCTAATGAAATGAAATCAGACATAGAAAAAAAAATGTATCCGAGGACGCACCATTTAAGTCGATGTCCAAATGTTGGAGTGTTTCCGAACACCGCAGCGCAACGTTCTCCAGACCATGGAGCGAAAAGTTAATGGCGGGGAAAAACGGGCAACCCTCAGGTGCTGGAGAGTATCCACACGGTGAGGGCAGGGTCCATAATAGATCTCGAACAGGGGGTATCATCCCCGGCTGCAGTGCAAGCACAAGGTGAGAAAGAGGTGACTTTCTTGGTGGACAACAGGAGAGGGCATGAAATGGTTGTCCTGGTGCACCAGTATGTGCTGCAGCGCCACGGCTGTACGGAACGACAGGGCATGTAGAAGAACCGAGGAGGGAAGGCTGCCATTGGCACGGCCAAGAAACAAAATTGATTGCAGGGAGTGCAAAGAGAGAAAGTCGATGATGGCCAGGTGACTGGTTCTGGGGAATGAGTCCGCAAGCCAGTGACCCACAGACAGTGAGGCGCGCTTGACGTTGGAAAAGAGACGCAATAGCGTGGCGGCTACAGCCTGGATGTCCTGGCGCACGAAATCAAGATCAACTTGAAGATCGCGCACATATGATGCAAGATGCTTGGAGTCCTTTAAAAAGGCGCATAACATAATTGCGTTCGAATTATGCAGACAAAATGAGCGAAAAAGGAATCGCTGGCTGGGGACCAGGAATCTGTGAGACACCAATGAGCACGATTTGAGACTGGCCTTCCTCCCGGTCCCCGTCCGGCGATGTTGGAAATGATCGCGTCTATCAGTTCTGGCGCCAGCGTGAGCGACATGATGGGAAGAGGCAAGAAGGAATCAACATCGCCAAATAATTCCTACTCTTTATAAAATTAAGCCTGTCCGAAGCTTTTAAACTCCGCTCTGGGTAAATCAGCTCCAGAGTTATGGAAAGCGCAGTTTACACGGTCGCCGGATGATGTTTTGATGCCCAGAGGCTTTCAAATCAGGGAGGGGATGCGAGGCTGCGAAGCTGCGAAGCGGCCGAGCAGCCCTTGTATTTGATCAGATTACACCTGTTGGCGCCCGACAATGCCCGTTTGTGTTTCCCTTCCCATGCTACTTACATTTAAGTACTCCCTTGCCTAAGGAACGGCTCGACACGTTCTCGTCGCGGATAGACGCTGCCTCCCCCGCCACCACACCGCCATCTGATGGGCAGCTCCCAATTCGGCGAACTATATCACAACCCTCCCTCGTTCACCTCTTGGACGCCGTTATACCATTTTCATCTCCCATTAATTTTCAATGGAATGTTTATTTGGTCAATAAATATACCCTTCCTTCCAGCCCCAAACACACCAATTGTAGTTTTTTTTGGCCTCGGAGGGCTTTCTGACACTCATTTGATGTCTTCCCAGTGTTCCCACTTCCCTTTTTAAACGTCTCTTCTTCCAGGTTCCTTCCCAGCCGCGGTTTCGAGGCTCACAATAAGAGAAGTGGGATTTTTAACCGAATAAAGAGAAATGACGTTACCGGATAACCCCCAACTTTCGGTCACTTGTAACATCGGTCACACATCAAAATAATCACATTCATCAGGGAGACGCTCCATTGACAATACTCCAATATTGCCCAGAAGTTCGACCCAGTTGGAGGGAATCTCTTCCCTTTCTTTCATTGCCTTGCTAGCAACATTGAAAATAATTTGCCTTGCTTGGGCTACCATTGCCACGACGTTTGCGCTGCTTGGTGCTCGGACGCTCAATTCTTCACAAATGGTAATAAAAGACATCTATTTAGGATGCAGATGATAGATATAACAACAATTGACACCAATCTCGCCCGTAACCCTACGCTCACAGCAACAGAACCTGGGAGGATGATCAATACTCAAATTTTGAACTGACTCACTCCATTCACATTTCAATTGACACCCCCGTCGACTTAATGCAGAGCCCCACTTCGTGGAGCTTCTGCGCGACGTGGTTGCCAATTGAACTGTGAATTTTCGTGGATCAGTTCAAAATTTTCGAGACAAAATCCGGGATGAATTCTTTTGTTTTTCGCTGTGGCTCATATCCAAATAGCAAAAGTCTTTCTTTCGGGCGCCGGCCCGGACGGCTGGGGTTTCCACCCCAGACCCCGACCGCTGGCGCGGGGCCAACGCTCGCTGCTGGGCCCACTGCGTGGTGGTTGCGCTCGCTGCGGGGCCCACTGCGTGGTGCGAAAAAAAAAAGGCATCAGCGTGGGTCGAACGCGTGACCTCAGCAAAACATAAGAAATTATCGAAGGGCGTCATAACACAAACCAAGCAAGAGATTGTTGTGAACCTAGTGCATTTGCTAACCCCTACTGATCGGAATGACGTGTGATGTACGCGTGACCAAAGTTCCGGGCGTGAGTTTGGATGCCAGTCTTGGTGAGAGTATTGTGGCTGTTGGTGGGCCGCAGTTCGTTGCAGCTCTCTGGATGTTGGTTGTGTGGTTCTGTTGGTTGCGTGGTGCGGCCAGGTTATCTATGCCAACACGGCTGCGAGGCCAACGCGATTTCCATGGGACGTAGGGGCCTTTGACGTCACAGTTCGAACAACTTCCCACGGAGGTACACTTTCTAGTTCAGCATATGGTATTGAAAAATGGCGAACACAGCTTCAAAGTACTTGAAAAAGCGTCCATATTCACATTTTAGGTCATTCAGATTTACAGCTAATTGCAGTACCGAAGGCGCGAATGAAAATTTTCCTGTTTGGGATGTTTTCGAAGAATTCCCCAGATCTCGGTCAGTTCTTCATGGATTTGGATGAAACTATGCTAGATAATTCGGGCTAATTCATTCGCAATTAGTGATAGAGAGAAACCTGTCAAAATATTTTATAGTGGCTGAACTTGGATTTCAGGCTATTTGGGGGTTGGATGTCTTCTAGCAAGCCCAGTACTTGTTCAAATGGCCTGGCTTTGTGAGACAGAAGACTTGCATGGATTATTGCTGAACCTTTAGGTTTGGCTACCAGGGGAGATCGATTTCGGCCAACACAGCATTTCATCATATCAATTGGTCATCGGCGGGCGATTTTTTATGTCAGGCAAGTGGAAATATAGGAATATCAAAGAAAATTGAGGATGACTCGACAGCCTTCTTAGCAATTTAATCCCTGAATTTAAGGCTTTTCCGTTGCGAGTACATAAAGCAATTGCGCCGAGTTCAATTTCGGTGATTACTCATTTCCGCTTTGTGCTCGGGCTGCCATCCGCTGCCGTGGGACTTTACAATGCGGAGATCATAATTGATATATCCGGCAACGTCCAACGCCCTCGCGTCTTTGCTTTCTCTCACATGCCCTCCTTTGCTACCTTCTGCGATACGTCCAGTATTTACTGGATTCGATGGTCATACTGCAAGGTCTTGTGTTTGCCTGGATTGGGTGATCAATTCGTGGCTCCCTACACGCGCCTCACAGCTCTCGGGCCTCTAACACTTCCGTACGATGCGAGTGTCATCTCTATGCTCCTTTTCAATTTCCCTGTGATTGCTTCTCTGCCATGCGACTTGGTGCTTGGCTTGGACTGGCTGCGTCATGTCCAGAACTCTGCGCCGCAGCTCGTTGACCATCTCAGTTCCGGCTCACTTGATCTTCGAACCGCTGGCTTATCATCTTCCACACGTGTGTGGTGGCCTCTGTCTCACCACTTACACACATTTACTTGTTTCCAGCCTCTCATCTCTCGCACCAGTGTCCCCCAGCGCAAATCAGTGTGGAGACTTGGGCCTCATCAGTGTCCACGGTGGACCTGGTGCAGTATCATTGATGCATCGTACGCGACACATCGGTGTTGTAGCCCCGGGATGCCTCGTTTGCGAGAAATCCAAACATCTCGTACGCGAGATGGAACATCCGGTCAGGATGTTCAAACTGCTGGTACGCCAGCAGCGCCTTGTTCCCGGGGCATTCAAAATTTGAATATGAATGAGGTTTCAATTATGAATGAACGTGATCCTTTTGTTCGTATCTCTTTGCAAGATAAATTGCTGTGGTACATTTTCTCATCGTTAATCACCAAATTGATGTTCTTGCTTTGAGGAAGATGACTGCACGCCATCAACATGTGTCTGCAAGGCTGTCTGGTGAAAAGAGGAAGAGTGCCGATGCTTTACGCTCGGAGTTTCTCGTTCATCAATGTACAGAGGCTTGTCTTGTACTGAAGTCTGAAGCCCTGCTGGCTGGATTCAGTCCGCCTTCACTTACACCCGTTGAACTTCAACTGTGCATGCTTCTTCTCGGTACTAGAAAATGAAAAGCTCCCTTTCGGAGTGCGGGGAAACAAAGATAGCAATGTATCATGGGTGATGGCTGAGGTTTCGCTGCAGCAAAAGGCCAAGAATGCCATGTTTACGGGGACATGACGGATGTGGAAGTGCGACCTACCTCGTACGCATCGACAGATCGGGCCAGTTGCACGCGTCGAGAAAACACAACCACGAACGCGTCTCAATTTTATTTCATTCTCCCAACGTGTCCTTGTTCAATATTTTGTTACTGAACACATCCTCTTCCATGTTTTCCTCTAGACCTATTCTGCAGCTGCTCAACAGTTGTTTTCCGTATTGCACTGCCAAGATATTTACTGGAACTTTCGTCGGACATTCGGCCATGTGTCCATACCTTCAACACAAACTTTTCTTTTTCTTACTCTAGGTCCCTCGCTCTATCACCCTCATTTCCCCATTTTGTAGGAATTCCGATGCGAAGGTTATTTCCAACGCGGCCGCTCACTCGGATCGCGCCGGGGATTGACTTCGAGGTGGATTGGGCACTCATCCTCGACTCTGTTGGGGGCAGCGAGTCTCCCTATACGTCTTTGCGCGTACCCCGGTGTTCAGTTTGCTGAGGAGTTAACTTAGCCGAAGGATTTACAACGGACACTTTACGTACGTTTCCTACTTTCCTGTTTTTTATCACCGTAATTTCCGGGCTCTGGTGTCGCACGAGCACGCGGGCAGCCATCCCATCATGTACCTATCTTCTCTCTCTCCACCACAATCAACCATTTATGTACTAGGATTTCTTGTGCGGCTCTCTTGAGTTCCACCCTACATTGAGCTGAGTCGTTCCTTCTTATCCTACTGACTACTATGTATTCTTCTAGAGCTCATTTTTTGATCGCATGAGCGGGGATGTTACTGTACAGTCGTCGGATCATTTTGCAGACGAGGGGGAGTTATTTACCGCATCATACACATATCGTCCTTTACACCAATCCGCACTAAAGATGTACCATTTCCATCTTGAATTATCTTGCATCTCGGAGTCGCAATGTCTCTTCATCAAGACATCATCGGTTCGCTCAACCACCTAAAGGTTCAGCGCCCGCCTCGGAGAGGCCTAATTCAAGTCATAAATAATATGATAGAGCTAAAATTTCATAAAGGCCATGGTTGAATTCAATTCTCACAAGATTTCCAGATTAGAGCAGCACCGATTGTGTCAGCGGACCTATCTTTACTGACCAGATCGTGACGGGCAACAAGTGCTTCGTGGGGGCCGGTACCAAAATCAACAGTGTGGTTTGGACCAACAGTGCCAGCAAGGGCGCTGCTGATGCCGTTGGCGAAACCATGCAGCCCAACGTTTTCAAGTTCACGATGGAGGGGGTCGATAAATCCATCCAAATTCCTGCCGTCGAAGGCGCCATCGATACCATTCTCATCATGTACAAAGCGGGGAATTTTACTGGTATCGAGGCATATGCGCATGTCAACTAGAACCGTGAGTGCTTTGATTCAAGCAGGAGCCAACTGCTTATCCATCTCTTGGTTTCCCGGAGGGAAATATAAGGGATCTAATAAGGCATAGCTACTTGGGTTTTATTGTAATCATAAAGATCTCGTACAGAATGAATATTGGGCTGATATTGGTGATTCAATATCTTAAGTTAACTTATTTTAACTTTTGGGCGGCCAAGGCGTTTTGTCGACGCCCCAAGTCAGCCCCGGACTTGCCGCGGCTCGGGGTTCAGATACTGTATCATTTCGACCACATCAGGATAGCAGTACTTTGCTGCAATTTAAGTGGCCTTTCGACTGTCTTTCGATCTCATGCGTACGATTGAATTCTATGTGTTTTGTTGAGGTCACGGGTTCGAACCGCATTTCCGAGAAAAACGGGCCAGCTCTGGGACTACGCTGGAATTGAAATCAATCTGAAAGGCAACGGGTCTACGTGGGTCAGCTTGTATGCCTATTTATCTCTTCTATGCCTCGCCGAGCCACTGCTTCAACACTTGCAACTACACTTGTTTCGAGTATTTGCCTTTCATCAACCATATATCGTAGTATTACGTTCAAATCGACACACTTACTTCGCCCTCTCGCACCAAGTTTCTTCAGGGAGGGTGGGTCGGCCGCCAGGCCCTGAAAAAAAAAAAAAAAAAAGGAAGGGACCTCGCACAAATCTTATCGGGGGAGGTCCCAGGACCTTCTGGCACCCAAATCTAACATTTCTATAGGTGTTTGAGGCAATGTACTGGCCTGCGATCCCCCTGAAGCAGGGAATTTAATTTTTTAGGCAAAGATCTAGAAATTTTGAGGTTGAAAATAGCTCAGATGCCAGTAGTTTGACGAATTGAGGTTATAACTCTTCCTGATTCGCCCCGCGACCAATCTCTACTTCAGCCCTCCAGCCGTTATGAACTTTGATGCGGTACCTGCGAGGTTGGGTAAACTGAGAAATAAATTATTTTGAGGCTCGGGAACAGCTTCGGAACCATGTAAAGCAGCTTGAGAGCATGCTTTGGTGCTCTGAGGTCGTTACAACCTCTCTTCTTGCTGTTTTTCCGGCTGGCGGCAGTTTCCCGGCTGACGCACGTGGGAAATTACCCGATTTAGACGTCACGTGGTAGGGTGGGTCAGAGCGAAGGGCCGGTTTGAAAAAAAACGGCCCTAGGATTTTTTCTTTCTTTTCGGAACCCCCTTGTTACAGTCAACAATGTATGCCTGATTTCTGGTTCGGCAATGCACCACCTTTTGTCGCCCTCAAGAGCACAAGGGTGCACCGGCATTCAAACCGGCGACCTAGGGTCGGTTAGTTAGTCCAGCTGTGAGGCCTGAAAAAAAAGTTTTGGGCCCCAATTTTTTTCGACTTTGGATGGAACCACATAGCCATTCCTGTTCAAACTTGCCCTTATGGTCTGTGGGCTATCTGGACATCTTCATGGCATGACCTCCCAATACGGCTAGTGGTATCTACAGGTGAAAAATGCACTATTGACTTGTATGAAGTGGGAAAGAGTAAATGAGAGCGTAAAATGATCCAGAGAATATTCCTGGATTGCTTGAATCGTTCTGAAGCAATCTGGGAGTTTTCCGAAATTCCGGTGCATGTCACGGTCGACTTCGGGGTTGAGTGAATTATGGCACGGTAGAGGGTGAGTATCAGAGGTACGATCTAGAAGAATACTGAAGTATGCGCTCAGCGGCACTGGCTACATCTATGGAGCTTGAAAATATTGCCTCCTCACGGGTAGAACAATTCAAGGCGTCATAGGAAGAGGCTAACGAGGGGTGGATAACAACAATTCATAAAGAAGAATGAAGAGATGCGACTCACTGAAGATGCCACCAACATACGATCATACACGCCAGCAGATGGGCAAGAGCCGCAGATCACGGTAGCTAAGACGCGAGAAAGCGAATGACAGATAGTGGGACACCAGCGCCCAACCAGCGCCGGTTCTCTCTGCAGGGGATTCACGGACCCGGAGCATCGAGTCTGTCGGCCGATCATCGATCATCGCTAGGCGGCGACAGTCTGTGGCTTCAGACGGCGAGGATTGGCGTGGCGGATTAACATTGGCAAGACTAAGGGATAGAGGCCTTCCAGTCGAATTTCTACTACTAGATGTTAGTCGAGATCGTGAAGGCGAGGGACAAGTGATCGGGCCGACGGATCATGATCGGTGGCGGTGTTTCCTTCCTGCGACACTTGCTTTGAAACCAGTACATCACATTCATGCAGCAGCACCCCACCACGTCTAGGGCTAGCAATACCCACCAACTTGGGGCATCCGCGCAACTACCATGCCTCCCTTGTTACACCGCCCGGCTGCGGGCACCTGGAGGCCACGGAAAATGGCGTGCGTGTAGGATAGCATCGGGCGCTTCGTTGTCGACATCAGAGTAGTGGCAGTGCGAAAAGACTTCAACCACCCGGTGACGAGAACGATGGACTCCCAATCATTCACGTCCAGATCGTACTGGTGGAGATCACGGTGCTTGCCAACAAAGTCCGTAATAACTTGACGATGATCGATTGCGCGGCCTAAAATGAATTGACTTCGGACTATAGACAGTGTTGAGAGTACATACGAAGCATCTGGTGGGTTGAAGACCACCGCGTCTTTACATCCAAAATCAACATCAGTGGCTGTTTCCCCAACTTCCCGGCCTTGAATGCAGTAGATGCTCGGACCTCCGCGATCCAGGCCTGCCGACGTTGGGGGCTGCCGCGGATCGAACGAATGATGCTGCGAAGCTATACCAGTGGATAAAAGATAATGAGTTTCGGTCGTAGATAAGTGGAATAAAATAGTTCGCACCTTCTTGACAGATTTGAGCTTTCGTTGGCCTTGCCCACCCTGCCCTCCATCCCCATCCATCTCATCGTCCCCATCCTTTCCATAGTCCTCCTCTCCTCCGTCGTCATCCTCTCTGGCCAGCGACGCCGTGACAGAATCCTGGTACGAGGCCCCTTTGCCCTCGGCCTTCTTGCGAGCCGACTTAGAGATCGCGCCAATAGCTTCAAGAAGCTTCAAAAGAAATGAGTAAAAAAAACACGAATTACTTCAGGCGTACCTTTATGGCTGCCAAGTGCGCAGTATGAGGCATGCATCGAATCCGAGCCGTTACGGGATCAAACGGAATTCGCATGTAGTCGAACTTGAGGGCGAGGACTTCACTGATGAGTCCATCATGTCCACATCCATTCCATTATTTCGCCGGGTGTTCTGCAGCAGTCAACTGCTTGGTGACACCCTAGGCTGTAACAGTACCAGATAAATAGCTACTTCGGTTTGTAACATTATTTCCATATATAGGTTCCTACGTAGTATAAATACCCGCAGGATTTCAGTAGGACACCAGTGGATTCTCCCTCTTTTCCCCTCAACATTGCAACAAGCCGATGCAGCGATGCTTGAATATCATGATGGTTCCACCCAAACACGTTCTAAATTTCAGGACAGTGCGAGCCTACTTACAGTGGCGGCAAAAAAGAATCGCCGCGAGTTTCTGTCTATGTTTGGGCCCAATTCTGGACCGAATCACTTCAAGTAAAATACAAGCATGAATGTTGAGTACTTTCACGAGTTTAGGTACCATTTAACCCTTGCCTCACCGGCATAACCATTACATAATAAAATAATTCAGAATTTTTGGAAAAATCAACTTTGCACATACACATCATACGCAAAAATGATGCAAATAGCCTGAAAGTACATGGAAATACATGTATATCCATGCTTTGGTTGACCCAAATTGGTTGAGATTTGAGCTCGCAGCGGAGGAGATAAGTTGGCTATTTTGAGCATTTTTTGCCATTTTGCCTCGAAAAATGCAAAAATGGGCATTTTGCATGAGGTATTCCGAGCTCAAATACCTATCAATTTGGGTCAACTAAAATATGACTATGGTCACTTTTACAAGTACTTTCAAGATAGTATGACAGTTTTTTAACACCATGCAGATCCACGAACTTGATTTTTCAGAAAACACCAAATTATTTTATTGTGCAACATTGGCCCAGGTATGGTATGGGTCAAATGGTGCCTAAATGCCCGAAATTACTCAAAGTTCATGCTAGCATTTTATTTCATATGATTTGGTCCCGAATTGGGCCCGAACGTGGACAGAAACTCGTGGCGAATCTTTTTTGCCGCCAGTGTATATATTCGGCCCATAATCCAAAATTCAATTCCCGGCGCTTAAGAAAAGCTTAAGCAGTCAACTATTTCCCTTTCCCTGCCGAATACGACGTTAGAATACAATATACACGGCACGGCCGGGGGAATCGAGGCCATTTCTACGCCAATTCGTTGTTTGGCTGCAGAATGTTAGACTCGAACCAGTCGTTATAATCCTGAGTATGGATGACAGTCGATCAATAGAGCAGTGAAATAACGACTGGAAGATCATCACCGGCGGTTTAGTGACGCGGAGATTGCCGAGAATGATTTCTTGACTTCACCAAAATTTCGCCATGGTCCATGACAAAGTTTTTTCTATCGCAAGTCTTGGTAGACAGCTCTGTAGCCATTCAAATCGTAAGACTCTGTATGTGCTTGGATTTTTAATAGGTGAGGAATACACTTTTCTGTACTGGATTTCGTCTTGCCCTTTTCTGGCATGCCAATTCACGTGAGTTTTGGTGTCGACTTGGCGGGTCCTGGCACACACAAAATGATTTGTACAGGAGTCAATTCACTCTCTATTAAAATTCTGAGCACATACAGAGTCTTATAATTTCGTACGCTACAGACCTGTCTGTTCAGATTTCTGATAGAAAATCCTTTTGCAAACCGCTATTCGAAATTTTGGTGAAGTCAAGAAATCATTCTCGGCAATCTCCGCGTCACTAAGCCGCCGGTGACTATCTTCCAGTTAGATTGTTTTATGCATATATGGACCGATTCTCACTCAAATTGTAGAGTTCCAAGTGCCAAATTCCTCGTCTCTCTTTGTAATTGAATGCCCAATTTACCTCTTGGGTCAAGGACGTGTTGTCGGCTCAAACCGGGCCGATCTTTTCTGCAAGCCAAATTTGCACAAATAACGTAGAAGCGCAACACTTTGTTGCCATCCTTTTCACCCCTGAACGCATTATTTCGGACTGATCATTTACATAGCGGCATTCGGAGACCTCGAAAACCCTGGTCTACACTTCGACTTGGTTCTGCCGGGCACTGCTCCGCCAAAGAAATATTGTTGTGTTTGGCGCCATCAGCTGTTGTTTACTTTCGACACAAACATGGCTATTCCTTGGCCCTGAGAGCAAGAGGTGGGCGGACAGAAAGTTTGTGATATCATGCTCAGAAATCCCCTGAATTTCAAAATGGGGGGGGAGGGGGGGGTCCACGCGAGCGGTGGGTCGGTCCGAAGGCGTACGGTCCGTTGTCCGCACTCAAAAGAGAGGCGAGAAAATAAAAATCGAAAAGGAGCCATGACGCGCATGACGTTTTTAGTGTATACGGACCGAATCCGCCGAAAATGGTAAAGCGATCATTTCAAGCAAAGAAAATTCGGAAGCCAAATTTCGAAGAATTTGAAGTGACAGTCTTCTTCACAGCATGTAATTGTGGGGGGGTCGACCTTTTCTATTTCACAATTCATGAAGAAATGAGAGAGCTACATTGAAACTAAGTGAAACCCTGTCTAGAAATCCAAAATCGGTCGGACCGGCCTCCTGTGGCACTGCAAAGCTATGCATGATATCTCGGCTCTTTCGGCCGCCCACCTCTTGCCTGAGAGGGTCATTTTTGTTGGATGCTTTTATAGATCACGTTATTGAGTCTGTCAGTCGGTTTGTGCAAAATTTTGGACTTGTCAGAGCCCCACAACAGCCTGAACAGCGAGTGCTGCGCTTCTACGTTGTGTTGCGCTTCCCGGTTTAAAACTGTACAAACAAGAACATCATCTCAAAAATTTAGACGATTCCGACCACTACAGCTACTGTGCGGGGTGTTCTAGCCAAAAACGGCCAAATTTGACCCAGAAAATGATCCCGAGGTGCTAAAAAAACCCCACCGCTCTGCCATCCGCTTTACTTTTCCCAATCGTTTGAGCCTACTCCAAAGGAAAAGCGTTGAGAATTGAGCCCACAGCTATTTATATCTTGAAAACGGACAGGATCGAGCCAATGTTGTACCGAATTGTCCTGCTCAGCAACTCGCGCAAGGCACAGGTGAAGCTATGGACCGAGGGCTTCCCACCCTTCACGTTTCCATTTCTGCGCCATGCAATCGCACACAGGCCCCACGAGTTCTTGAATAGGGCCGTTACCCATCTGTTATTGGATGCCGGTGTCGATTGGTCTGCCGGTGAGGTTGACGCCATTCTTCCGTCATGCGTGACGGATCTATTCGCGAACGTCTCACTTGCGTGGTGGCCGCGGGCGCTGGTGACCTTTCACCGTCTTCGGCGGCTCGCCATCGACGTCGGGGTGCTACTGTCCCTGTTCGAAACTCCATCCTTTTTGGATACTGTCACTCACCTCGAGCTCCTCAACACCCGCCACTTTTTTAAGTACACTGGAAACCCCAAACTGCTTCGCCTAAGCGCATGCATTTCTTACATTCCGCATCTTACGCACATCGCGTTCAATTCTGCGCCCCCAAACAACTGGTTCCCCGTGGCGCTGTGCGCAAACAGGCGGACGAGGTGCATCGCGTGCCTCCGTCCTCATAGCTTCGCTCGGAAGCCCGTTCAGGCTCTCCTCGATGACAAGCGCTTCGTGTGCATTGATCAGAAGGGACTCTGGCGCGAGGACTGGCTGCGCAGCGCATATGGCGGTGCAGATTACTGGGCGCGTGCAGACTTCATCGCTGCGAAACAGGCCGGCAATGTCGATGGTGCGTTGTACTTGCATGTCCTTTAAAAGTTTCTTTGTAACAGCTGCGCAGTACACGATTGTATACGAAGAAGATTGGTTCGATTGACTTTCTTTCACGCGCCCTCCGAATGCAATGATTGTAATGTCGTTCTTTTTCGAAACCTCAGCGCTCACTATCTGTATATATTACCATGCTAAATGATGTATTGCTCACCTTGCTCTCTTCTTTCGTCTGGGCAGAAACTCTATATAAAAGAAGAAAAAAATCGACTAAGGTAGGCGTCAGTCAAGCGTCAGTCACTCACAACGAGCGGTCCCATGACCCAAGCGTGATTAAGCTTCGGCAACAAAACACTTGGACGCCAGCTGTCGATTTGAACGAAAAAGTACGGTATGCGAAAGCTGCGAGGAGACGATGATAGGGTCTTGTATGCTATTCCCCAGGAGTCATAAACCTGTTTTTAATTCTCGTTTATAAACAGGCTGTTTATAAACCACCCCGATCTGCCTTCGCAGCAATTGCTCACCCAACATTACCCGATGTCTTCGAAGCCGGAGAAGATGCGCCGGCATGCAACCACATGTACCCGTTTGCTACAATCCCCTCCTCGTCTTCAACAACGCGATGCGATATTTGCTGTTCTTGATGCCAGCAAAGGTGCCCCGCAATCACATGTATCCTCAAGCTCGAATATACCTATTCCCATCCATATCCTCGACAATCTATCCCTGGCTCGCGCCTCATGAAAATAATATACCTATTCCGCCCATGTATCCACCTCCCGGCCCTACACCACCGCCATCCGACTCTCTACTTTTTTCGCCATTTCTTCCTTCACCCTCACCCTCCATAAATGGAAGTTTTGACTCTCCTTCGCCTCAATTCGATTCTCCTGCGCTCAAACGCCGGCGTCCCTCGACTTCTTCTTTCTCGCAGGCTCCTTCGGCGTGGAATAGTGACCAGCAAGAGGAGTTTGGGCAAGACCTTTGCCGACTCTTTGTCTCCTGCGGTTGGTCGTGGAAAGCCGTCGCGAACCCCCAATTCAAACTATTCTTTGAGAAATATCTTCCTGCCGCGAAGATCCGAGATCGTCATATCCTGTCCCTGGCAGGTCGAATTCTCGATAAAGAAGCGGGCAAAGTCGTTGCTCGCACGTGCAAACTCATTGAAGGGGAATTAGCTACATACTCCGAAGATGGCAGGATCAATATTGCCAAGACTCATGTGGATACATCAATGTATGATTTCTCTTTTTTCGCGTCCTCTGAACTAACTATTTACAGCTAATGTCGGAACCGAAGGCGCGAGTGAAAATTTCTTGTTTTGGGATGTTTTCAAAGAATTGTCAGTAACTCAATCAGTTCTGCACAGATTTGGATGAAACTTAAGTAGATTTGGCGTGCTAATTCATACGCAATTAGTGATGTAAAGGAATTTATGAAAATATTATTTATTAGGTAATCTGTGCTTTTGGGCTATTTTCGTGCCAATGCTGTCTAGCATGTCCAGAACATGTCCCAGCAACCTAATATTTTGGGAGGGACAACATATATACCTTATTAAACACGTGATAGAACCAGAATTATATGAACTCCTGAGATAAATGTAATTCTTACAATATTTCTGAATGCCAAATCTACCAAATATATCCAATAGAGCTACAGGAACTGTAACGAAATTATCTGTAGTTCTGGTTATGTCACGTGTTTAATAAGGTATATATGTTGTCCCTCCCAAAATATTAGGTCGCTGGGACATGTTCTGGACATGCTAGACAGCATTTGGCACGAAAATAGCCCAAAAGCACAGATTACCTAATAAATAATATTTTCATAAATTCTTTCACATTACTAATTGCGTATGAATTAGCCCGCCAAATCTACCTAAGTTTCATCCAAATCGGTGCAGAACTGATTGAGTTACTGACAATTCTTTGAAAACATCCCAAAACAAGAAATTTTCACTCGCGCCTTCGGTTCCGACATTAGCTGTAAAAGCCCTATCTCCTACGCACACACGACATGACAGGACGTCCGAAAACTGGCGACGAGCTGTTCGAATTGGTCAAAAGCGATTTAATTTATGTAAAAGAAACCTACGGTGTCAACGTTATCGCGGTTTGCACCGATGACGGTCCCGACGGCAAAAAGATGCGACGTCTGGTTAAGAAACAGATATTCTCGGTGGCGGCGTTCGAATGCGGGGCTCCCAGTCGGGTCTCATAACCGGTAACTTCCTTTCAATCAAAATGTCGTGGATGGGCGCCGCGAAGCTCGCGATCGAGGTCATCAAGTGGTTCAACGATCATTCCACGGCCCTCGATCTCCTTCGCGCTCAGCAGAACATGTCTTTTGGTCACTTTTTAGCTCTGATCCTCCTGGTCATCACCCGTTGGGTATCACAATATTGTTCGCTCCGCCGGTTGAAGAAACTGGAGCGCGCAATTGGTGCTTGCGTCATCACCAATGAGCAAACACTGCGGGTGTGTGCCGGCCGTAAGTCTGAGCAGATAGCTGCAGCGGAGAAGATCATCGAGATCGTACAGAACAACGATTTTGAGTCGTAGAATGGGTGCTAGCGGCCACTTCAGTATCGCTTCGAATCTCGAGCCTCTTGCCATCGCATCCAACCTGCTCCAAGCTCCCACCTGTCGTCTTGACACCGTTCTGCTTTGTCTTGGAAACGTATATCGAATTTTCGGAACAAACGAAGAGGAGATCGTCAAGACTACAGTACAAGGAAGCCTGGAGCGTCGATGGGCGAAGACAGACCAGGAGCTCATGATACTTGCGGTGTTTCCGAATCCATATATTCGCATGCCTTTAATCCTCGACAGCTTCCACCAATGGCACTGTACCATATGCTGTGTCGAACGACTTTTCAAGCGTATTGCGATAACCTCGACTATGAAGAATCGGTACGCTTTTCGGTTCTCCTGCTTTTGCATCCAACTCACTTGCCACCTCTAGAAGTACACCTCAGGCTACCCCTACCTGACCCCCATAGGGCCAAATTTTTGAGGGTAGTTAATTGGGCCTATGGGGGGTGTTTTCAAGTGGATGTCCCATGCTGCATGGGACATCCCATGCTTTATACTGTTTTGCCTTGGGACATCCCTCGCAGGTTCAAAATCCTGTTTGGGATATTCCACTGGCCCATTTGGTGGGTAGGACCCCTTCAAATTCATTGCCCATTGATTTCTTTGTATAGGAGATTGCTGCTAGCATGATGGGTCGTCTTTTCTCAACTGAGGTAAAGTAGAGAATATATTCAGGCTTACAGTCTGTAACAATGTACCTACTGGATTCAAGGCATATACAGACAAGTTGCCGTCTGCAGAGTGAAGCTGTATGGGGTAATGTGTGCGATGTGTGTGGTAGTCGTACAGAAAATCCACACGGCATAGGCCCAAGCTGTCGTGCTCCGTCCACGCACGTCGCAGGGGTACACTTAAGCTTTCGAGTGCGGCGGATTCGAGAGAGCGCCGTCTTGAGAATGGGTTTTTCGGACGCGGGGCGTGCCAGTGGCGCGAGTTGGCGTCGGTTCGCCGGGCGGCGGGCAGATTTTGTTTTGCGGGATGCAAAGACGCGGACGGGTGCCGCCAGCTCGGGAGGCCGAGACCTCGGGGGTCCAGACGATCCGCGTGGGGCGCATCTTTATCCCCATGCGCGCGCTTTCTGTCTTCTGTTCGTGTTGGGCTCTCCGGATTTCGGAAGGAATGAGGAGGGAGGGATGCCCCGCGCTCTGATTGTGCGGGGCGCGCGAGGTGGGAGAAAATCTCTAGACGCTGGTGGCTCTGTCACTGCTCCCTGATCACGCCGAGAGGGGTGGGACATCTGTTTTTACTTGAGTGTTAACCTCTAGCTCTTCCTCTGCATTCGACGGTGAATGGCATGCTGACCTCTTTCTTGTCCGTTCTGTAGGCCGGATAGCGCGGTGGATGGTGCGTTCGCGCATTTTCGGCACACGGACGGAACTCCCCTCATTCACATCCGCACAACTACTCCCCGCACACATTTCGAGTCGCGGCCGCACTCCGTCGACGCGTTGCATCACGAGTACGGGCATCCGCATCCGCATCCGCATCCGCACCCGCATCCGCAGCAGCTGCACCTCGACAGCGCGTACGATGTCGAGCACCGACGGCGAGAACGCATTCCCGTCGTCAAAGATCTGTACGACCATTCCGTGCGTGAACGGCGAGATGTTGAGCCGCCGTGTAGCAGCGTCGCCTCGGACATCCCGACATGCGTCCCCGCGACGACAACCTTGACGTCCGACACGATTTTATTCGTGCCACGCGCGATCTTGGTCCGGATACCGAGCTCCTGGAAGGAGGTCTTGTCGGGAATCACATCTTGAAGCACCTCCTTTTGGCTGAGTTCTCGCTGGCTGAGGACGAAAGATACAGATGCTTTCTCATGAGTAAACCTCTAGCCAGATGTAGAACTTATTGCCGACTCCCATCCATAACTAGCAAGAATTTGAGAGTTTCAAGGCATAGCAAGGGCTTATCCAGGTCTTAAGAGAGTCCCGAGCTCGTGAGACTCACATAGATTTGAAAGGATTTCATAGAGTCAGAATTGTGTAAAGCTCATTGATGGAATCAATTCTTACACTATTTCCCGGTCACAGTGTTTTGCCCATTGGCCCAAGGTAATTACAGGACTGTAGACTGTCTTATGATTGCATGGCATGTTTTGCGATGTATACCAGTTTTCCCTCCCAAAATACCAGGTTGGCTGCACAAGTTCTGACAATCCTTGACGACACTTATGCGCAAAATGTCCCCAAATCCTACATCACCCAATATGATATATTTTTTCTACTTTCTTTCAATCACCAATTCCATAAGAATTAGCCTGAATTATCTAGCTAGGTTTCAGGTCCATCCATGCAGAACCCACCGAGATATGGGTCATTCTTTGGCGGGGATCAAAAACATCCCGAAACGGGAATTTTTCGTTCGCGCCCTCGGCACTGATAATGACTGTAATGCATTAATGGCCAGTGAGCTAATTTACCTTGCTCTCGCGAAGTGGAATTTTAACAACCTATTCAAGTATTCCTACTAGTAAATGCCTCTTCTGGACTGGACACACTCTCGCTGCACTTCGGAGATCTCGGAGTTGAGTTGATCGGTTGTAAGTTAGCCCCTTTCGCTGACATGGCCCAAACAAGGACAATCATCACGCCCAACTTCTATAACCCAACCATTCCATGCTACGTAGCTACGGATGAACAACCCATCTGAAATTCCTCTATCAGTGTCATTGCTTAACCTGCAAACTCCTCGCCATGCACGGGCCCTCCCCGTGTGCACGACCGAATAATACATGGGAAGTCCAACACATTACAAATCTAGGGCAATCCGACACGAATGCGGAGTGCTACAGCTGTCCTGCCGGGAAATGGTCAAAAAAGTGCTTACCTCAGCCACAAATTTGATCTGAGGATCGGGTAAAAAGTGAAGGGACGTCATAAACTGCGTTTTTGGATTGCGAATCGATTGAGCCTACTCCCGAGGCAAACGGACAAGAATCGAGGCCGCTATGGGTGTCCTGGCGGCGACGATCAAAAAGTGTCAAAAATGGAAATTTCTCGTCCGCGCCCTAAGTTCCGCAAAGAGCTGTAAAGTTTTCGTCGGAAAGGATGGACCCATCCTCTTTAATACCATGACTCACACAAGAGACGGGTCAGTGAATGTACAATGTGCTTGCTGCCGATTACTGATATTATACGTGCAGGGACTCGGGCGTTGCAGAAGGCATTGCAACATTTGTCAAAGATCATCAATACGCCGAGATCTGCCAGGGGCTCAAGTTTCATGAAATACATCGCCTGGGTGGTACCTGGAAATAAATCGCAAGATACAAGAAAATGCGTGAGTATTTGATAATTAAAAGACCAAGACTACTTGCTTCTTGCCGAGTAACACATGGGGTACGTGTTAGAGTATCTGCCCACTGCCTCCAAGCAGGAAAGGATAAGTTCACAAAATACGGGCCGTGAGGCACATAGACACTGTATTCAAAATTGCCTTATTTGGTAGGTCAACTGCCAAATAAGGTACCCCGTTGCTAGCTCCAGACCTGTGGCTGTGTCGTAACGCATCTCGGTAGGTAGGTAGGTAGGTATCATTGCACGGCCGGTCCGATTCACGAACACCGGTCCCAGGAATTATCCCGGCATACAAGCAAGCTAAGTAAATATGCCTTCGCCCCTGGACCTCCATGCACCAAACGAACCAAGCTCCCAGACCCCACAGTTCAACCAATGCCCCAGGGTAGAGCCCGCCCAATGCATGAAAGCAAAATTGTAAGTACTTACAATCAAGCCATAAACACAAGCCCCGAATAAACATTCACACTTTCACGGATAAGTATGGTTCAAGGCCAGGACCGTAGAACATCAGGGGGCATAACTGATGATAGATTTATACATCAATGAGTTTGCCATAAGACATTCTACGGCGTTTTGGTTGCCAAATATGTAGGATACCCGTGTAGCGCATAGCCGGGACCAGAGCATCTCCGAGAATTATGAAACCTTCATGACGAAGTCACACTTGAAAATACCAAGGGATTCTAGGTCAAGGAGGGACGCCATCTCGAAGGATTAGAGCCGGTCAGTTTACCCAAAGGTTGGTTGGGCCGAGTGTGAGTGAATATTCATCGGCAAAATCTTTGACACTAGCAGGCAAGACAGTCCAATCGAGTTTCAATTTCCGAGCGAGGCAGGGAAAGGTGCGTTTACTGATCCGCGCCAAAAGAAAACTGTGCGATTGCAATTTGCCCTCCAAGATTTTTTTCGATGGTCGCTTGCTTTGTGAGAGTATGCGGTTTGTTTTCAGAACTCGGATTTAATGAAGCGTATACGCATCACCACACATGGAATGAATTAGCCGCCAGAAGTTCTCCGACAATAGGAGAGACTTGTGAGCATACTCGCTATCCACAAAAGTAACCGGAAATTGATTGACTGGGCCAGATCACGTGCACTGAGCTCGACGGTACCTTACCACCGAATACCTACAGATATCAGCTGAAGACCGCATAACTTGTTTTGGGAGAATTGACTCAGCATTGCTCTCCAGAGACCAGGAAAGGTCAGCGGTCCAAGTTCAAATTATGACATTTTATCCAACAGTTGGAAGAAACTTGACAGAAAAAATACTCAGAGCCTGAATTCAAAGTGGGGTATTCTGGAATGGATAAACAGACATCTTCGGTAGATTTTGTCATGATCAAGTTCCCGATTACGTAATAAAACTTGCCGCAAAGTGTGTCGCAGCATTGTCTGCACAATTTCAAGATCAATGGTTGAACAAGCGATTGAGATGGTAAGCCATCATGTAGAACACCATGGATGGATTAAACAATGAGTGAGCATTGCTCCACTCATATTTCAAGCAAAGTTGAGCGGCCAAGGTTCAGTTTTGTTAGCTTAAAGGGGAGCGGCTAGTGCACGATCCATGCACGCATGACTTGCCCCAGAAAATGGCGCACGTGGGCTGCTGACTCAGCACATCGCAAAAGCGGGAGGGCGTCGGTGGTGGGCGACGGCGTGGAGCGCGGGTAGTGAATGTGCGAGAAAAAGGAGTACAGCCCAGCCTCGGGAGTGTTGTGGGACCTCGCCAGACAGCAGAAGAAGACGCAAGCCGTTGGAGAGAAGATGGATGCAGGCAGTCAAGGGGGAGTCGGCATTCGAAAATCGGATATGGGGTCGAAAAGTTTTTTTCGACCTCGAGCTGACCCCCCCTCCCCCCCTCCTGCCATAAAGGGAAGGAGTTTCCCACCCCTGGCAGCGGGCCGTGCTTTCCCAAATTCAGCTCTGCCATTCAGTTAGTTGAAAGCCATATCAGGCCAACGGACCAATTTGGCCCGTTGGGTTGCAAAGAAGCTTCTACAAACACTCTCCAACCCCATATATAACTGCTCATAACACCCATAGCAATTTGGGATTCCTAAAATTTTCCCCATGGTTTCGCATCTTGTTGGGCCGTTTTTGCCAGAAATTGCCTTTTTTGGTAACTGGTTATCATGTTGAACCTGCATCATTTCAAGTCTAGTTAATTGTCATAATTTATTTGAAGTGATTTGATGAGCTCAATACTGCTCTAGAGGTGGTGCAATACTTTTTCCTAGTCAGTGTACAACTCAGATCGCGGCTTGGGGTCGAAGATGGTGGAGATGGCTGAGGTGTTGTCAGCAAAGAAATGTAAATGCTTAATGGACCGGTCAAGCTCCGCCAGCGCGACAGCTTTGCGTGCTCCAAAGTACATCGCAGCGAGCTCGCCTTCGTACACGTCTGCGTGACCGCCCAATCCACTTGAGCTCGCAAAGATCTCCGCATCCCCGCGGTACACTGCAACTCCAGCTCCGACTCTGCGCAGCCTGCGGAGCTTCCGCAGGGAGCCATTCGTGTACAGGAGGAGGTGTTGGGGTGAATCAGCAAGCATACATATCTTTGTCTTATGAGCTTTGGCGGCTTCTTTCTTCTCCTGGCCCCCAGACCCGGATATCTGCACTCGACCATTGAATGATGCCGCCGTTCTACGCCAGGGTTCCGTTAAGAATGGAAAAATCCTCTCGTCCTTGGGGCTGGTGTGCAGCGCTAAGCGCCCGAGTTGGGTATTTTTGCGTTTGTCGGCCGCGTTGTTGTTGGCCGGTCGAACAGGAAGCGGTGGGCGAATTGGAGGCGCTTGGCCGTTGCGCCATGAATCAGGTAACCGATGGGGCTATCGGTACTCAGCTTGTTAAAGCGGATCGCCGCACGGCGGTTCCCCTCGTCCAAGGCAAGTCGGATCGGTGGAATTGATGCTTCGATCTCCAACGCGTTCACTGGAGATGTGCGGAACGCGCCGCAGATAAGGCACATCGCGCGCCGTTGAACGTGTTCGAGGGCTTTCTCGTGCACCTTCTTCCCTGTCCACCACACAGCGCTCGCGTACGCCATAACAGGAACAACACATGCCTTGTAAAGGTGTCGCAGGTACGACTGCGCCAGTCCGCGCACGGTGTTCGAGAGCATCGTCAGCCCGTTAACCGTGTTCTCCGCGCGTGCGGAGAGTGTCTTCACATGGTGGTTGAAGAGGAGCTTCCGGTCGAGGTATACCCCGAGCCATTTGATGGTCGGGGACATCGTGATCGTCGTCGCCTCATTTTCATTCTCCGGTATGCGGATGGCTGGTGATCTATCCTTCGGGCGGCGAGTAAAGTGCATGAGTTCGCGCTTTGGGCGGTCCACGTCCAGCCCGCGCTCTTGCAGCAAGCCCTGCAGTTTTGCGTATGCCGACAGCAGGAGTCGGTTGTTGGTTTCGAGAGACAGCGAGGACGTGTAAAATATGCCGTCGTCCACGTACATGATCAATGACACGTCAGTTGGATCATCCGGGAGTGGCATCGGGTTCCGCACCGGCCTGGGCTCGAACTCCTCGAGAATGCCACTACTGTAGAATGCGGCGAGGATCGGGGAGACAGGAGACCCTTGTGGGATGCCGTTCTCCACCGGTTTCATCTCCCCTCGGATGCCGTCGAGGCAGACAGCTGCCTGGCGGTTCTCCAGAAAGGATGCTACCCACTTCACATACGGAAGAGGGATCCCCCTTCCTTCTGAGCTCGCACAGCAGGCCCTTGTGATTCACAAAATCAAAGTACCCTTTAATGTCAAAGGTGAGGGCGGACGTAACTTTGCCGTTGTTCCAGGCTGATTCTACGTCGTTCGTGAATGTAAGGAGCGCGTCCGTTGTCGAGCTGTTGGCGCGCCCTCCAAATTGGTTCCCCGAGATGAGGTTGTGTCGGCCCGCTAGGAACGAAAGACGACGTGCGACTATCTTCTCGATCAGACGATATGCCCTCGGGTTAGAGTAGTCTGGTTTACGCAACTTTCGCAAGGCCACAGCAATCGCTTTCCTCCACTCTTGAGTGTGGTACCCGTTCCGGAGGTTGTTCGATGAACGTGGTCTGTGTTGTCATATGAAGCTCAATAACCCATGCTTATGTCTCTCTCTTTTCTTTCGCAGGTTATTTTGAACATCGGCGCCGTCAGCATGAGGACGATTTCGTCGTTTCCCACATCGCGTGGCTTATACACAAATATGACTGCCACATCAATGTGGAGTACTCGTTAATCTCTTTCAGTATCTGTTCAAATATTTCTACAAAGGTGTTGATGAAGCGAATTGGACTGTACGCACAACACCGCAGGACACTGGAGAGCAGTCTGGATCGATCCGAAAGCTTGTGGACGAAATCAAGGACTATGAGTGAGGACGATACCTTTCTAGCATTGAAGCCGCTACCCACATTTAGACTCGTAACCAGTCTGCCTACGCTGTTCTAACAAGGCGGGCTTGTTGCCGTAGGCAGACTGGTACTTCTCGGATATGTCAATTGGTCTGTCGCGGAGTTTGAAATTAAGTTGTTCATTGAGTGAGACGGATGACGCAATGAGCCGCGGCAATTCCGGAGATCACGGTCCGAAGTTGATTTCCACTAAAACTATCCTCAGGTTTTACGGTGTTCTGTACCATAAAGAGGAAATATAAGGAGGCCAAATCAAAGGAATAATTCTTTTATTTATTACCCCAGCTTCAACGAGAAATAAACTTAAAAACTGAGTGTAAACAGAATAAGATTGTGAAAAAGTCACTTAAATTTCAAACTCCGCCCCAGCCCAATTGGGATATCCGAGAAGTACCAGTCTGCCTACGGCAACAAGCCCGCCTTGTTAGAACGGCGTAGGCAGACTGGTCACGAGTCTAACCCACATTGCCTCTTTTCATATCACAGAAAAAAAGCCTGCAGTCAAACATCTTCCTATTCATTTACCTGGCAAGCAACGAGGTCAAATGGCACGCAAGGATGGGTCTGAGTCTGATGGAACTCTTTTAGTCAGATATATGGCCCGCCCGCGTCACCCTGAATTGGACAATTTGACTTACATTGACTTTGGTTCCAAGTGCCGGTTGGAAAAACATGATCCTACCCAAGAGATGCACCCTCTGCAGATCTTAGAGCACGAATTTCCAACGAGGCCACGAATGCGGATTCGTTTTTACCAAGAGCATCATGTTGGGGTCTGTCGTATCCAGATGGTTTACCCTGGACATGGCGACGTGTTTTATCTTCGAGCACTGCTCTTACATCGAAGTGCACTTGACTGGATCGACATTACTGTCCATGGACTCATTCATATCTGCGACAACATTCTTTTCTGTGGCCCAGGCTGGACAACGTGGACATTCTGGATGGAAAGGCATTGTGGATTTCTGAAGAATGCTCTGCAGTCGAAGAAGTCCCCTGGGCCAATTTGAACAACATAACCCTGCACCGCACGTATTTGGAGCAGCTGGATTCCTAATACGACTTGGCGGAAGAGATCTCTTCCCCGCAGCAGCGTGTGAACGGGCTTTCTGCAACAGAGTGAAAATATGAAAGGTGTACGCTTCTAATTTGATCTTTCAACTTGCTTGATCACTCATCTTGAGGTAGACTCTCAAGTAATTCTCCGTGCACTGTGCGAGAAAAACCATTCGCCGGATCCGCCAATACGACACAACATTGCGGTGTACTTCTCCGCTGTTCTGGGTAAACCAGTATCCGGAGAACATGCCATGCTGGGGCAAAGTTCGCATTGTTGACGGAGATTCTATTTGTTGTACATGGGGGGCAAAAAATCACAGTGAGATGTGGCGGAATATGAGCTTTATTCGGGTAAGCCTTCGATTTTTTCTTCTCAGTGTTATTACAGCTATCCGCAAAACCGTAGACGTTTTTGAAAAAAGTTGAGTTGATCAAAAGTGATGTCATCAACCTCGTGCCTTCGCTCCACCTACACCGTCACCGCATCGCCAGTTGCCCAAGGGCCGTTGGTATGATAATGGCTTTCCATGTTCTAGTACTACTGGGTTAGACAGCAAAGATAGCGTTGCGGTTGAGAAATAGTATGTTTGTTAGTCAACAATACGGGCGCAAGCATTGACGCTGCCGTCGTCATTTGCTATTTTAATCCTGGAACTCCACTTTTGATCAACTGAACTTTTTTTTCGAAAACGTCTACGGTTTTGCGGATAGCTGTAACCAGTTCTTGATTCATTGAACAGTATGAGTGCGAGATAAAGGACAAGGGCCATGCTGGTGCCTGGGTGCCTGCAATCTTCTATGGCGAACTTGACCAAATTTTGGTCTGAAAGTTACCACCAGACCGCAAGCTATGGGGCAAATTAGCTCGCAAGCTTCGTTCACTGGCAGTCATAACACCCTACAGGACTGATGGACGGGCGGGTTGTGCTTACGGACGTAGTACGGGTAGTCGGCGGCGCCGAGGGAGATGTAGTTCTTCGCGTTGGAGCCAAGTGCATTGTCACCAGTACTGGCTAAGATGAAATATCGGGAAGAGGGAGCGAGGAGAGGGCAGGCAGAGAGAAAACGCACTTGAAGCCGTAGAACTCACATCATAGACATCGTGGAGGGAGAGGGGGGGGTTATTATACTTGTGTGGTACAAATGGCTGAACAACGAGTTTACTGAAGACAAACGAGTAGTAATGTATTGGTGGTTATCCTTACAAAAACTACAGGATGCCAACGGAGCACACACCATTCCAGGGGGTCGTAATCCTCTAGCTTACGGTGGACTGGCCGGCCGCTTTTATGGCTGGAGTGACGGGTAAAACCTGTGGGACCTGGTCCGAGTTCTCTCTTCCCAGGTATAACTCCCCGCTCTCCACTAGTCCACGGCACACTATTGCAATACTGTCCCTTTGCAGAATGCATGCACAGGTAACCACAAAGTAAAGTGTTCAAGTTCGGAGCAAGGTTCGGAGGCCGCACAGCGGCGTGTTACACTCCCCGAAAAAGTTGACATCAATCGAAATTATCACGTCTGAAGCACTCGGTGGAAAATTGAGGGACAAGCGAATCACAGAATCACACATGAAAAGAATGTTCCAAAATATCAGATTGAGTGAGATACACGTAGTCCTTCAGTACTTTTTAAAATTGTTCTATGAACGCCACTGTACAGCAGAAGCTATCAAGAACGTACGCCGTGCGAGACATAGGCACTGCGCCGGTCATTGAGACGGTCCTGGGATCGCATCGCGGAGACAGATTCAACCCGAGACCCAGATGGCATCTCCCGCATTTTAATCGTGCGCGAACCAGTTTCCCACATTGCGATCAACATTTTCATGTCATTGGAAGAATCCAATGTTACGCGCAAGTGATACTTGTAATCTGGATTGAGAATGGCATCATAGCTGGAAAGATTGAAGGTGGGGAGCGATTCGGTGATGAGTGACTTGAAAAAGTCACGAGGAAGTAAGGGCGAGTTGGAAAGGGGTCCAATGGTCAAGAAACCGAGGATTTTGGGCCGCTTGGCCATGGAGCCGCCGATCGCAGGAGAACGAGAGCGAGGTGCGGGGGAACGAATGCGAGGCGCGGGAGAACGAATGCCAGGCGCGGGAGAACGAGAGCGAGGAAAGGTGGAATGGACTTCTGTGGGGGCCGAGGAGACACTGTGCCGCTGCTCCGTACCCCGATGATCTGAAGGACGGAAGGGTAAGCGAAATGGCGGCGCAGGACCACCGAGTTGCAGTCTCGCGATGATTGTCGACAGCGTCTTCTGGAGCTCGTCATGCTCCATCTGAAGTTTTGCCATAGCCTTCGTCTGTTTTTCGGCCTGGAAGCGAATCTCGTTGTCCAATTTGCCGCGATTACTGGTGATGTCATGGAAGCGAGATGCGAGCGCCGTGCTCAGCGGGTTCCATCGGTCTTGTCGGAAGATGTTGGCGGCTCAGCGCTGCTGCTCTGGAGCCTACACTGGAACGGGTGATTGCGGACTCAGAAAGCGGGAGGGAGGGAATATCACGCTCAACACGGCGCTCGCGCATATTCCGCTCCCGATCGCGATCGACACCGACGTCCGACGGTCTCAAAACAAAGGCATCGGAGCCCGAGCTTTGACGGGCCGTGTGCAACTCTGCACGTAGGCGCTGGATATCGGCCTCGTACCCTAGCACAGCTTTCCGTGCTCCGTCTCTAGTTCGTACAGAGCTTGCCGGATGAGGTTCAGTTCGTTTCTTTGCGACGCCACTGCATACAGGCTGCAAAAAATGTCGACTAGGGATTGAACAGTGACGCACCTTTGCTTCGTACTCATCTCGCACAGCGCGGGCCTGGAAGAGCTCGGCGGCGGCAAGCTCGTACTCGTGCTTGACAACGTTCAATGCGTGCGTGATGATGTGGTGTGAGTTGGCGAGTCGTGGGAACCGCCCCCACACGTGCCACTTGACATTATTTTATTTTATTTTATTTTTCATTTGGGTTTACCCGGTTTTGGGTGTATTTTAGGGGAATTTTTTGAGAAAAAGCTACTAAATTATTACACCATGCTTCGGGGATCTCGTGGATCTATATCAGGGTATTTTGGAAGCTTCCGCGCATCGGAGCTTTTTGCCGAACAGCACCGCCCCTGATCTCGATAGCGCCAAAGATAAGTACTACAGATGTGTCTGCCGAAAAAAAGGCTAAATAGCCATCAATACGGTAATATCTGTTCCTTAAATTTCTAAATTTTTCTCTGCGCTGCGCGCTGCATATGAAAAACCTTCGATATTGAGCGGCTAGTTCGGAACGGAGTTTCAATTCCATCCAAATCGGGAAGAGTTCCACAACTTGGCCAGTTTGACAACAGTTTGAAGCCACTCTTGGCTCAGAAACATCGAAATAAAGTACTCACAGATGCCCACTATCATTAGGAATCTATTTGAGAAGCTTTCATCTTTAATTCACTCGCCATTCCAATTGGATAGATCCACTTGCAACCCATGCACATTGGTTGTAGTTGAATTACAGATGTCTGGGACTAAACTTAAGCAATAAAGTCAAACCTCTAAAGCTAAACGAAAGCCCTTCGAATTGAAACAACCCATTGCACCCTTGGGTTCAGATGTCAGTTGTATATTGGCTGTAAACTGAAAACCTATTAATCCTGATACATGAGCACTAGAATTGAACTATAACTGTGGCTCCCGTCTCCATAAATCTTCTGTTTAAACTAAGCACGATGCGAGAACTGTGAGAAACAAAAATGTGCAATCGATGAGGCTCGAACTTGAGCACATCATTTCTGCTTACAAATATTTCAAACTCCGCTCAGTAAGTGTAGCAATAGCCTCAGGACCTTGAATAGAGATTTCCTCTATCTACTTGATGGCGTGTCTGCATCGACACCCCCTCTTCGTGCATCCAAAGACTGGGCCGATTCTCGCAACAAGATCGGGTGGCTCGACGCCTGTTCGCTCTCCCGACCTGTCCGAAGACAAATCCGTAAGCACCCTGCACGATTCATGGGACGCGGCGTAAGTCGAGTTGCCGCCCTCGCTTCTCGACCCCGCTCCTCTACGTCTGTGCTTCGTGATTGTCTTCACCTCAACGAAGTTATTGTTCATCTCTCGTGTAGCTCATATACGAGCATCCCAAGCACGGCATTACGTGCCCTGCAGTGCTTCGTGCCTGTCCGCTCCGTTTGGCACATTCATGCCGCTGCGTCTCACTTCCCGGGTAAGAGCCCCTGGCAACTTGTACGCTCGACGAGACGCGGCGCAAGCCGAGACGTTCGTCACTGCTCGACCGACGGACGATTCCCGTCTCCCTTTCCACCTGTGCTTTGTCCATCAGGCCAGCTATCCTCACCTCAATGTCCTTTTGTTATGCTGGGCTATTTTGGCTATATACATATATATTGTTTCCTTCACGTTGGTGGAGCGCAGGACAACCTCTTCGCAGCTCCCGCAGTTGAATGAAGAGGAAGCAAAATGCTGCCAAATATGGAAATATTGCACAACTCGGTTTGCCCGTGGTTAGATTTCATGTTGAGCGCACAAAATACTGCTAAATCTGGAAATATTGCATAACTCAGTTCGCCCGTGGTTAATTTTTGTGTTCGGCACACAGAGGACACCTTTCGAGCACACGCACACAATTCCCCACAACATCCGTACTCATTGCACTTGGCAACGCAGGAGACACCGTCGCATGTGTGACGGACTTTCATCTTGCCGAAAAGGTCGGTTCTTCTCCAATTTCAGGCATAATTGGCCCTGACATTTCAGTGCACTATTTGCGCAATTCCACGGATCGGTCCTCTTTACGCGCACTCCTACATCACGAGTATATGATGCGGCAGGAGGAAATTGCCCAGAAGCGCTTGGCCTTCATCCAGCGCCATCCTGCGAGATAGCATGCACCTTGTTTGACTTGACGACGTCAAGCTGTGGGACCCGCACATTCATTCCGTCTCTCAACTCTCAATCTCATGGTACGGGTGACCGACGATGATTTATTACGATATTCGTCCCTGGCGGCGATGCCCTGAATATGTGTAATCACAGATCATCTATAGAAGAAATGAGAACCACCTGTGTGCGCCAGACAAACATACATTCACCGGACTCCAAATGATATCATTTTATCCAACAGATGTTGAACGTTCCACCAAAAAAGTTCAGTTTCCGGTTATATCATGGGTCACTGCGCCGAAAACATCGCAGTTTCATATCTCACTGTGCAACAACCTCGGCTATGACCAGTAAAGTCGCAAACCGCGAAGCGAAACGTTTGGCTTTGACGCATGATTACAAATGCACTATTGCCCCAATTGGCCAATGTTTTTTAATGTGTGGGTGAAAAGGCATCCTAGCTTCCTACTGAGACAAAACTCTGCGTGGTTTGGTGCAGTGATTGTAGAGAATGACGTTGTTCTTTCTGAACGGCCAAATGTGAGTAAATAACACGGAAGCGAAACAGTTGCAAACAAGCCCGTGCACGCGAGCCACAGAACTTGGCCGTCTGGGAGATTGATATTCTTCATCTACAACCTTGAAAATCTATTCAAGAACCTAGTTCACCGTAGGCCTCTCGTGTCTACATAAGATATTGTTCTGGGTGCCAAACAGCAGCAAATGAATGATGTTGAAAGACTTGGATAGCGCAGGCTCGACAGGAGGTTTTAAACCAATTCCTTTTAGGTAATCTGACTACATAGGATGTAAATTTATGTGCTAAAATCTTGAGCTCGTAATGTGGCGTGAAGTGGTGCGACAAGGTAGCGTTTCGCTTCCGTGTTGCGTTTCGCTTCGCGGTTTGCGACTGTACTCCCTAATTGTCCCTCGGAGACAACATTAGAGCCATTTATCCTGCAGCGCGGCATGGAGGAAGACGATAAGAAGCGTCGGAATAGCCGCGCCGATTATGTCCAATCTGCAACCACCACAATGCGTCTCTTTTGGAGGTCTGAAACTGCTTCGGGAATTTCCTTTTCGAGCAGTGACGTGACATTTCTTTCGTCCACTTGGTGTATGAATAAAATTTGCATCCGCTCTTCCCGTGTTTTCGACGGCAATTCCACGGCACGGCCCGTGGAGAAGATGGCCGTCCTCAGATTTGGGAGCTAACACACTGTCCCGAGGGCCAATAGGCAGAGGCTCTTTGCCCGGCTTACCCACCACACTTGGGCTGCCTTGCCTTGCTTGCGTTCTCAATTTCCAGCTTCCGCGTAGTATGTACGAAGCCGTTTGTGCTTTCGCTGCTGCTGCCTTTAATTTGTGTTGTGCTCTTATTATTATTTAAGGAGTAGCTGGGGCTTCGTCTTCGTGCTCGAGCTTTCCTTTGTTGTTCTTGTCATTTTCCATTAGTGCCGATGCAGATACTGACGCTCTCTTTATTGTATTTATATAACCCAATTGACCGTCCAGTCACTACAGCTACTTTGCAGCAATATTTTACAAACTTTACAAGGCTTTTTTTACTGTAAAATACGGTAAAATTTTCCGGCCTGCGGCGCTGTAAATTTACAACCATTTTTTACTTTATCTTGGACCCCCCTTCACGCTGTGTAAATTACAAGCCAAGATCTGAATGTAATCCAGCCCTACTTTCTAGCGAGGGGCTCTACGCAACAGCGCTGATCTCAACGACCATGTGCTTTGCCCATGGATCACGATCCAACATTTGAACATGGGCCCTAGCGCACTCTATCTATTCTAGCCCTTGGGCACCTAGATAAAATATGAGTAAGGCAAGAACATGACTGGAGATAGGTGCCCAAAGGCTAGAATAGATAGAGTGATACTCGCTATAACCAAAAGTAACCGGAAATTTTGTTTTGAGGGCTTCTGTTTCAAACTTTTTGCATTCTTGTGACCAAATTCTCAATCTATGGTTAATTTGGCATGGATTAGTACACTTGGACCTGAGGTGCAATCTTTCAGACCTAATATATTATCAATTTTCGAAATTGTATGACCAAAAGTACCTGGAACACTGTAGGTGCTTTTCGGCAGAATATTGGCAGATTCTTTCTCTGAAATTTGAAGGGAAACACGCCTCATCATGTGCAACCAAAGAATATCAGCTACTGCACTGTTGTTGTTGTGAAAATGGGGATCTAAATCAATTTTTGATCAAGGTGGCGATTGTTTCCCTCTTTTTATTTATTCATGGAGCCATTCAGAAAGCACATCAACCCCCGAAATTTTCGGTGCATATTTCTATAGATCCACAGTTAATTATCAGCTCTTGAGCATGGGTGGCTTTCGATAGCCGTGAAGAAACCCCGCGCTCGATAGGATAGGTTGGCTTTCTATGGCCGCGAAGGAAGAACCCAGCGCTCGATAGCATAGGTGGGATCTCGATAGCTGGAAATAGAAACCCAGCGTTCGATAGCATGGGTGGCTTTCGATGGCCGCAAATAAAGAGCCCTCGCGAGATACGCGGCGGAGTGTCGTGGTGGCAGGAAGAGAAAAGGCCCGGTCACAGCCACATCACTCTGCCATCACAAGACCATGCACTGCCTCCGCAAGCTTGGATCAGGGAGACCCACATTCGGGATTTATCTATGGGATATACAACGCAGAGTTAGCTGACATCCCTAGAACCCAAAAAGGCGAATCTAGCGTAGTATTCGTGGACGACAACACGCTAATCACCGTCGACATCACTTTGGAGCGTACGCACCAAAAAATAGAGAGCTTGCGCAAAAGCCGCACAAGCCGCATGCGGCTTTTGGGGATTGCGCGAAGCCGCCTGCGGAAATCAGACCTGAGGTTACTGAGAAACCAAGTCAGTGGAAAGGTAGTTGGGTTGACAGGCAAGTCCTAGTGAGCAAAAAAATTGCATTACTGCTGCCACTGCTCTGTGCAGGACGCGAAAAGTGTGCGAAATCTGAGTGGAGCCGGAGTGATGGCTGGACAAACTGCTTCCCCAGCTCGCGCATCGACCAGATAGTGATTTGGATGAATGCAATACAGTGTCACAGAGACCTGAGAGTGTAATGAACTCACGAAATCATGCAGGAAACCCAGGAAAAACTCAATAATTTTGCGCAATGCCGAAAAGCCGCATGCGGCTGGTGCGGCTTTTGCGCAAGCTCTCTAATACGGAACATCATCCAGCGCCCGCAAGGTATCGACACGTGGGGTCGCGATCACAACGCCTACCTCCATCGGTTCAAGCTCGCACCGTCCCCCCTCTGCCCTCACTGCGGCGCTCCCGAGTCCGTACCCCACCTCCTTCTCATATGCCCCGCCCACCGCGTTGCCCGCCTACACCTCATGATCCGCGTGAAAACTGCGCGACTCTCCCTCCGCACACTTCTCTCCTCCAAAAATGACGCCGCCCCCGTTCTCGCATTCGTGCGCGCCACGGGCCGCCTCCCACAATACGACCTGTAATCTCCCCTCCGCTCCTCCTCCTCTCTTACATTACCTCTTTCCTCCCTCTTTCTTTTACTTAGCATCCAATACGAAACGAATTAGCTACGATATCATCTCTGTTTACACAACCATAACCATACACTCGGCACCTCTCCATCTTTACCCGCCCTGCCCCCTTCCCACGTACTCTACGACGCCAGCCATTACCTACACAGACCGCTGTAAAGTGCGACATGGGCCCTAAAGGGCCCGCAGCACTATAATGGAATAATGAATGAATGAATGAAGGATCACAACGCGAAATTTGGACCAGCAAAGTACCAATGCGCGGACTTCACAAGAGAGCGGGTCCCACGCGACTTCATCCTCCGCACGTCAGTCCCTCGACCTCGGCCGAACCTCACCCTCGGACAACACACGATCGTATCCGCCAGCTCCATCAAACTCCTGGGCTTCCACCTCGATAACGAGCTACGATGGGGACCGCAGTCGGCAGCAGCTATTGCCAAGGGTCAAGCATGGATACTGCAGTCCGCGTACTCGTCCCGAGTATGGTTCTCCGACTTGTTCATCGGTAGGTCCATCAGCGTGTCTTCGTGGAAGATAATAGCAGCCAACAGAGCTACAGGGACTGTAACGGAATTATCCGTAATTCTGGCTCTATCACGTTTTTAATTAAGTATACATGTTGTCCCTCCCAAAATATTAGGTCGCTGGGACATGTTCTGGACATGCTAGATGGCATTCGGCCTAAAAATGGCCCAAAAACACAGATTACCTAATAAATAATATTTTCATAAATCACTTTCTATCACTAATTGCGCATGAATTAGCCCGTCAAATCTATCTTGGTTTCATCCAAATCGGTGCAGAACTAATTGAGTTGCAAACAATTCTTCAAAACCATACCAAAACAAGAAAATTTCATGCGCGCCTTCGGTTCCGACATTAGCTGTAAAGAAAATGCCGGCCCTATGGCGCCATCTGAATCTGAAAAGAAAAAACCATTAGACAGGATATCATGCAACAGGGAAGCATACAGTCGGATTTCTCAAAATGCATTAGGTCATAATGCATAATGCTCATACTGCATAGGGTTTGGGTGTCCACCAACTTGGTAGGCTGGGATTTTATGCATTTCATTCATATTGCATAACGCATAAGGTTCTGGGAAGATTTATGCATTTTCTGGTGCAATGGTCCACTGGGTGACCAAGTTACCACCTGGATTTCAGGTGGCTATAGGGCTGGAATATTTTCGCTGGAAGCTAGGAGGCCAGAGCCTGGAATTCAGGTCACCGGTTTCGGTGGTGGATAGCTAATTACATTGGAGTTGAATATTAATTTTTGCGCAACAATAAAAGCCATCATTCATCAGGAAAAACTGCCTGGGAATTAGTTGCCCAGTTAAATCTGTTGCAATTTATAGCTCCTTGTAGCACAGCGCGTCAGCTATGTAGCTCCAGTAGTTGGCGTAGTCTCAGACTCTCTGTAGTACATCATTGTTGCTGCTGATTGCTATGTCGGACCGTGTTGCCGCGTGCCAAGTCTATCACACGCTATGTCAATTGCACGAAAGTTTATACACTGGGCGAACATAGACGAGGGCGTTGATGGACTTCAGGCAGACGTGCTTTACAAGGAAGCACCAGGTCTTCAAGTTCGGGAAATTATTTAGGATTACTTAGGATGTTGAGGTGAAAATCTACGAAGTCCATTCAAACTCCGCCCCATCAATCCTGTGATTGATGAATGTTGGTTGATGTCATATCGCCATCTTTCTTCCTTTCCCCCACCACCGCGCCCTCCCCAGCCTCGTTTTTGCTTCGGTTTCAATAGTTTTCGCCCATTGGCACTTCAATACCTCACATCCAAGGAATCAAATTTGCACTTTTGACCCCTTAAGCTCTCAAAGCCCAATCACACCAGCCTCACACATTTTCAAGCCGCGTTGTCAAGCCGTTCTTTGCCTCGTCCTTTGCCTTGAGCTCAAGTCCTGCCCCAAGTCCTCTGAAACCACTTCAAGCCCCTCAAGTTACCAGCGACGTCCGGGAGGGATGCCGAGTGATGCCAAGTGATTGCATTTCCATTTGCGGTTGCGGGGCCCCGAAACCCATCACTAAATCTAGCACTCATCTAACTGTCGGCAATGATGCACTCCTGGATGCGGGAGCTTAGGTTATGTAATACAAGCGGTCGCCGGCGCTTCGCGCCGGCTCCCACTTGCTTACCTTACTTCCTGCCAGTGAAAAATAAAGGATATTGATTCGTTTAGCTTGGCCGGGTTACACGTTCAAGTTTGTTTGAGACTTCATTTGTAGAGCAGTCTAACAAAATTGTTTTGAAATGTTCCCAGTCAGCAGATTCAGCAATGTGGTAAAGCAGGAATGTTATTGTTGAGTTGACGCACGTCAGACCTCTCGCCAAAGTGGTGGATCGCCCGTATCTCGCGGGATGGGCTTGGTGTGTCGAAAGTGACGCCAAACTTCTTCGCAGCGTCAACTACAGAATTTCCTTAATAGGATGCAAGCGTCCTGGCTGTAAATGGAAATTGCGATCAAATGCTCAGATCTGAGAAAACATGTTGTGGGGTCGAGATAACAAAAGCGTGAGTACTCTCATTCAAAAAATTATTATACTATAATTGCACCTGCACATCAAAATGAACTAGAAGTTCACAACGCGTTCGCTTTCACTCAACTTTGACGGAATTAGGATAGGTATTGACTAATTCAACGCAACCTAAAGCTCACGACCAAACTCCAAGCTGCGGCGGCACTTATCACCGATATTTTATTCACGTTTGGTCTCTGTTGGCGCCTCAACCGGGGCCGGGCTGGCATTCAATCGTGAGTCGGTTCGACTGAGGTTCTGTACGAACATCATGCTTGCAATGTACAGTGCAACTCAACATATAGGCATAACCTTCGACCGAACTATTGATCGAATTGCGGGTGTGACGGGCCAAGACTGAATTCAAAGGCGCAAGGTAGGCAACATTGATTCATCCAAGAATTGTGGGCAAGTCAAAGCTGGTCAGTTTTGGAGGACAGCGTATTTTGAAGTAAGTTAATTGAATACGCGCACCTCGAACTTCGGCCTTTGCCTTGCATATTTTCTGTATTCATGAACCACTAGCTGGCACGCGCGTATGCTCTTCCATATGACATTCGCCCGGAAAATCTGTATAATTGTGATGAGAAGGGGTTCATGATGGGGGTCTCCTCCCGAGAGCACGTTGTAGAGTTTCGGCGTCCTGAACTGAATGTTCGTCGTAGATGTGAATGTATCCGCATTTGATGAGGGGAGAGTGACAGCTGGGAAATTTCGGTCTCACTATATTCTGACTCAATGCAAGACACGCACGGCTACAACCCGAATATTCAAATGTATTTCTTTGTTCTGTGCAGCTGTACCCGGGGCGAGCACTCCGGAACCGGGTACCGTGGCCAGAAAGCTCAAGTATGCGTACGCTGTTAGAATCAATATAGCAAGTCAAGATTAGCAGAGAACCCGTTGCAAACGCGCGGGGAATCTTGTGTAGTCTACCAACATAAATACAAGTCCATAGTAATTAAGGTACAAATTTAGTCTGTCAGTTACAGGAACGGGCACAGGAATGGACGGCGGGGACTTGGTAACAAAGTGCGCCGCAAGGCAGTGCGCGTACATAACTCGTAACTTCCGCATACGCATGTCGCGCATACGGACACAGTGTGAGGTGCAGACACACCCTTTTCCCTGCCAGCTCACCAGTTCTGCGCAGCTGCACTATTCCGGCGCCTACACGCATGCGCACCCGCCGCCGCCGTTCCGTGCCCACACCCCGCTCGCCACCCCTGGCACCGGCCGTGCACTGCACTCCACGTTCACGAAAGCTCTAATCGAGGCCCTTTGCACAGGTGAATGTATTTTGTGAATACTTGGCTTCTTTGTAGGCATTGTTATTATCAGAACAAGATGTGCCTTCGCTTCGCTCCGGCGTCAGTGCTTTTATTGGGATCTCCGTTTTTTGTTCACAATATTCAATTCATGTCAAAGACACAGAAAGTAACAACTATTGTGATTGGGTTTTATGTACATAATTTCAATAAACATTCAGGGTGCGATCCATAGACATGATGGAAAATATCATGATATGCTCGAATCATCATTGTCACATACACTTGTTCCAAACCTGCTGTGGTGACTGACAAGCTAGGCGGTGAGTATCATAACTACATCTTTTATTGGTGGGAATAACTCATCTTGTACTGGCCCGGTGTTGGCGGCTAAGGTACAACGTTGCCGAAGTTAGATGTAACAACACGTAGTAGATCGAGACGCAATAGTGGCGCATACACTACTCGCGGGCCTTCTCGGAATCGACAATATTGGGGCAGCGGGCAGCGGGAAGGGGACAATCGCGCACCACAGATCAGATTCCAGCTGGATCTAGAATATACATGTTGGGCAAATGTAATATCATGGCATAGCAACGCCCCGCTTTTACTGGCTGCGGGGGAAACAACGACAGATCGCGAATGCACGGCAATGCGGTTTGAGTTGCCACTACCTGTTTGGACGCAGCTCCCATGCCGTCAAACAGTTCGGGCCTCGGGCACAGCAAAATTTTCTGTAACTGTTAAGACTGTTCCAATATAAAATTCACGATCTTATTTCTTTCTTACGCCGGCATTCAACCTTTTCCCTCGCAGTTGGAATTGGCGCGAAACTTGAAGATAGGCTAATCGCGGACTGATCATTCCGGGTTGGCGGTGATCCTGACGTGCCCTTTGTTTGTCCTTGATCCGATCACCGGAGCTGTCAGGCCAGTGGTTATCAGGGACAGTTTTGAGGGTGGAGAGACTAGAAAGCTCCGACTACGTCGGAAGCGCCCTTGCCCTGAGACTCTAATCCCGACGAAAACAGGTCTTGGTAGGCATTGGTTGGGTTGACAGAACATTTTAATTGGGCTGTAACTTGACAATTGTTAATGCACAATAGCTTTCGAAACCGCACTGGCTGGGAACTTTGACCAATTCTTCCATATATACAGCCCCCTGGAACGATTTACTGCGCCCGATTTGGGTGTTTTTCGCTGGTTGAGAGCAGAACACGCCGCACGGTGACTATAGTGCTCCGGCTGACCTGAATTTTTGATATGGTGCTCTTGGTGGTATTGCGGAGGGCACAGAATACCGGGATAGTGGATGAAACTTGTTATTCAAGTCTATTATACACTTCAGCTTACACAGTATTAAGTGAATTTTCCCATGTGATATATATTTGAAGTAGAGGCCACATTCACTATCCCGGCATTTTATGCCCCCCAGAATACCTTCAAGTAGCTCATATCAAAAATCTAGATCAATCAAATCACTATTGCGACTGTGCGGCATGTTCTGCTATGAACCCACGCAAAAATTGCTTATGTGTGTCAGGAATTCGGACTGGATGCCTATCCAAATTCCGAATACATCATGCCATCCAGATTAAAAATGCGAATTGAATGGGCCCACTCACCAAATCGGTTCCCAATTAAAATCCATGAATCTCCATTACACTTGTATTGTACAAGATGGTCGACGGCCTGCGGCCGTCTCCCTCTTTGTTTTGATCCTGTGGTTCCCGACCTTGAATTTGAAATCACCCGGAGATAAAGTTTGCACCTCCGAAAAAGGAAATAAAAAACCCAAAGATTTTATAAAGAGTTTGACATCTTACTTAAATTGCAATCTCATCGAGACGCTTGATGTGGGCGCCATTTGATTGGATGTCGAGGAAGGCGAGAGTACCCCTGAAATTCTTGAATCATTTTCTGACAATTCGTTTAGGGCTGGGTTAGATTTAGATTTGGGCTTGTAATTTACATATGCTCAACTGGGGGTCTGTCGTAAAGTATATTTGGCCTGTAATTTACAGCGCCGCAGGCCGGAATTTTTACAGTATTTTACAGTAAAAAACACCCTGTAAAGTTTGTAAAATATGTATTTAATGTAAAATTTACCGGCAAACTGTCGGCTATAGCCCGGAGAACGACCCGCGGCTCATGAGGACGTCGCAAAGCCGGAATTCGGCCCTTTGATGAGCATCTTGGTTAGCGTGCGTTGGTAGAAAGGTCGAGATAACACTGACTTTCTGTCTGAGATGTCCCTATATTTTACCATTCTTTACGCTGAGATTGGAAGGTCTAATGTCAAGAATGTAATTTACATGTAATTTTCTGCTATGTAATTTACACCGGCATTTCTAACCCTGCACTGGATTCGTTCTCGGATCTATGTCACTATTGAATGATTTAATTCGGCCGAGAGCAGGAGGGATAAGGGAGCAGTTAATGTATTTAAGGTTTGAATGGCATTTTGAGTCACATGCTTCATAATGCCATTTTGAACCCTGTGCTTCACTATTGAATGATGTAATTCGGCCGAGAGCAGGAGGGATGAGGGAGCAGTTAACGTATTTAAGGCTTGAATGGTATTTTGAGTCACAAGCTTTGTAATGCCATTTTGAACCTTGTGCGTCACTATTGAACAATTTAATTCCCATTTTGAACCCCATGGCATTTTGAATCACATGCTTCATAATGCCATTTTGAACCCTGTGCTTCACTATTGAATGATTTAATTCGGCCAAGAGCAAGAGGGATAAGGGAGCAGTTAACGTATTTAAGGTTTGAATGGTATTTTGAGTCACATGCTTCGTAATGCCATTTCGAACCCTGTGCTTCACTATTGAATGATTTAATTTGGCCAAGAGCAGGAGGGATAAGGGAGCAGTTAACATATTTAAGGTTTGAATGGCATTTGGAGTCACATGCTTCGCAATGGCATTTTGAACCCTAAGCCTCACTATTGAACGATTTACAGCTCTTTGCGGTCCAACAGGCGCGGACCGTTTTTTCTTCCTTTTTGGGCATTTTGTGATCCCCGCGACTAGGACACTCGTTGCGGCCTCAATTCTCATCCGTTTGCCTTGTCCATAGGCTCATTCGAAGCGCATTGCAAATGCGCACACAATCGCCCCTTAGATTTTCTGTCTTGCATTGAAAGCTGCTTCTTGAGGCATGAAATCAGATTTTTGGTGACTTTTCTGAGAATTTCCCACTAGAACAGCTGTTCTGCCCTCAGTTCTTCGCCCTTTTCCTCAATTATAGGCTCAATCTCTCCGCATTTCAAATGCAAAGCGAACCGCCTCCTCGGAATTCCATCCTGGTCCCGAATAGGACACCTGGGGACACGATATTGACGGCGGGTCATCACTTCTGATTGGCGGTCAGTCAAACAGTTGCTGCGGTCCCGAATCCTCATCGTTTCCCTCGTCGTTATGCTCATTCGATTCGTGTCTCAAATCCGCAGCGAACTGTGTCCTCAGAATTCCTAATCACATACTTCATAAAATCTCTTTTTTTTTGTCGCTCATTCCAGGTGAAAATACATGGAAAATATGATATAGGATGCATCCGGTCGATATAAGTATACATTTCATCCAGGAAAATGGCCTGAGGTGTGATATCCAAACAGATATTGGTTAGTGGGCATCCAAGAAGGTCCTCAATGCTGTTTAACAAAAAAGCATGGTTAGCAAAGAAGACTTCTGTCACGGATGGCTTGTGGGCACATTCTGAGGAACATGAAGATGTGTCCTCGTGCGCATTTGTCAGGGGAAGAAAATGAGCCTATGGGGGGGACAATTGAGCAGCATTCGAGTCTGCAGCGGCTGTTCTACCGACCACTGATCAAACGTGATGATCTGTTGCGGAGTTTCTATGTCGAGTCAGGGTATTCGGGGTCAGAATAACGAATCTTCACCAAAGTCCTATCAACTCTGACAATTTTGGGCAGATCGTTCCCCTTCAGCAGCAAAATCACTGGTAGACAGCACCTCTACAAAAGTACTTCGCCAGAATCTTCAGTTTTTGACGAGCTGCCGAGGAAACCACGGTGTTTCAGCCAAAATCACCGAATATTTGCGCAAGTGGCCAAATTCAAAAAATGGGCACAGTACTATTCTGATTTAATACCCGACTTTCCTTTTGACCTAGGTTCAAAAATGCGTTCCTGAACAGCCATCTGGGCTATTTACATCACTTTGATTTATTTCTGTCTTATATATTCATTCTATAGCTGGTCCGTATCATCATGCCCGAGATCCTTCACCTACCTACACCAATGGATCTCGATCACCCAGTGTCGGGTCTTGGCGATGTCGTCGACACTTCAAATGGTATGTTTCGCCAATCTTAGTTTGTTCTGTCCTTATTATTGTACCAGTTCCTGGACGTAGTTGTATCTGCGACAAGCCCTCGCCTCGGCTTGTCGCTGTCCTTCTATGTCATCTATTATACTCATGAATAAAATGACATCTTTGAATCTTTTGTGTGATATAATGCTTGGAAATCATGTCACCCGCTCCCGTATCTCTGTATTTCATGCCGATCTCCCAGCGATACAGCAATCTCTTGATTTACATGCCGTCCCCCATGCTGGTTTATAAATTTAACTTTAATCCAGTGCCAATATCTTCTCCATCATATTATCGCTGGGGCCTGTGCCGACCATGTAGTTGATGTAAATTTGTCTCCACGACCAGATCGTTCTGCCTGCCGTGCGCTCTGTCAGGATTTCAAGTCAGCTGCAGATATGTCGAAAACCAGTTTCAGTATTATTCTCGATGCAGACAACAAGCAAATCTCGACTGAGAGTCTGGTGCACATAGCAACTGCTTCAAATATTTATGTATATGGTGACTGCAACCTCAGCTTCAAGGTACGCTCAGCCATTGGGAAACATGCCGAAGCCCTCAGCTCAGCAGACACCGACATTCGCTCATCAGCATCCATTGCGGATTTTTTCAAGTCGTTTGAGAGTCATTGTAGGCTATTCTCTTGGCTATTGCTGCACTACATTGCATTCAAGTCCCCGTAACGGCGACCAATGGTTTTCTCAATTCTCGGATCACTCAGCATTTGTTATCGGGACACTGCAGCCAATTTTCGCGGTCCCATCTTTTGATATCTCTTCCTCGTGACTTATTCTTGCCAGATTGTGCTGATGTCCACAACGAATGGCTAGGAAGTAAGTTAGAGGCCAACTTCCAAGTCCACATTCTGACGGCTATCTATGGAAGCAAATTTTTTGAAGTCATTGCGCCGAGTTTTGAAGAATTTGGACATTGAACATGAAGAATCGGATAGTATAGGCCAGTTGCACAGAAAGCTCAAGCACCACATCACTGGCTTGCGCCGAGGTCCTCGACTGTGGATGGTGAGCCATGGGACCCGGCCGTTCCTACGATGCCCGAATGTCGCACCTACTCGCCTGGCACCAGCCCAAAGAAGAGGGCCAGGGCCAAACGCTGTGGGCGCTGCAATCAACAATTTCGGAAAGGCGTCACCCAGCTCCAACAAAAGACAGAAGTGCAACACCACCGGCCCCTAGTAGCTATTATATCGTGCTAAAACAAACTTCCCGCTTCATAGTTAGTATTGTACCACCTCCTTCTACGCTCTTTAGCCTTTGAATTTGACTCAAAAAATGTTGTATTTTAATGTCCTATTAATATCATTTGAATCAGGCCTTGATCAAAGCCGGTAGTGGGCCATGCCGCTCGCCGGCCTTACCACTTTATATTCCCTTGGAAACTATTGGCCGCCAGCGGATAACATCGGAAATCAGTGGAATACAGAACAGAACAAGTGATAAATGTTGAGTCAAAAGTGTCACTGTTGAACGGATTTCATGTTGCGACTCACCTTTGCAAAGGTATCTCGACATAAATTAAACTAACGTGTCACAAAGACATGTGAATCGTTTGCATATCAATATTCATCGCATGGACTCAAGTCACCTGAGTCCTCTTCCTCCGGAATCGCCGTCAACCCAGTGTCCCGAGGTGAGTCGGAAACGGAGTCGGCCGCGACGCCAACTTCTCCATTCACTCTGACGGCCCACGTCGAGCAGGTGGACTGCCGCATCAGTTCTAATGCACGTGCTGGTCCGCTTGCAGGCGTGGTTGTATTCAGCGCCTCTGACCCGGCGCAAGGCGCCGGGTTAATCTGGATGGATCCTCGTTGAGATTTTAATCGTTTTGGTTTCTAACACGACTAGTGGTTACGAACGGGTGTAGGGAGTGGGCTGGGATATATACCCTGTTCGCCGACGGGTCGAAGCGGACCACCTGTGCCAAAATTAGGCAACGACGTCACCACAACCTACGGTCGTAGTAAGAGAGGGTGCGGTGGAATTGAGGACACTTACCCCTTCATCGACACTGGCAGTGGCGGACAACCTGCGCGGCGGCGGGGGTTCTACGGTGGGAGCTCCCTCAGTTGCCTGGGAACTTCGGTCTGTGTTCGGCGTTGGGAAATAGCACCGTAGATACGGAGAAGGAGTAGCATGGTGAGTTTGAAGACGCATAAGTCTCCGAGTTTTTGGGGATACCACGATCTATTATCAATGTAAGAGACCGCACGGTTTAGGTAATGGCATCGATTAAATTACCTGATCGGCAGAGTGTGGCAAGATAACATCAGGCTTTGAGAGACGTATCAGCAATGATTCCAACTCGTTGCTTCTCTAGTGAAAGTCTCATTGCCGTTGGCAATGTATGTTTGAGGATTACGACTCACGAGCGCGTCCAATTGGGACCTGAAATTTCAGTTAGAGAGAGAGACCGTAGATCAGAAGAAAAAGAGTTGTCAATACCGCACGAAGAAACCGGTATGAGTGGAAAAATGTCTGTGTACGAGTGAGAAGGAATGTGCATGAGATAAATGCTGGAAGCTGACGAACCTCGTCAGACGACTTGCCGCTTGGGGCACATTTTTATTAGGAGGCGATCGAACTGTGCCAAACATGAAACACACCTGTAACGTTGGGAGGTTTGAGCGCGTGGATGTTCTTGTACTTCCTCTTGGTTTCGTTGGATGTCTCCTGAGCCGAGATTGTTGGCGCTGAATGCAGATTGTTGTCTGTATCACGAACCTCAGCGCGACGTACAAGAAGTCGAGTGCTGGAACGAAATTCAGCGGACCGGGATGCGAGGTTGCGTGTTGAGGGCGTCGACATAGTGGTACTCGTAGCCTGCTGATTTATTAGGCCAAGGCTAACGGCGAGGCCGTCTCGCTCCGTGGCAGCGCTAAGGAGAGTGTCACAATATTGAATTGTCGTCGTCTTGAGCTCTACATACTCATCGTAGTCAGCTAAAAACGTTCGCGAGTCTCTAGGCGCCCATGCGCCCCCAGTCTCTCCAAACTGCTCCAACGCAATTGCCATGTTGGTTGTTCCATGCGCAAAATTGGCCCGAGCTCGAGCCCGAGCGAGAATGGCGGTAAAAGGTATCGCATCTGACGAGGGCGTTCTGGGAGACGACATGGGTGCGGGGTGTAGACAGCGAGGCCATGCATCCAAATTTGCTCAGAACATGAGGAAACAACGACGACGACGATCGGGGATTCGTTCTCGGCGATGAGCTTGACAGACCCGGCGGGGCCGACGAGCAGTTACGAACCTGGTCAACCATCCTCAAAAACTTCCTTCCTCCGTTTGGGTCTCGGGTGTCCGGGATCGCGGTGCGTAGGGCGCTGTTTATAATTCCCAGGACCATTATAAACTGTTTTTAATTCCGGGTTTGTAAACAGGGCGTTTATAAACGTGTTTATAAACACTTACTGTAAAAGAACCAAAAACAGTCTTTTTGGATGGGTTTTGGCAGCTTTTCGCCTCAATTTTACGCCGGGCGAGCGAAGGCAACCCAACTTCCGGACCTGGGTCTTCGTACGGCCTCTTGAAGGCTCAGCAGTTGAATTTGGGTTCAGCGAAGCCCAGAATTCAAATCATTCTATATCAGTTTGGCCGTATTCTGGATCACCCGAGGGACACCTTTCATACAGAGGTTAGAGGTCATTCTTTGGACATTATTTTCACTGGGGTCATCCGATTTCTAGTCAATTTTGGGCGAGGTTGGACAGTACCAAGCACTGCCACTGTGAATTAAAAACCGGTACTTTCAGCGCGACCATTTAAAAACAGGTTTATTATCCGCTGTTTATAAACCGGTTTACAAACCGGATTTATAAACAGCGCCCTAGCGGTGCGTCTTGGATGCGTCAATAGTGCTCGTAAAAGCCAATCACATGATTTAATGATTCAATGATGTGATTGGCTGCTGCATCATGTGATTGGGCTGTTCATCGCGCAACGCGGCAACCACGAGGCACAATACACCCGGCTGGCTCTTGGGGAATGTCGCAGTCTGAATTCATCCATTTCGGCGAGGTGTATTGGTTCCAACGTTGCTCCTTCCTGGAGACAGCCGGGTACAGGCAAGGGGTAGCCGATCTGTGATTGCCGGACCGGATGCTGGGTGGTTGGTTCGGCTGTCAGGCCTTGAAAAAATTTCTGGGAGTCATTGATTTTACAGCTCCAGGGGCCTCAGGGCGGACCAAAAATGCCCATATAAACTGTCTCTTACCTTACTCTGTTCCCAAGACCTCATTTCCAGTCATCTTGATAGGTTTTACCAAGGATCGTCCCAATTTGGAAGGATGTTGTGGTTCTATTTGGTCATGAACCACGGCAGATATTTTGCCATTGCGAAAGTTGAAGAAGGAACATTGACCCCTTGTGGGTCACTTTAGTGGGTTGCGGGCTCAAAAAAACATTTTGAGCTCGAAAGACCACAACCCACGTGATAAATTGCCTTATTTGGACGTCACGTGGTTGGGTGGTTCAGCGAGCGGGTCTTATTTTCAAAAACCGGCACCGGTTCCGCTTTTCACAGATCGGTTACCCCTTGGGTACAGGCTGCGTGCTAAGTTTCATCTAGATTTCGTACCGCCGGAACCAAGGGGTAACCGATCTGTGAAAAGCGGAACCGGTGCCGGTTTTTGAGAATATTATTAGAATAAGACTCACTCGCTGAACCACCCAACCACGTGACGTCCAAATAAGGCAATCTATCACGTGTGTTATAGTCTTTCCTACTCAGAAAGCATTTTTGAGTCCACAGCCCACTAAAAATGAGCCAGAAGGGTAAACATTCCTTCTGCAATGTTCTAAATGGCAAAATATCCACTTTGGCTCATGACCAAACAGAGCCACAACATCCTTCCAGATTGGGATGAACCTAATTGAAACTTATCAATATGGCCGGAGATGAAGTCTTGGGGGCAGACCATAGTCAGAGACAATTTAGATGCATTTTTGGTCTGCCCTGACGCCTCTGGAGCCATAAAATCAATGGGTCCCAGAAATTTTTTGAAGGCCTGACAGCTGAACCAACCACCCAGCATCCGGTCCGGCAATCACAGATATCGAGGTTTGGCTACCGTCTGATCTGACAATTTCGGTCAAACATACCGCCAACACGCACACGCCCGACACAGAATGACGCACCTCGACAGGCCTCGACAGTCTTTTGCCCAACTTTTGCCGATTTCCTCCAAGTGCTCGACTGCGCCGTGCAATTGCGTCATAGGCGCGTCGTTGCTCTCAGTAAAATGCGAGTCGTACGATTTCGGACTTTAAAATACTTCTTTCCTTCTTACCACCACCTCCCGCTTCCTGCCCCCCTCTGGCGCGCTCTTGGTTCCACAGAGCGTATCCTCCCGCCCTGTACCATTCGTTCCTCGCTTTGCGTCTCAGCTTCGTTGGACTCCCTCGGTCTGATCAACCGCCACCGCCACCTTGCTTCGACGCCCCCAAACCGACAAATCTCTACGCTATGGAAACAGGACGCCCGGTTACTCGCCAGGCAGTGCGCACGGGCATGGCCCCCGCACCGCCCCCAGTACGAGGTACGCCGAGCTCCCCTACCCCTTCCACTCGCTCCCTGGATGGAGCTCCCTCCACTAACTCTCCCCTCAAAACATCTCGCCCGGTCACCCCCGAGCATTCTTTCAGCTCGGTGGTGTCGGGGAGACCTCCCTCTACGCCTCGCGGATTGGGAGACGGGCTTGGTTCTGCCGGCCCGGGGCTCGCTGTTAGCGAGCCCGACCATTCTTCTGAACTCCCATCCCTTTCGGGGGATGTGGACTTCGGCCCCATCCGTCCTGACGAGGACATGGATGAAGGCTGGACCTCTGTAACTCGTGAGAACGCGCGCACTCACAGTCCGCAACTGGTATCACCGGTAGATAATAAATCACTGTTTGTTGCCAGTCACGGAACTCCTGTGTCGGAGTCAACCATCAATCAGGCAGAGGCCGACATGAGCAGTGAGGAACTCGTGAAAATGGCGGAGCGCCATCGCTTCTACGCTGAGAGGGCCCTCGCGGCCGCCAGGCGCAAAGGGAGCAGTGCTCCAGCTGTAAAGAGCGCGGGTAGTAAACCACACGTTGCAAACTCTCCCGTGAGTCCTGCCATGCCACCTGGCGAGGGCTCTTCCAAGGACAAAGGAAAGGGAGTCGACCCGCGCAATTTTGGCGCGGTTCCTTCCCTCATTGACTTCACTGAGGACGACCTTGCTGCGCAGAGAGAAGCGCTAGAAAATTTCGAAGAAATTAATCGCGTAATAAAGCAAGAGAGTGTAACACCCGCACCTGGGTTATTCGACCATGTACCTCTCTTGAATCTTAGCGATTCCCTTGCTCCTTCCGAGGAGCCGTTGCCCATTACTGCTCCCACAGAAGTGGGCAGTACTCCGTTCATTATTGCCTCTGCGCACCCACCTAGAATTAAAGGTGGACAGAAGTCTGGCCAGACGGAAGAGCAAGAAATTGCTGAGCTTGAAAAAAGGCTCAGTGAATTGAGGCAATCGGAGCCATTGAAACGAACCGAACGACCGCTTCCTAGTCAAGCGAAGCGAATTGTTCAAAGAAAATCTTCTTAACGCGACTGCTCGTCGCAATACTTCTTGGGCAAATGTGGACGCACCTACCAAGCTGTTGACCCCGGCGAGAACTAGTCCTGGGGAATTCTTGGAGCATGCCATCCGTGATACAGCTCGTAATGGTGGTGGTACCCCTCCATCTGACTCGTCAGATAGTTCTTCGAGCTCAGACACTGAGCCTGGCTCGAGTGGCGACGACGAGAATGTACCAATTCGCGGCAAGAAGTCTGCTAAGAGTAAGAAGAAAACTCCGCATAAAATGCTGCTCAAACCAATTCCACCTACCAAGTACGATGGATCCGCTGACGCCACGTTGTTCTACCGTTGGTGTCGAGAGTCCACGTCCTTTGTGCGGGTTGGAAGGGTTCCAGCATCGGACCAACTCTTCTTCTTGTCATATTACTTGACGGGAAAAGCGTTAGATTTTTACGAGCAGGTCGTAATTCGAAAGCCCGCCACCTACAGTCTCGAGGATTTTTTCCTCGACCTGTTTGACTTTTGCTTCCCAGCTGACTTCCGCAATAAAATGCGGGATCAGCTGAATCGCTGTTATCAGAACGGGAAGCCTGTTCTAGAGCACATTGCTGCGTTTGAACAATTGTGGCGTGTCGTGGGACTGCCAAATGACCAAGAAAAGGTCGTTAGATTTTGGCGCAGTCTCCGCCCGGACATCCAGCAAGAATTGTATCGTAAAGATCTGGATGCTGAAATTTCCTCATGGGATGAGGTCGTTCTCGCCGCAGAACGTGCGGAGGTGTGGTTGAAGCTCGATGTTAGGTCTGAAAACGCGACAGCTAATGTCGCGGCTTCTAACCACACCTCAAATAATAATAGCTCTGGAGGTAAAAGAAACCCCCAGAGATTCAGCCGGCGAAACGGGCGTGGAAGAGGAGGAGCAGTAATGCGCACCTCATCTGTTGCCATTAGACCTGTACCCACAGAACCCCGTTCGGATAAGGCATCCGCAGGGTCATCTAAATTCCAGAAGCGCGGGAAGGTTTCTGAGGACAGGCCGATGTCAGCGAAAAAGCGCAACGAAATGCTGGCACAAGGGCGCTGTTTTACCTGCGAAGAAGTGGGACACTTAGCACGTAATTGTCCAAAGACCACAAATGTGGTGTCAACGCAAAAAGGCAAACCTCCGGGTTTTGGACTCCATGCTGCACGGTTCTCGCACACGGCAGAATCTGCATTGTTTGAAAGCACTGAGGTGCTCGATACTCTGCCCATTGGAGCCATAGGTTTAGCATTCGACGCCGAGGATGTCGTCGAGGAGGGCGGGAACCCCGCTGAAAATTTAAACGAAAATTCAAACCAGCTTTCTGACCAAGAAGTCGAATACTCACCTCCCACACGATCAATTGGCGATTTGTATGCGTTCAATGCCGAGCTTGCCCTTGAAATGGGTCAACCTTATCCAGGTGACGACACTGAACATGTAGAAAATGAACGTCGGTTCTGTGTATACCGTGTATCTGACACGCAGTATATTGTGATGGATTCAACCACAGGCCTCGACTATCTAATAGATGATGAGAATCTCCAGAATCCAGGCTTTATGCTCGGGCTTTGGTATGTACGCGAGCGGAAAAGGCTATCAGCCTAGATCCCTGCGTTGTTCCAATGGAGGACCGTTATCTTGCTGAGTTGGGCGATGCCTTAATTATTGGAGCACGCACAATGCTTGAACATGCCTTTGGGATGGAATTGACAAAAATGCGGAATTTTCCCGCTTCCATGTCCAAGATAAAGATGATGAGATGCTCACCGTCATGGACTCACAGAAGAGATCCAATTTCTGCTGCCTCGGGCTCGGTTACTGGACCATAGCTTTGACTTAGTAGCCTGGTACCGCACCGAGCTTGAGGAGTGCGAGAAGCGCGATGAAAGCTATGACTTAGCATCAGTTAGCGAAACAGATGCAGAACTGCTCACCTACGAGTCTTCTACCATTCGGATATGCCGCCTCTTCGGGATGTGTCGAGCTCGGACAGTGAAGATGAGGACGAGCCTGTGGGCAAATCCTTCTTTGCTGAAATTGTCCGAGACAATGGGAAGAAATTCCCTCGTCGACTTGGAGACCTTCTTGAAGATGCTGTGCGGCTAATTCTTGAAGTATCTCAACCTTACCCAGGAGATGAGCGAGCTGCAGACGATGAACGTCGCCAGTGGCCTCGCTTCAACGTCACGCGAGTGTCCGACAACTGCTATGTTGTAGAGGACGAATATTTCTACGAAAACTCAATACTTCCGTTGGAGTACTTGAGAGTACCTGCCTTCAGCTTGGCCAGTTGGTACGCAAACATTCGCGCCATCGAGTGTGGAATTGAGGCTTCGACTTTCTCAGAACTCACCGAGCAACAATCCAGGAGCTTCTACCGATGAAGTGAGACGATATCTTGCAGAGACAGCGGAGAGTATCCTATTCTCGCTTCAACATCGGTGTGTCGCACCCTCCGAGAACCAGATGATTTGGAGGGTCCAGATTCCTTCCTGGTTCGTATCCCAAGGACGACATTGATTTTGTTGACTTCATTCGGAGCTGGACTTGCTGAATCCCTTCTTTGTCTCGTTGGCTGGGTTTTGACGCGACCAGGTAGAGTGCGTCTTGCAGAGTATCAACTTTGCGAAGGATTTACTGGTTCCATTGAAACATCTTACCTTGGTACTCTGTTGGCGACGACTGTATTCCGAAGATGAGGTTAAGTTCTTCTGTGCAAAGGTTCAGATCCCCGCAGACGGTTACAATGGACTGAGGCGTACCGCTTCAATGCCCCGAACTCCTAATCGTGTGGTTGCAAAGCCTATCGTGATAGTTGCGCAAGTCAATAAACAGCCTGTTCGGGCGTTAATTGATTCTGGATCCTTGGAGATTTAATCTCAACCACTGTTGCAGACCAGCTGCAACTTCGACGCGCTGAATTAGACGAACCCATAGTCCTTCAGCTCGCAGTACAGGGCTCTCGCTCTAGAATCAACCACTCGGTTACTGTGGATTTCCAGTATCAAGAAGTTCGCAGTCAACGCACCTTCTACGTCGCAAATCTGAGTGGTTATGACATGATTCTGGGGACAGCCTGGCTGTATCAGCATAAGGTGACTATTGGCCTTAATCCTGCTCGTGTTTGTATAGGCAGTGCTAATGCCTTACCTTTAGAAGGAATCGCAACGGCCAAGGTGTACACCAACGCGATGAGAGTCGAGGACGACGCCATGCAGGCAGTTCGTGATGAGTTGCTAGAGTATGCAAAGCCTATCTGTAAAGTCGCGTCAGAAACGCCGTTACCACCTTTGGGTGCAATTAATCATGAAATACCACTTATTGATGAGAAGAAAATCTTACCATGGCGTCCGTCACGCTTTCCAGAGGCCTTGCGTGCCCAATGGGATGAGAAGCGCAGGGCATATCTGAATACTGGCCGCTGGAAGATCACTAATTCGGGCAATACTGCACCGATGTTGTTGATTCCAAAGGCTAAGTCAAACCCACCGCGACTTAGAGTCGTGGTAGACTTGCGTGCGCGCAACGCGAATACTCGCAAAATGACCTCACCCCTTCCGGACATGGAAGGCATATTGAGACGAGTCTCACGCTGCTCATTCCGCTCGTTAATAGACGGGCAAGACGCCTACGAACAGATCAGAATTAAACCTGAGCATGTTGAACGTACGGCCGTGAGTACTCCAGATGGCAATATGGTCAGTCTTGTGTTGCAACAGGGAGATTGTAATGCTCCTGCGACTTACCAGTCCCTGATGAATTACTTGTTTTCAGACTATATTGGGGTCTTTATGGACGTCTATTTAGACGATATAATTATATACTCCAATACCCTGGAAGAACACGTTGACAACGTTAAGAAAGTTATTGATGTGCTCAAGCGTGAGACACTGTACCTTGGCGCAAATAAGATGCAGTTACTCCGGCCAGAACTCAAGGTTCTTGGCCGAATCGTAGACGATGATGGTATCCGAATGGATCCTGACAAAGTCGATTCAGTTTTGAACTGGAAAACACCAACAAACCGCGACTTACTGTGGGGATTTCTCGGTTCCCTTGGGTATTTGGCCGATGATTTGGCCAGCGTGAGGATTCTTATAGGAGTCTTGCATGCACTCACGGGTGATTCAGTTCCTTTTCGTTGGAGTTACACGCACCAACGGGCATTTGAGGACTGCAAACGCATTACCCAAAATGGCCGAAATCATCGCAGGAAACCATTGCAATATGGTAAAGGCGCACCTCGGGTCTGACTTATTACCGATGGGTGCAGCATTGGAATTTCCGGTGTCGTATCTCAGGGGGATAACTGGAAAACTGCGAAGGTTGCAGCATTTTTTTCAGCAAAATTGAGCTCGGCGGAGCAAAATTACCCTGTCCATGAGATTGAAATGCTCGCGGGTGTGGAATCGATGCTCCGCCATCGGGATATCCTCCAGGGGTGCAGGTTTACCTGGATTACAGATCACAAGGGGTTAATTCATCTTGTGAACCAGAATAATCTGTCTGGTAGGCAGGCCCGCTGGATCGAAAAAATCTCCAGTTTCGACTTTGAGATTGGGTATGTGCCAGGGACAGAAAATGTCCTCGCGGATGCCCTCTCAAGAATATATTCCAATGAGGCTCCGGGCACTGTACGTGCTCGTTCAGAATATACATACCACGATGTAATTGACATGGATGTGCTCGAATTGAGCGCCATCTCGATGCCTGTCTTCGCTGGAGGCGAGGCCGCGGCTCTTGCAAGTGACAGAGTCACAAGATCGATGGCACGGGAAATTGAAGCTTCTAAGAAGCCATCCTCGAACGTAAACATTCGGGAGGGCGAGAACTCAGGCCGGTATGCCTTGAGACCCCGTACCAAGGCAAAGGAGGGCGGGGATACAGGAAAAACTCACCAAAATTCCCTGCCAAAAATCGTGTCTAAATCTTCCAAAACCACGTCAGGTGACTGAACTTGAAAGTATGGACGAGTCCCTGCTTCAGGTGGTCAACAGTGGCTGGAGAGGCCTAGATATTGTCTCTCTTGTTGCTCACCAGTATGCAAATGACACATTCTTCAAGCAAATTCTTGACACGCCGAAGGCATTCCGTAACTTCGAGGTTGAAGACGGCTTAATTTACCTCAAGCAGGAGGACGTACGTCTATTGTGCATCCCAGCTTTGACTCACCAGGGACGAAACCTTCGAGAGATAATCATCTCAGAGGCCCATTCTATTCTGGCTCACCTTGGCGTCCGCAAAACTCTTGATTATCTTCGAGATCATGTCTGGTGGAAGGATATTGTTGAGGATACTCGCAGCTTTTGCGAGACTTGCACTACGTGCAGGCGTAGCAAATCGAGTACACAAAAGCCCTATGGCCTTTTACACTCGTTAAATCCTCCCTCCCAGCCATGGGAGACAATTGGAATGGACTTTGTTGGTCCACTTCCTGAATCTCGGAACCATGATGGAGTTTTTAATTCCATTACTGTAGTCATTGACTTGTTGACCGGCATGGTACACCTCCTACTGAGTCGTATTAATTATACTGCTCGTCAGCTTGCAGAACTCATGTTCGAGACTGTCTACAAGCTTCATGGACTTCCAAAGACCATTGTTAGCAATCGCGATGTGCTTTTTCTTAGCACATTTTGGAAACGCTTGCATGACATCAGGAAAACCGTAGCCGAGATGTACCTATGAGGCACTATGAGCCCTATGCAGCACTGCATAGTGCTGCATAGGGCCTCATAGTGACTCATAGGTACATCACAGCCACAGGTTGCTGCATAGTACTACACAGTACTGCATAGTACTGCACAGACATTTTGGTTTTCCTGATGGAGTTAGTGGGTACTAACCTCAATCTCTCGAGTGCATACCATCCAGAGTCTGATGGAGGAACGGAGCGGGCTAATCGCACTGTCGCCCAAATGCTCTGCCAATGTGTTCACCCCAATCAGAAGGATTGGGTCGCCCCGTTGTCAGCAAGTGCCGGTTGGCGCAACTTCACTGCAGCGATCTATCACCAGCTTAGCATCGCAAACTAAGTGAAAAAAAGTAGGCAATACCTTGCGCTCATGGAAAGCCTGCGCCTTGATCTTTCGCTTTTCCTCGAGGCGGTACACAAGGTCCTTGCAGCCCCAGCCAGCTTCGTGGGACAAACGCTGGTTGTTGATGCGCCGTTAGTAGAGTGTTCCGTCGAGTCAGCCCACGCCGGTTTGCGGCCGCATCAGCAAAAGTACATTTCACGCGCCATCTTTTGATCTTCAAGTTGTGATGTCGCGTAGCTCTTGTGGACGCGACTACGTAGCTATATACACCGGACTTTGACGGAAATATCTGAAGTATTATATGTGGCCAATATCCTGGTATATGCTGGGTATTGGCAGTTTATACACCAGGTTTCTGCAACTGTCAATATCCCGCCAAATGGCGCTGTATTTACTTCATATTGTCTGAACAGTGAATATAAACCACCGGTTAATACGGCGCTTATATCGGCGCTTATATCCGTTGCTTGTTCGCTTCCTCGCTTCCTCGCTTCCCATCTCGCTCGCATCCTTTTAACTTTAACACCTCTTTCCCATCTCTATATCTCTACTCTAGCACAAGCAGTGATCCTGGGGTTCAACGCATGGCTCCTGCGGCCGGCACACGCAGTGGCGCGTCGAATTCTCGCAGCAAGGTCCCTCCAGATGCTCCAGCCCGCAACCCATCCATCGCTCCATCGCGCTCCAAGCGCAAAGCGGAAGCGCTGACTGAACCGGTCGCCACGGAGGACCCTGCTGCGAGAAAGAAGAAGCAAACCACTCGGAGGTCGACCATCGCGCCAGAGGAAGGGGAGAGCTTTGTGGATCCGTTTTCCGAAGCGAGGTACGGCACTAATCCTTCCGAATCCGCCTCCGCGCCATCCTGGGAACTCGAAATCTCGGTGGAAGAAGCTGTCCGACGCGGAGCAGATGCATTCCTGGATGTACCAGCTCCAGTGCTGCACTCGCTGCTGCAAGACATGGTCAATTCCCCCTCCAGGATGTGTCTCCAGCCACAAATCAGCCTAAATCATGGGCTATTGACCCTGCTCTCGCTCTGATGGTTAGCTAAACCAGAATACGACCCAGGATTCTTACCAGCACTCGTTACCACAAAGCCCGTTCTCGTTTTCGTACAGTGTGCGCCAAAAAGCATCGCCGAGCATTTCACCTCTAGCTTCCACTTCCAGCCTATCTCCATTGACATCAGCTTCCCTTCGCGATCCAGTCATACCTCGTTCTCATCCAGCAAACCATTCAGGTTCTTCTCACTTTACAGCAGTTCAAAACCATCACCGAGCGGTTTTTGGCCCAAAACCTTCGCATTGACCTCTGGCAAATCAGCACCGTCTCATGGCAACGAAATTCGGCTCACCCAATCCAAATATTCCTTTTCAAATCCCTCCATGTCGACGGAAGGTCATCTTGACCGGGTCGCACAAATAGATCCACGCGATCAGGCTTCCTCTTTCGCTTTATCCCGCGGTGTCGTTTCCCGTTCCATCCCTCCGGAAAATCATTCGCCTTCCCCGCTCCTCCTTCGCTGGCTCTTCCAATTCAGCTACAAATCGCCCTTCGATCCCGAAACTAGTAACGGACAAAGCTCGAAAGTCGATCAGCGACCATGACTGATGAAGTTGAGAATCATTCACGTACTTTGAAGGTTGTTCAACAAGACTACCACGAGCTGCGTGACCCAGTTAACGAGCTGGAAATATTAAACGATAATCTGACGATGGAGAGAGATGAACTCACGCATCAAATTGACGGGATGGAGGATACGATATCTGATTTGTCTGGGATGGTTACTGCACACCACGTCGCGCTCGAAAAATTCGGCGCACTGTTTGAGGAAATGGGAGGTTCCGGCGACGTTGCATCCACGCTGCGCTCGAAGAAAGCCCAAAAGGCGCTCAAGGGTCCGCGAGATAACATTCTCAATGTAGGTGACTCACCGTCCACTTTGAGTTCATCTGCTCATTATCCTGCAGACGAGTATTCGACACGTCTTCTACCGCGCTATTGGGTATCCGGCGAGTGTTGAGGAGCAAAAACTCGCCCCGCTGGACGCAGGCGGTTGTTGGATCGACGATCCCGAGACTGAAGGCCGGCCGTCTACTTCGCCCCGACTTTTCGACGAGGTGGACAGACAACTCAGTTTGGCACGACTCGATGGTGACTTTTGCGCGAACTCACCTAACTTCCATATCCCCGAGCCTTTCTGATCAAGACGTCGAGCAACTGGCACACGGGACTAGCGTTTCCAGTCTGTGATGGGCTTACTGCACATAGCTCTGATGGCCGAGTCGATGCCGTGTCACTGTGTAAAGTAAAGGTACTACATCTGAGTGTGTGGGTACTAATTACACCAAAAAAGCACTACATACGATGTCAATAATTGGTAGTGCTTTTGAGGGTACTGCCTTTGAGTACTTTTGGGGTACTACCTCTGGATACAATACATAAGAACTTGTGAGTCACCTATGCAAATTCCTCATGCCACCCAAGCCATTGCAAAGCATCCAGCCCAACATGGCATCGACTCGGCCATCAGAGTTTTGTGCAGTCACTGCGTGGAGGACAAATCTAAACACAGGCTGTCGAGATCTGCCGAGGTCCCCTGGCCGGTCTGGACTCATGCCCTGTCAAGATCAACTGGAAGGGGTAGACGAGATGTGCCGATGTTGCATTTTCAGATCTTAGCTGATCCGCGCTAGATAATCTCGGCAGATAGCCAGCCGAGGTTGTGTAGCCACGTCTGCCGAGATCTGCCAATGATACTTAGGAATGGCCCGACAGGCCGCATTCCGTGTATCCGCTGCAAAGGTTATGCTAGGTCTGTCTAGGTATCGTCGGATCACCTCGACAGAGCCTGTCTAGATTCGCTCTCCACGCAGTGAGTGAGCCCATCACAGACCAGAAACACTAGTCCCATGTGGAGACAACTGCAAATTAATCACCAGAGCACCAGTCTGCAGGTTGATTTCAAAACTCGCATTTTCCCTGGATTGTGCTTGCAATTCTGAACAAGACTGTCAGTTCAGAATCACGTATTTCAAATTCCTCATGCCGCCCGAGCCATTGCAAAGTATCCGGCCCAACATGGCATTGACTCGGCCATCAGAGGGATGTGCAGTGAGCCCAAAGACTTACTGTTGTCGCTGCCCAAAAACTCTACATCGCTGCTGGCATACTTGCCTTGGCGTCGAGCATATATCACGGTGTTAAGCTCTGCAGCGCCACTACTTTTTTGCCATCTTTTGCTACAACGAGGGTGGCATGTCGCGTCATTGGTTTCTCAAATCCTTTCTCGGGACTATTGGCTATGTCTGTTATTGCTGGGGCACCACAGTGATCTTTGGTGAGATCATTTCTTAATATGGTCCACACTCACTCGTATCAGCCCACGGAAATGCACTTTCGAACATTTCCCTTGCCGCCATTGCAACTAGCGGCATCCTACATATCACCACGGTAAATGCACTCCTCAACTTCTCTCAGTAATCCTCTAACGGCCAACTGCTTCAGGGACACGCACAGGACTTCCGCGACCGTATCAGCGATGTTGCCATTGGGCGCAAAACTCTAACCCTTCTCCTCCCACCCCGTCTTGCGCGCTGGACGCTTGCCTTCCTCATGGTGGCCTGGACAGTCGTCCTCATCCGTCTCCAGGCCCCTCCGCGCGGAGTCTCCATCGTTCTCGCACTACTGTGTATCTCCTCGGCAACCAAATTTATCCGCGACCACTCCGTCGAGGCGGATCGGGTCTCATACTGGTACTATAATGTTTGTCTACGCCTCGTTTGATCTGTATTCACTTCGACTCATTTTATAATATTAGAGAGTTTGCGGTAGCCACCAGAAGCCACCTGGTGGCTGATCAAGCATGCGGTACTAGTGGCTGAGGTTTTTGTGGTGGCTGAATGTATGATGTCCCACAACTGACATCCGCATGGAAGCGGCTGAATTGCACACATGCGCACCCATAACTGCAACGGTGAAAGAAGCAGTTCAAGAAGCCTGGGAAGAGGACTCACGATCGTTACTTCAGCGCTCATCTTAATTTTGTGACCGAGGTAACAGTGGAACTGCAATATTTGGTATCAAGTACTGAATATGGATCAATAAAAGACGGAACTCACCCTAAGGGAACGAGAACGAGCCGAAGCGCGGAGTACAAGTGGCGGTGGGGTTTGTCGTCCAGTGAGCCCGCTCAGCAAGACCTATCTATAATATAGCCGGTGCAATTCAGATGCCGTCCCCTACGCTTACCCCGCGCAAAAAAAAGAAGCACGCACCAAAAAGAGCTTCCATAGATGATCATCTGTACGTGCTCCACCCGGGAGAGCGATGGATCTACACTTAGGATGACCCACAAATGCTAGTCAGCAAGAAAGAATGGCGGGGAAACAAGTGCACTCACCCGACTCAAGAACGGAACACAGCCCTACTACTTGCGGATACCTGTGAGTGATATTATGGGCGATATAGCGTGCAAAAAGTTTTTTTTTGCAAGTTGGCCGGGACCTGGCGAAAATGCGGCAACTTGAACCTCGGGGGAAATTCATCTGCACCTTGCATGGCATACAACTTTGACATTTTACACCTTGGTGATGCAGCAACTTCACTAAAGCAACTTCGATCTCGAGGTCATGTTTCAACTTTGCGCGATGCAAGTTGAATTTCCGTGCCTATGGAGAAGTTACAGCCGTGGATTCCATAGGTGGCAACCTGGATCTACTGTATGATTTCGTTCAATTCGTCGGTCATGCGTCACAGGGGGTGTTGACGGCGACCAACTTTGGTGAATGTCACGCATCACCCAGGCCAGTTGACTAATTGGTTCCAAGCTTCGCGTTTGCGTCAAAGAGGTGCTGTATACCCCAAGAAAAATTTCAGAACCATTCGAAGCTTGAATTCAGAATTTAGAGCCAGTTTCCGCGGGATTTCACGATCACAGCTGTCGTTTCCACTTAAAATCCACCATTTCACCGGACAGAATTTGAGGTAAAACTGCATTTCGGCCATTTACTGTCTCTGAGCTCAAATGAGTGCGGAAAACGGTGTGGAACAAGACCCGCAGTGGCCTTGATTATTCCAGACCAATGTGGGGAACCTGTCGAAATTCTAGTTTGTGTCACACTCAAAATTGGCCTTGACGAACTGACGAATTGCACTATACCTGTCCATCTGTAATGGGCATGTCCACCCGCAAGGGTGCGGTGCCGAAACCTCGTCCAAAGCTATGGACGGTAATGGGCAGATGAACTGTCGACAGCAGCCGAGGGCCCGACGCTCAACGCAGCTGGAGCACGCACAGCGCACTGGTGGTTGTTGTTGTTGTTGTTGTTGTTGCGTCTTGGATGAGCTTGAGTACATACACTGAGTACGAGACCATTATACTAGTAGATTCTTAGTCCGGTACCTGCCCAGACGGGATGGTCACTGGGCTAGGCCTTACATTCCGAGCTCATGACTCGATTCTCATCTCCGAGTTCGTGCCTCGATTCCATTATAGTGCGTGTGGGCCCATTGGGGCCCATGTGGCACTTCTACAAGTTGCATGGTAAATACTGGCTGGCGTGGATGAGGTATCATAACAATGAGGGATATTCATAAACGTGCCGGCGGGGAGGGCTTTATAAGTATGCGGGCAGGTGCGAGTCATGGCGTGGATATGTATCAGGCAAGGTATCAAGAAAATCTATCTAAGAGGAAAGAGAAGTATGACTATAATTATAAGTATAAGCGGGTTCAAGTCAGAGGGCGTAGAGAGGGAAGCGGCCCGTGCCGCGCACGAAGGCGGGAACGGGGCCGGGTTTGGCTTTGGTGAAGATGAGGCGGCGGTGGGAGACGGGCAGAGCCGATACGGGCAATGAGGCTGAGGCGGTGCGCACGGTAGGCGGGGCAGACGAGCAGGAAATGGGGACGGACTCGGAGACGGCGCAGTGGGAGTAGAGGTGGGAAGACGCGAGTTTGAAGCGGTGGAGGTACGCGTTTAAGCCGATGTGGCCGGTGCGGAGCTGGGTTAGGATGCTTCCGCGCGGTCTGCTGAGCCCGCTGTCCTGGCTACGGCTTTGGAAGGGCGCGCGGAGTCGAAGGTGGAGATGCGGCCGTGCCTCGGGGACATTGACCTCTCCGCGTGCCAACGCGCCTTGAAAGCCTTGGTGCCGGCGGCTATCGCCGCTGCTTTGCTGTTGAGAAGCGACGCGTCGAAGAGCGCGACGCGCGATGCCAGTGGGGAGGAGGCGCCTTGGGCCGCTTCCTTCGCACGGGCTGATTTCGTTCCCTGCGATCCCCACGTGCGCAGGCACCCAGTGATTCCGGATGTTGAGGGTACGGCGCGTGCGGAGGAGGCGGCCTAGGAGGGCGTGGAAGGTGGCTACGAGGTATTGGCCGGGTTGGGACTTAGGGGAAGAGAGCGTGGTGATGGCGGGTTGACAGTCCATGAAGATGTCGACGTCGGTGAGGCGAGGAGTTCCGGCGACACAGCGATGGCCAAAACGCTGCGCATACACAACATCCCATACATCACACATCCGAGGAGACCCAGGTAATCGTTGCCGGCCATGAGCTCCCGCTCTTCAGCCCCTCTCGGTGACATTTCCTTAGTTAATTTCGCGCCGACAGGAAAAGGGGTGGATGCAGGCCTGCAGTCCGCCATTCCAAAACGTTCAAGTACCGCCTCAAAGTACTTGTGTTGAGAGATCTGCACTAATCCCCGCCTCGAGATCTTGAGAAATCTCCAATGCGACACCCAAGTCCTTCATCTTGAGACGGGCTGATAATCTCGACTTCAAGACATCCCAAGTAGCCTTGTCATTTGTGGCGCCCTGGAGGTCATCGACGTACAACGCAATGACGACGATTATCTCGTCGCATAGGCCAAGATAGATGCTGTGGTCCGATTGGAGACGCATGAAGCCGAGGGATTTGATCGGTATGCAGACGGAATCGGCCCAAAGAGACCAGTATTTCCCATCTCAAACGCGGACAGAACTGGCTGGCAACGGGCGTTAATGTTCGATCCAACATGCTGACGGTTTTGCGGCTTGCCTGAACTTATCGAATTTGCTAAGTTTTTAGACACATCCGGATGGCGCTGCTCTACTTCGCAATGGAACGGTGTGATGAGTCCATCATGTATCATGCTTCAACAAATTCGGTGAAGGGATTTGAACTCTCCCAGCCCAACACGGCATTCAATCGGCATTGCCCAACCGCAGGACTCATAGGAACCGGAGACATAAACACCGGGATGTCCCGTCTGGTGGCAAACCTCAATTCATTACTCCACCGTCAGGCTCAAGGCAGGTTTTCAGACTCGCATTTTTGCTGGATTGCCTGAGCCAAACTCACATTTTTGCTGGATACCCTCGCTCAAAGCCCTCACATACCGCAAGCGAGGGAACACCTCCCTCCTCAACAGAGTCTCCACCTGCGCCCTCAGCCCAAGAACTCGAACGTAGTCCGCGCCATGTTCGTCACTTAGCGTTGCGAAAGCTCGTAACTTTGATGGGAATTCGTGGGTTTGATAGATTTCTGTGGAAGTTCGTGAGTTAGCCTGAGTATTCCAGTCTTGTCAAATGGCGACTCCTCGGCACATCATGGAGTGATGGGCATCAACAGCTTGAACAAATTGGGTTTCTCAGCACTGTGCATGCAGTTTTGCCTCAATCTGGCCCGAGTCAAGTGCAATGGAACAGCACAATTTTCTGAATCGATTCGCCACTGGGACCTTAGAGAGTGGGCCAATATTGAGCGATACACTGGTGCTCTAAATAAATGCCAAATTTTAATTTGCATAATTCCATCAGTTTCCCTCCGAATTGGCCCAAACGACTTGGTATAAGCAAATTAGAGATGAAATAGAGACCAACCATGTAGTTGTCCATTTTCCTTATGGGGTAATCTGCCAGAACAGCTTAATTTTCTAGTCTTGTTTTTACCGCGAGGGTCCGCTGAGCGGCTGAGGTCAGGATCTTATTACATATGAGCAAGCTCAACACAGGCTGACTAAGAGAGTGACAAATAATGCTTTGGAACCGGAGGCTTTCCACTCCGGTCAACATATATATGTAGTGTTTCCAAGTGCTTTTGATTTGTCTTCGACACCATTGCTACAGCTTTAAAAGTGCTGAACTGCGTTGTCTTTTCCTTCTCTACCCTATCAATTCTTACCATGCTACAATGTCTGGCGAAAACTCTGGAATCCCCGGTCAAACTAGTCCTTTCATTCACGGACCCGACGGAACCACTATTCGAGGTGATGCGGGAGGAAATGTCCTCTTCTCTGCCGACGCCATGAAGATCCTTCGGAAGATGGAACTGGACCGTATGGAACGGAACAGGAAGCGTCGGGAAAGAAGGGAAGCGGGGGAGGAGAATGTTTCAGCCGACGACCATAGGTCTCAGCTGCTCGCTGGATCCTCACAAATGAGATAAAATTATGTCAGGCCACGGGATTCACCTATAATGGCTTTCAAAATCAATATTACCTCAGTTTCATGACTGAAATCCTTCCAGGAGAGTCCGCTACCGGGAGTGGCAAGTCACATACACTGCGACCATCCTCCGGGCAATTTTTTTTTGAAGTCCAAAGATGTAGATAATGCCAATGACAGTTGTCACCTGTAAAAGTTGTGCGATACAAAGTTGCATTTTTCGAAAGTTGTCGAAAAATCAAGGTTGTCGAAACTCTGCAAGTTGTCCTCGAAAACATACAAAATCGGCAAAGCTTTACAAAATGAATTATTTGACAGTATGTGTGCCATACACCGCCATTCAGATGGGATCTTCCAATCACATCCGAGCGCTGATCTCAGCTGAAAATCGACTCGATGTCCGGGGTTCTCTTGGCAACGTTCCGGGATGATCCAGACATCCAGTACCTCTTATCGGTTGGTGCGTCCTATTATTTTGACCAGGAAACTATCCAGATTGTGATTATGGCTGAACTATTACCTTTGTTTGAAGTTTGATAGCATCTCCAGGCACTTTTTGAAAGTTTGGAAAAATTAAGTCTTGAGTGGAGTGGTAGAACTCCCATCAGATCTTACCCCGCTTAGAAACGCCACCCCCTGTCTGCCGTCGTTATTCCTGACCAGTCCCGTTGTCAGCCGCGATTGAAAGCGGCTGACAACGACCGGGGCCGTCAACCTGTGTCGGCACAGGTCTGGAATTGGCTGGCCGTCGTTAACCGATGTCAATCTCTCTTGCCGACGGGGCCGCAGAATGCAGTGATTATATTCAGCTCTACTCGCATGCCGAGCCGCAGAGTGCTTGATGGCTGGCTCAATAGTGGAAATGCCGTTTTCTGGAGTGTCAAAACATGCTTCATAATGATGAGGGTACTCGGTGGAGACCCCAAATCGAAACTCGTAGTACCTTCTGCAGGATGTGAAACAGATAGGTTACTGGCCGAGTTACTGTCGGAACTCTGTGCACTGGCAGCGAGAGTACACGATATGACTTCATCGTGGTGGTCGAAGCAAAGAAGTAAGCTCTTAGAGCATCTGTTTGCTCTAAAGTGATCTTCTCACCATCAGTGCTATTGCAAACTATTCTACTCTGGTCTAATCTCGCCCTCCCCACTTTCACTACAACATAAAACCCGCCTTGAGCCTGCCCGCGAGCGCTAAATTGAGATAAGCTGTATGTATACCCTCAATTTTAATTCATGTCAAGCTTCGATCATACGAGACATCCCCTGTCGCCGTGGATGCTCGGCCTCGAACCAGGTCCAGTTCTCCAGGCCGCAGCGGATCTGGATCCGATTCTCAGCCCCCATCTCGGCCTCATTCCAGATCCCGCCCAGCTCCTCCAACACTGACCAGCATTACGCAGGCAGCTAAGCGATTTTGGAATGCAGCCCTCACACTTGATTTCACCTTGGCGAGCGGGAGTTTGGCTGACCAATCAATTGAAGATGAGATGAACCATTATATGACCAGCTCCCTCCCCGCAAGAAAGTCGACAGACATGGTCGGGTACTGGATGGTTTGGTGTCCCAATTGTTGATTGCTACCCGCACCTGAACAATCTGCAGAACCATGGCAAGCAACCTGGCCAAAAATATTTCGTCTGTTTGCTGATTATGCCCCTATCCAAGCCACCTCAGTGCCTTCGGAACGAGTATTCTCATCCTCGGCTGAGACAGATACTAAACGCCGAAACCGCACCAGTGCCGTGCTGATGGAGGCTCTGCAAATGCTCAAATTTAATTACAAAAGATCGAGGCTCAACTTTATGTCTGACTGGCAGACTGTCCCTGTTGCCGACGACGATGAAGACTGGCTTCGAACTCTGGCCGACACACAAGACAAAGACAGGGATGTGATTTGGCGCGAGATTGTTGACAGTTGCGACTCAGCAGATGGGATCATATTTACGGAAATGCTGGAGGAGAACGACGAGTAGTTGAATTTGTATCTTGCCACAGTTTGACTGCTATTTAACGTCCAGAGTTGTGTACCAAGTGCCATCCACCCTTGTGCATTAATATTGGTGTGACTCAACCGACTTGAGTCGACTCGAGTGACTTCAAGTGACTTGAGCTGACCAAGTCAAGTCAAGTCAAGTCAAAAGTTGCCACAAGTCGACTTAGCCAAGTCGACTTCCGACTTAACGAGTCGCGGCAACACTACCCGTGGCATTACACCCGCCTGCAACCCGCGCGCCTTTGCAATCACCGAGTTTGAGGAGCCAGACGCGGTCTTGCACGCATTGAGACTACTGCATAACGTGGAGCTCCCTGCACTGGAGGATGGGTGTTCCAACAAGCATTTATTGGTTCGATGCAGCATCCTTGTTTGCATATATATTTACAGTGGCGCTCTAAATAAATGCCGAGCCATGGTTTGACATCATTTCATAGTCGAATTCCTTCAAAAAAATTGTAGCATGAACATTCAGTAGTGCTAAGCTCGTTTGCATCGAAAAATCCATACCATACCTACTTCAATGTTGTGCAATAAAAATATTTGGGGTGTTCTGAAAAACCGACTTTGTGGGCTGGCATGCTATCGAAAATCGGTCATTGCAGCATGAAAGTACCGATTATAGAGACCGGAAGAAGGATATGTAAGGCTTAGTGTTGCCGGGGTTCAGTTAGGTTCGGTTTTTTCCAAAATTTTCCGAACCCAGAACCGCACCGAGGCGAAATCTTGCTTCTTTGCCAGCAAATGACTACCAGTCTTGCCTGATTTAATTTGGACGTCATTGAAAGCAATCATGGGAAAGTACTCACAACTCTGTCTGAAACCTTTTGTCGTAATACATCAACAAATGACCCATGTGATTGCGTGGAGCCAACCGATTTTTGTGAGCAGGATGGCCTATGCCTCCCTGACCGTAGGGAAATAACCAAGGAAACATTTGGGGATAAAGCTGTAGCCTATGAAAGATGGGAGCACTTGACAGATTTAAGGTTTGCAGGCAACACACCACTGTTTTGAACCCTTGGCACACAAAAATTGCCATGTACACATTGTCTGGGTGATTTACCAGCGAATTTTTGCATCAGGTCACCGTCACAAGACCCTGGGTGAGAATGTCTCGAAATAGGCGACTTCAAAAAACGACGAAATCTGAAATTTTCGGTTTTTAGGTCCCTTAGGCAAAGTTGGATAACTTTGAATTCTCTTTCCAATGTGTCGGAAAAAAAAAGTTGTGCTCAATCGATAGAGAATTAAAAAATATCCATCCTCAACTAACACTTCCGAACGTGAAAAATTCAAGATTTCGTCGTTTTTCAGAGTAGTACCCTCTCATTTGGCGGGCAAACTGATCGTCACCAAAACACGCGACGAGGGAGCCCAGCCGGTCCCGGTTGTTGTCGAGTGCAGCGATGGCATCATTGATCACCGGGCCGGCTGGTCCACGAGCCTAATGGCGCTTGACTGGACGCCCCTTGGGCACCACTATAAGTCACAGCGAAGTCGGTGGCAAAGACTGCGTGACGTGCAGCAGCAGAGGGAAACCACAACAACAGGATCACATACCGAGCGTTGGGCACGCCGACGGAAGACGAGAGACACGTCGTAGGGGGAAATCTGCGATGGGGAGAGCAGTTATGAGGGATGCGAAGATCAGCCGACCACCAAGCCTGTGAGCATCGGCGACGTTGGGGTTCAGGGTCGATGCGCTGGCAGCAGTCAGTGTCCAGCGAAGTCCACAATGACGACGAGGTGCGGATAAAGGAGGACAACGAGGTGGCGACCGACCCGATCCTAGCGTCAGCGCCTTGAGAGCCTGGCGGCGGGAACTTGATCGCGGAGAATTGCAGAGGCGGGTGTACGGCGGCGGGACGTCGAGGATGGCGGCACGCGCTCGCAGCTTTATCGCCAGCACGACAGCTGTGCATCCGTGAGTCTGGGTATAGAAGAGCCACAAAGGCTGTGGTCCTGTGGAGCACGCACCACGGTTCCTGCCCCGACCTCGACTCTCATTCTGCTCTTCGCTGACGCCGGGCCGATTTTGATCGCACACACGAGCTTCACGAACGCGCGGTGTTACTTTGCGATATTTCAACGGTGTTGCAGCGTCGAATCGGTGGCGAATTCTCGGTCTGGAAGAGAATTCTACGAGGGAGGACGGCAAATGCAAAAGTTGGCGTGGATTGCACAGAAGGCAAGAGTTGGGCCATTCGGAGCACGAAAACAGTGGTCCTGGTCATCGATAGATGTCGTCCATCGGCCCAGAGCTTCCTTCGAGAGTATTTTGAGGCGCCACAGGGAGGTAGAGATGAGAAGGAAGCCAGAGATGAGAATTTCCTTTTTGGGAAGCACGCAAAAAAAAAAATTGGTGTTTGCCATTATTTTCAGGAATTGCAGTAATGTTCAAAAATTCCGAAATCAAAGGTGTAAGAATAAGCAAGTAAAATAAAAGCTGTCCGAGAATCGCGTCGAGTGAGGGGAAATCACGGAGATCGCGCCAAGATCGCGCCACGATAAAGCACGACTGAGTCAGACACGGAGTACGCGAGAACGATCACGGCGATCAAATAAAGCAATTGTATAACATACGAGTCAGAATTTTATCCGGGCCGATTTATTTGTGTATCCGACCTCGGAGCACGGGAATCGGCCTCCAGAGCTCGAGCTTCCGTCACCGACATATAAAGAGGGAGGACGGAGCCCATTTTCAGACAACCTTCTCCCCAGCGTCCACCACATTAATGCAGGAGAATACCTCAAACGGATTCGGTTCCATTTCCCCCTGGAGCTGGAACGACGATGGCGCCAACAATTCCTTTGGTCGAAATTTTATGAAGCCGATTGCGGATGCAGCCAGCTACGCATTCAGCCTGGACAATCCCCATCAGCAGCTTTTTCTCCCCACGAAGGACGATGTGGCCAACAATTCCTCCGGTGAAGATTTTTCGAGGCCAATTCCAGATGCAGCCAGCTGCTACGCATTGAGCCTGGACAATCTCCATCAGCGGCTTTTGTGGGTAGAAACAACGGTCCTCGGGTGGCAATTGGAAAGGTGAGATAGTAGTGTGAACATGCCCGCTTCTCACACTTTTCGTCCCAGGAATCATCAGTCTATTCCACCTACATTCAATGAAGCTGGTGGATGTGTCATGATCCGCCGCCGAAAGTTGCCCCGATCTTAACGCTCGACACTAGTCTTGTGTGCGGTATCGCGAAGAAGTGACATTGGAATTGAGTCGTGAAAAAAATCTTACATCTCTTGAAGGGAACCGGGTCAAGACTGCTGCGTCCACGATGCAAGAAGTGATAGCTTCAGCAGGGACAATACAGTGAAGGGGTGTTGAGTCCATTGAGTACGGGAAGAGCGCACCTTGAACACCACGGACACCAGCCTTTCCTAGGTCTCCAGCTTAGATATCAGTGGCCATGCATATGGGATGCAAGAATGCGGGAACTGCGAGGAGGAAACGTACCTTTCGCCCCATGACCGACCGACACATGAATCCCCGACTGAGATATTCCGACCGAGCCAATGTCGAGGAAGAGTAAGGCGGAGTGCACGAAGTCTTTAAGCGGACAGGGAGACTACAGGCTCACGGTGGGCGAAAGAAAGGGAGAGGGATGTTGTCGTTGTTGTGGCACGATCAAAACGAACCATTTTCGCGCTCACGTGCATGTCTGTTCGGGCCGGACCCCGCTGGCGCGGTGCGCGCTTGCACTTGCCTCCAACTTTGGAGGCGCCAGGCTAATTCCGAAGAAGGCTTCAACTTATCAAGCTGAAATCCGAACCGCTTCCGCTCCATGCCGAAAAATGCATCACCCGGCTCAGAATCCTCGCACTGCTAGTACCATACACTTACTGTAATCTCACCATCATCCACGCATTACGCACCCAGAAATGGTACATCTCATGCTTCCGCACTCATTTCTTGTTCCAACATTGATTATGGGAGTATAAATATCAGTATTACTTTAATCCTTCGATCTCTGAACTGCGCTGACTTGGAGTCAGAAACTTGAAGTCACCAAGACTCAGGCTTCTTCCTATCTTCCTCAGGGCAAAACTCAGAGCCGGGAAATATATTTACGGCTAGTCTTTACCTCCTAAACGAAGCCTCTAATAAAACTGCCGTGCATTGACTGAACTTGGAAACCATTATCAAGATCCCCTTTATTATATCCGGCCTTGATTCTGGGTCTCGGTCTGTACCGGCTCTCGGCAGTATAGTGGAACATAGTGTTTCTGATATTGACTGTAGAAATTTGGCTAGATTCATAGAGCATCATAGACATTGAAAATAAGAGGGAAATCCATAGTGCTTGATAGTAATTCATAGACCTCATAGGACTCATATGTGATTATATAGACCACCATAGACTGATATAGTGGGGCTTATGTCTATCAGAGCATTTCAGATTTTCCTGATGAGCGACTTGGCGCTTGAATGGCTAACGGCGGGGAGAACTGCTTTGGGTTTCGACAAGGTTTGATGACTGTCAAGGTCGGTGTGCGGTTGAGGACGGAAGGGGCGGATGGTCGCAACGGGTGGAACGGGAGGGGAAACGGAGGGCAAACGGGGTGGGGGTTTGGGAAGAGATGTGCCATCAACTTGCGTCAACATCCATCAAGTGATGAAACAAATTGATCGTGCGCACGGACCATGGATCTCCCTTGATGCGGACTATCGCTGGGTGCTGGAGGCGTGCCAGCGCCGAGGCGCCGCATAGCCTGGACTTTCGAAGTCGATTTATACGACCCGTGGTCCAAACAGGCTGATAGCTTCTGCAAGAATTATCGCATCAATTTAATTTCCGCTCGCGATCAGGTATCGATTGGAGTCTTGAGATACCATCGGGTCTGAACTCGGTCTGCGAGTCATCATAGATCATAGTGGAGGGCGCAAAAAGAGGCCGGGGGTTTTAAATTTTCTATAATGGATGCGCAATTCGTTTCACGGCGTCTGAATACTTATAAGACTACTGCTTTACATACTTATGGGCGGGTCGGTCACGATATTATAAACCTACTAGCAGCATTGATAGGAATGGCCAATGCACTGCCATGCCGGTGTACTTTGGCCAAAGGTCTACCAGCCTGGTATTGGCTTTGTAAGGGCTGGTGAAGGGCCTGCAACCGTATGTAGAACATCACCTGCTTTGTGGCGATCACCGGCGATCACCAGGATCTCCCGCTTTTGGTGATGTGAGCTCGCGGCGGGCGTCCGCATGTGCCGTGCAATGCAAAAGGTAGTGTGCGACTGTTTCATCCGCTTGCCGGCAGCACGGACAGATGGGCGACTCCGACTTGTTAATGCGATGAAGATGCTTGGCGAGTGGGCAATGGCCAGTGCGGAGTTGCAAGAGGAGTACGGCGAGGCTGCGAGGGAGCCGGTCTGCGGTCACGAGGTACAAGCCTCCATGAAGGCGATCGTCGTACTGGGTAGCGTGGGCGTGCCGAGGGGAGCGTTCCCACTCGCGGAGGACTCTCTGTATAAGCGTGTATTGAGAGTCTCTGGCATTCAATATGGTTCCACTAACATTTCCGACAAGAATTAACGTCACGTCGAACACAAGCCAAATGGGCGACAAACTGGCTTGTGATGGCATGTGACATGCTCAACTCTCTCCAAGACGGCGCCATTTTGAAACAGAGTCCTCAACAGTGATTATGTTGAATGAATGGGACAGTTTCAGTGCCATTGGGACATTCTCATTGAACAAATGCATCTGCTTTTCGACACAAGCCAGCTCCCGCCCGAATTGATGGCATCAGCCAAAATGGCTTGCGCAAGCCATTTTTTTCCGGGATGATAACCAACCTCCATTTGCCTTGCTTTGTGCCTAGCTAACCGTTCTACACTTGAACGAACCCATATAAGCCATTTATGTGGACAGGTTGGAGGTATTCAATATTTTCTCTCAATTGCTCAGATCTACGGTGCCCAACTATTGAAGACACAAGGAGTTCGACACGGCGAATATTTGTGGAACTTGAACGTATATTGCATTTGACACTCGGCGGCTCTGAATCCCAGTGCCTGCAGTCCATAATTGCCTAGAGTCTAGGCCCCCTACGTTTGATTAATCCCTAGAGCGTAGGGTCCCCGAAATCCGCCGGATTCTCGGCCGAAGCCTAGACTCTAGGGCAGAAATAATATTCTTCTGAGCCAACAATAACATTATTTGCCCTAGTGTTTAAGATATAGCCCACCATATATTTAGAGGGTAAAGTAATGCACATTTCAGAAAGATTATTGCCCAGGATGCCTAGTGGCGGCTAGATAGAATATTATTTGCCCTAGATGCTAGGGGTTGGCTGATCATCTGTGTACAAAATAATATTATACACAGCAAGGGATAAAATTGTGGCTGCGGACTCCCCACGAGCGAGAATATCACAGCCAGGGATCAAATTGCGGCTGTGGAATTCCCACGAGTGCTTTTAATTCGGGCCGAGGTTCCAGCACTCCCCACGGGAGAGAATATCACAGCTAGGGACCAAATTGTATCTGTGAACCCCCCACGAGCGAGAATATCACAGCCAGGGATCAAATTGTAGCTGTGGACTCCCCACAAGCGAGAATATCACAGCCAGGGATCAAATTGTAGCTGTGGAATCCCCACGAGTGCTTTTGATTTGGGCCGAGGTTCCAGCACTGCCACACCCGATATGGAGAGTTCTGTGACCTCTGGTTTGACAACCAAAGCAGCCAGGACAATTTCAAGCAGATGGGGCTGCTCAGAATAGCGCTGGGTATCATCTGGCAATTTGCGGCATGCAATTAGCTCTCCATAACAAGTCATGCTTTTTGAAATGCATGGGAAAACAAACAAGCTATGATAGGCCCTCTCCTGCTTCGGCAAGTGCTCAAATCCCTTTGGTCCAAGGTACATAGGAAGGCCGACAATCATTTAACCTACGCAGAATTTCAATACGATCCCTCGGGGTCCCGGGAAACCGGAGAAAACTTGTGCTTCTTCACGAATCAGAAGAAATGAAAACTCCTCTCCCCGTCCATACCATCACGAAGGAACCTTTACAAAAATGTGACTCAAAGTCAGCTCGCTCGCGTCCATCCGACACATGGTCCCAAGCCGGCTTGCAGTGAGGATAATGGAACATGAATTGAATTGAATTGAATGTGGCCACACCACAAGTACGCAGTTGCTGGGTCTCTCACAGTCCCCGCCACGGAGCTCGCATCTCTGCGCGCACCCTGCACCTCCATTGGACAACCAGCCCAATTCTGAGCACTGTGACCCAAGAGCTTTGAAATTCGTGCAGTTTTGGGTGAGTTAGGAGCACAAGATGTTAGCCTTGTCAAACCCGTAACCTCAATGGGTGGGGGCGAGGTCGGGGTGCTCATAAAGCCGGGCATCAATTTAATGGAATTGAATTGAGACCTTGCTAGAAGTATTGCCAAGGGCGTGACCGCCCGAAATTCGCACATTCTTGTGATCTCAATGGGTCGGGCGGGCCGCCACTTGATGGGTTGGCTGATAGTGCAGAATATTTTTTGTAAGATTCATTTGCGCCGATTTTTTATAGGAAACTTTGAACCTTACTTATTTCAATTTATTCTGCAGTCAAAACCAGTATCGAACCAATGCAAGCAGTATAGGCATCAAAAGCATTCTCACCGGCAGGATACTGACGGAGTTATCCAGCGTGTCAAAGCCTTAATGCACAAGATTGACAGTTGTAAGCTGTGAGTTTCCCGCTTGAACCAGTCGAATTCATGCAGCTTTGATAGTAAAGTAAATAAAGGGAGTCCGAACAAAGTACGGTAAATTAAACTGCTCGCACACAGGACAATCGGGTTGCATACAGGACCATAGGAGGTAAGGTATAGTAGTAAGGTATAGTGGCCATTGGCCAGATACGTGGACAGTGGTAGATGGGAATGATGTGGTCTCCGAGCGGCGCGATGGGTAAATGGGATGACAAGAGCGGTGGGAGGATCCGGATGATGGAGGGAGAAGTCGGAAGATAGGAAAGGGAATGAAAGGTCACAGTCGCTACACCCGCCCTCCGAACGTTCGCGAGAGCGCCCAAGCGTTCGATGACTGCACCCTTTATTCTGCTTTCGTGGGTGCACTGCTGTCTTGAATAACTTTCCCCAGAATCCTTTTATCTTTCCCCCGTATGTCCACATACGCATCAGGTTTGTTGATCCCGTAGCGTGCAAGGACGATCAGCGCTCCGACATTTTTTTGGAAAATTCTGTAGAGCTGAAACCGGCCCTGAGGTGTCGCCAATTTCTCCCCAGTGATCTCCACTGTGTGGACTATTATTGAACGTTAAGCCCGTTGCGACTTCCCAATATCACATCCTCACCGCCATGAAACCGGCCCGTATGGTGCACATACGCCAGGTTTGACATATTCGGTGCTTCTGTGATTACGCTCCACGACAAAGACGCCCTTGAACTGGGCCGGACTTGTACGTAATTAATAAAGGCCACCCCCAGTCAACAAAAACAAACCTGGCCCGCACTCAGACCATTTGCCATCAAAGTGGAACTATTTAGGGGGTGTCTTAAGCAATCATCGACTGTAAATTAGCAGCGTACGTTCTCTTCGCCCACAATGTCCGCTGGGCCTTCGCCCCCCCCGCTCCAAATCTTGGTTCTGTCGTTATCCGCCAAATTGATCATGACGTCGTCATGCAGCCAATGACCTTCCTACAAATATATAGCCAAAGATACCAAGATGTCTAATAACAACTCACTTGATGAAACCGAAGATCAGCGGTACTTGCCTCGAATGTCTGTCCCAAGAAAGAAAGAAAAAAAGGGGGGGGTGAGAGGCCGCCAATCAAGCTGATATTTCAAGTCCGAACTTTGTCCAATTCGATTTTGTTCTCCTCCAATTGTTTTACGTAATCAGCATTTTCTGATCTCAGCTGGTGGAGCTCCTGCGCATCCATTGTGATTTGAGCGGGGTCAGGTACGATATTCCCAACTCACGTCGTGAATGTTAGGGTTGGTCTGAACTTTTTCCAACTCCAATTTAAGCCGCTGGCACTCATTTGTCTCAAGCAAGTAAGTTTTTGTCGCTTATAAAGTGATACGAGGCGCTCACTGCATCTTCGTATTGTGATTTTACCGTTTCCAACTCTGCGTCTTTCTGCTTCGTGTAAGTGTCACTTTCCGATGCTCGTCGTTGGAGTTCCTGCTGCGCTTCGTTCAATACATGCGATTAGGGGAGCTCAATTTCAGAGAAACACAGTCACCTGATAGTGACTCCGAATATTGGCGGATTCCGCTTCCAAATCTTGGATTATCTGCGCCGAATGCTTGATAAGCTAATCGGACCCTCCGATCAACGATTTCACCTCTTCAAATTTCTTCTTCTGAGTCGTTAGTTCCGTCTCCCTTTCTGCACGTTCTGCCCGCAGCCTTTCTAGCTCTTTCTTCCAGTTTTTCTGCCCAGAGCTGTAGCGCCGGGCAGTTGAAACACGACAGTGAACACTCACATGCATAGTCTGAAGCTGCGCTTCATATTCTTCAATCCTGCTAAGCGCCTGGTGCAATTCACTTTCCAGATTGTCGATGAGGTCTTGATCACGCTGCCACTCCGGATTCACGATCAAATCCTCTGCTATTCTCACCTCGTCTTGCGTATCGGGAGATCCGGGCCTGTCAGGAATCGTGGCTGTACCGCGCCGAGGTCCTTCGGGTCGCCTGAATCGAATATCCTCCATCGCAGTACCAGATGTATGATACAAAATCTCCTCTCCTGAGATGCCCCTGTTATCTGTGTCAGTCTTGAGCGTCCAAGTCATTACCATGTACTAACTGCATCGAAAGTAATGCCGCCAGTACTTTGACTCCCTCCTCTTCGGAGACTTCGCCAAGGAAAGTAATAAGACCGCTTGCGATTTCTGCTGGAGATGCATTCGCCATTTGAGCCCCTGACATAGCGCTGAGCTGACCGGCAGCACTGTAACTGTACTGTTCAGCTAACCTTGAATACTATATAGAAATGTGCGGAGGGCATTGGCCGGACTTCCGCGATAAGGTAGGCTAATGCGAGGACATCCTCAAATACACCCGGAAGTAGTGTTGTTCTGGTTCTGTGCGTGGGTTTCATGACATGGGGACAGCTCAAAGAGCGGTGGAACTCTAGGAATACTGATATTGGTGGGTGCTTATTTCTATTCCTTCGATTACTGGCGAAGTAATGCGTGGAACTCCGCATCAGTACGTAAACAAGCCGTTTGGAGATAGCAAGGATTTGACGCCAGGAAATTATAGGCCTCGTTCGAGTCACCAAGTCAGGTTCCTGCATTCTTCCTGCATCTGGCAAATGGGATGGTGGTTTAGTGATTCAGTATCGAGCCGAAAAGCAGAAAAAACGGCAAAAAAAAACGGGGTAGAAACTGAAGGGTAAACAAAGGGCTCCTCCAGTGTCCGTAGAAACACAAGTTGGAGAGAAGGAGAGAACCACTGCTATTACTACAAAGGCAAGTGAACTCGTTGACCAATATAGAACTAGAACTGTAGCGCAAACTGTATCCTGTGGCAGAACACGCTCGCCTTTTAGTGACCAGTAGAGGCAAAAAGCCAAAATCAAGCATTCAACGTCGGTCCACCGTATCCCACATGCCTCGACCCGAGTCCGACATGTAGTGGTGGGGACCAACTAGTCATGGAGACGCACATTCACCCAGCGGGGACAGAGCTGACTATGACTCTTTCACGCAATGATTTGAGCTTCCTGGCCGTAGATAATCACCCAGCGAAATCCAGGATGTTTCTGAGAACACCCTGGACGAGAAAGTAAAATTCACTCAAGGGTGGATCCCACCAGATGGTCAGCTCCATTGTGAGACACAGGGTTCAAAATGCCATTGGGCATGGGGTTCAAAATGACATTGTGGGGCATGGGGTTCAAAATGCCATTGTAGGGCACGGGGTTCAAAATACCATTGTGGGTCACAGGGTTTACAATACTATTGTGGGGCATAGGGTTCAAAATGCCGTTGTGGGGCATGGGGTTCACAATGCCATTGTGGGGCACAGGGTTTACAATGCCATTGTGGGGCACAGGGTTTACAATACCATTAGGGTGGGGCACGGGTTCGGGTAAAACCCGCGGGTTTCCGGGTCGGGTTGTGCGGGTCCGGGTCACGGGTTAGAAAAATTTTAAACCCGTGCTGACCCGCGCCCTACCCGCGGTATATAAGGGTATTTACGGGTTAATATTGCAGGAGGATTGGGAGGTAAAAAAATGAGATGTCAGCTTCCAAAATGGGTGATCTCTGCTTTCTTCTTATTATTTTGCTGTGCAGCGGTATCAATTACAGATTGGTGGCAGTCTTTGCCTGTTTGTCCAGCTATCAATATGCTGCAAAGGCTCAAACACGGTTTTAATTTATGCAGTGGGTGAAATAAATGTGTCTTTGAAGTCCACAAATTAACCCTAAGCCCACCTGATTTTTTAAGTTGAATGCTACAAGTGATACCGTGGGTAAACCCGTGTGGGTTATAGACCCGAGGGTGAACCCGTATGTACCCGTATGAAGTCGGGTACGGGTTTATACTCTTACCCGCATGGGGTACGGGTTCTCCGGGTAGGGGTCCGGGTTTCCCTTTTTTAACCCGGACCCGTACCCGTGCCCAACGCTAAATACCATTTGGGGCGTGGGGTTTAAAATGCCATTGTGGGGCATGGGGTTCAAAATACCATTGTGGGTCACAGGGTTCAAAACGCCATTGTGAGGCATGGGGTTCAGAATTGTCCCTCCGGAGGATAGCTGAAATACACTTTTTTAAGGATCCCCAGGGGTAGAGGTATACCTCCAAAGGTCAGAGGTGAGGTACAAGGAGGTAGAGGTAGAGGTCAGGACATTTTGAAACCTCCCAAACCTTTGGCATACCTTGGCAGGTCTGGAGGTACAAAAAGGTACGTCAATCTGTGGTTCTGGCTGACTCGTGGTAGCTTGAAATGCAATTTTTCTGGCCATGGAGCAACCTCAGATTGTATATTTGCGACTGATTTGTCTTAGCACCTAGTATCCTTTAAATTTGTACAGTTGTGAAACCATGTGACCTTCTGTAGAAGTCAGTGAGCCTTTTGGTTTAAACCAATTGGCTTCTTCTCAGTGTATTAGAGCCTCACAAGGTGTTTGTTTGCAAGGCACACAGCACAGTATATGTTTCTGACAAATATAGTCAACATTTATGCACAAATGGCAGAGGACCTTTCAAGGTAGACCTCTGAAGGTTCGGAGACAGGTATTGGAGGTATACCTCTAAGGTTTGGGAGGTAAGGTAGAGGTATACCTCCAAGAGGTCAGAGGTTTTGGAGGTACAGGTAGGGGTCAGCCTCTCGGTACCTCTACCTTTACCCCTGGGGAACCTTACACTTTTTGCCCATTCTCGTGGGGTATTCAAATCCGGAATGCAGGGCGTCTATTCAAACCATAAATATGTCAAGTGCTCCCTTATCCCTACTGAACCCGGCCGAAATACATTCTCGATGGTCTCGATTAATCTGGAAGCCCTCATTGTTATCAGAGTCTCTCGATCGCGGTCCTGGATACAGCTTGTTCTGTTGGAATGTCGGGTGGCTCCTCATTCGTGGGCCGAAACAGATGCTTGTTCTTCGAGCGCACGGGGTGACTTATCTTGAAGGTTGGGACAACTTCATGCTTGAGTGAGGTCACGACGTGAGTTTGAATCTGACTGTCGGCTAATTGAAATTCAGCTGATTTTCTCTGCTCACACACTGCGTTCAAGCCTGAACTGGCCAGAGGCTGAAACCTCTGTCAAGCTAATGTAAGGTGATGTGGCTAGCCGGCGCATTGCCGACTAGCCGCGGCTAGCCGATCATAGCCGAAACATAGCCACACCTTTCACAAGCGGGCCGCAGCTACACGTGGCTTCGGTTAACCCGGCGCTGAACGCAGTGACAGTGTCGCTTGCGCACTAGAATTGAACATAAGGGCCTTTCGGCTCTCCCGCAATCTTTTCGTTCGAAATCGGAGTCAACATTACCACTCATTTGATATATCCGTGTTCTGAATTACGCTACATATACTTCTAAAATCCATGTCCAAATCCATTGACGCCTTCATAGGATGGTTGTATACCTCGGGTTCAGCTGCACCGGCTCTACAACAATGCCCATGGAACAAACCCCAGATTACGAGGACAGCAATGAAAGTGCAACGGAAAGACGACGTCGCCTGCAACGGGAAGCTCAGCGAAGACGCCGAAGCAACCAAGATAATAGCGATCAGGAGCTCAGACAGAAACAGAACTCAACTGCCCATGCTGTTGCCCGCTCACTCACCAGAGGCGAGTTGGATGCTCGATGGTGGGATCATGTTGCTGTCCTCAACAGCACACAAATTCGAGAGCCTCTGTCGCTCCGTTGCAATCGAAATTGTAAAAGATGTGGTATCAAGGTACGTTGACTTCGTAACTTATGCCTTGAGCTGTAGGTAAGCAAAATGAGTAAGCTCTCACTGGAGAAAGAATCCACGACAAATGTTTCGTGTGTGGCCCCAACGGCACTCACTATCAACCTCCACTCCCACCTTATCCTCAAGAGTGGGATTACTTCCTTGACGACCGCAAAACTGCGAGTATTTCACGCAAACTGAACAATATATTCTCTCTGACCGCTATTGGTGTTTACAATGGAGATTTCATGAAATTCCCTGACGGCGTCTCTGCTGTAACCCTATCCGGTGGGCGTACTTACCACCGAATGCTTCCTGCACACGAGGGGCAGCATGCTATTCGTTGGTTCATTCACGATCCGTGGGCAATGTTCACAAAAGCTGCAGAGATGAATATTCCCGATGCGTGGATCAACAGCACACTCGCAGGTCTAGAGCGCGTAAACCCTTTCATTGCAGAACTAGAGAACCTGAATATCTACGATGACGACAATGACACTGCTCTCCATATAGAACACTCAGACAGCAATACTCACGAAATTGCTGCTATCATTTCTCTTGCCCCAGCCTCTCCGCCCTCTCGCCGTAAATTGGTCATCCAACGGAAAAGCGATGCCGAGCCTGTATTTCTGGACCTCCTTTCCCCCTTAGTAGAGCTCCTCCTCCCTGAAGGCACATTGGGATGGTCTCCTGCCCGCCTCACAAGTAATGGGAAGAAATTTAGTCAGGCTCGATGGTACAGGACTCGGTTCTATATGAACGCTGTGCAGATGTCGACCTTTTCTAGGCTAACTGGTATCCTTCACACATTTATCTCGGTAAATCACAGCTAAACACATGCAGGGGAATATTTGGTCGATGCTTGGAGTGCCATAGAGGAGGCGCAATTGACCTACATACGCCACAATCAGCACTCAAATCCAGACGAAGAGGAATATATCGGGACCGGCGACGAAGAACCACAAGAAGATGTTCGATTGCCTTCCACATTCGTACATTCCCCCGCATGGTCTGCTGCCAACATTTCCGATTGTCTTGCACTCCGTAAAGCTATGGGCCCGGTTACCCTCTTCATCACCTTCACTACCAATCCTCGCTGGCCGGAGATCAGCTCCGAACTGAAGCCAGGTCAAACAGCGAATGACAGACCAGATTTGATTGTACGAGTCTTCCAACAATATCTTGCTTCTCTCATGAAGGACATTCGAACGGTCATGGGGCCGATCCTCTATCATATTCGCGTTACAGAGTTCCAGAAGAGAGGTCTCCCTCATGAACATCTAGCTGTTGCACTGAAACATATTCCATGATTCCCACAGAAATCAATGCCTTTCTCAGTGCTGAACTGCCTCGAGATGAAGGGCCACTGCGTGACGCCGTGAAACGCCACATGACACACGCACGACCCAGCAAAGTCGTACCACCGATGTGGTTGGCCGAAGCAATGCCAGGATGGCTTCCGTGGAAGGAAGTCCAGCACTCATAATTTGGGAAACACATGAGGCTTCTTTGTGCGCAGATATCAGGGATCGCATGCTGGAGTCACGGCGAATCCATCTCCCGACTTGGTCCGAAACGAGCTTCTCATTGCACTCCAGAAACTCTTACAGGGACTCGGGAAGTCGCTGTCGGAGATCGGACTTCCGGAACCCACAGAACAGCAGCAAGAAGTCGACGCTGAACGCCTTCGTTGGGGTGGAGATCCGAGTAATTTGTGTGCATTCAAAGATGGACTCACAGCTGATAGGTGGGCTATTCTTTTTTCTTGGTAATCTCTCTGGTTCTAATATCAACCGGAAAATGTGTAGCGATCAATTTACGACCGCATTATGCATGTCGCAACGCCCGAATCCCCTCCCCCAATTCACGTCGATGCAGAGCAGGTAGAGGGAAAACATATGTTCTGTACCCAATCATCGGTGAACTGCGGAAATTGAACGAAATTGTTCTATTATCGGCATCCTCTGCTTTTGCGGCCAAAAACTATCCCGGCGGTCGAACAACCCACTACCTCTACGGCATTCCTGTTGATGAATACAATCCTCATCTCAAATCATCTGTTGGCCCCCGAAGTGACCCGGTTGTGCAAGACTGCTCCAGGCCGCTAAATGTCGTGTCATTGACGAAATTGGCAGCCTTCACTTCAAAGCCTTCGACTGTGCGGATAGCCTGATGGGGTCCTGACGGACATTGGTCCCCTATGTCTTCTGGAAGAATCTGATCCCCAGACCTCGTACGTTCTGTATTTACGGAGGTCTAAAGCATGGGTGCGTGATTTGTGAAATGCGCTGCGTGTGTTGAATCCTTTGATTCCAGAATACCTCTCGCCTGGTCTCTGAAATTCAAGCTGACCTTGAGCGTATAACGCCTCTGCCAAAAGTCATCATTGACGTCCCAGACGACGTCGATCCCAAAATTGACGGCTTGGACATTGACCGCGCAATTGACGATGAAATGGATCAAATGTTGATTGATTCGATCGAGTCCCCCACCAAGAAATCGACGCGAGCGAAGTCCTCATCGTTTCCAACGCCGGATAACTCTCAGGGTCGGTTCCATACTCCGGATGAAACTCCCCCACCCTCTCCCGACTTGAATGTCCACCAAAAAAGCTTCGCCGAGACCGATTCACAGACGCCATGCCCCGTGCGCTGTCATGGTTGTGGGATGGTAAATCCTGACGGCGATGGGGATTGTACAACAAGATATGCCTTCGCTACGCTCCGGCAGTTGAAGGGCTTGGGCATTAAGTGAATGGCATAGCTCTCTATCCACATATTGGTGCGAGAATAGAAGAGAAATTTATTCGAGGAAGCAACTGAGGCGACACACGCCCAGATCAATACACGTGACAACCATCCCTTGCTCCCCTTGTGCCCAAGTTCACCGAGAATCTATGGGATCATTTGGAGCGCATGGTACGCGCTACGGACCCATTGCCAAAGAATCGAGACGAGCTGTGGTTCGCATTGAAGGAGGAGTGGGACAGTATCGACCAGGAGTTTATCGACCATTCACTATACCGGTATTTTATGCCAATGAATGATCTTGAGGTGCTCCGAAAAAATCCCACTGCCCTGCCCTGCGCCCTATTTTCTCCAGTTGTGGAGCCTACTCCCAAGGCAAAAGGTTGAGAATCGATCCCCCACTTTTTTTCTTGTGAAAACGAACCAAAAACGGAAAAAAAACGGCCGCGCCCTAAGTTCCGCAAACAGCTGTAAGATATACAATCTGATTCAGGGCATCTGCTTAAGATACGAGTAACATGTTTGGATGTGTAGACTGTGTTGGCAAGCACACAATGAAGTCTTGAACCACAGCAGCCATTACAATTTCAAACAGATGGGGTTGCTCAGAATAGTGCTGGGTATCATCTGGCAATTTGCGGCATGTAATTAGCTCTCCATACCAAGTCATGCTTTTCGAAATGCATGGGAAAACAAACAGGCTAGATCACCCTCGGGAGCGAAGGCTGCGCCAAGTGTGCGAAACTCCGTGTCGATATCGAATTTCGGTCGGGGTCACGCGTCACGCAGGCCTCTGTCGAACCTCCCTAGGCCCAAATTTGCCCGAAGGATGGAAAAAACCCAAATTTTCGGTCCGGTTTGTCGAAATTTTTGATGTGTCACGCAAAATTTTGGCCCGTGTTGAAATGTCGAATAGGTAAATTGGGTCACACGTCACACCCCATGTCGATTTGTGTCGAAGTCGAATTTTGGTCGGGGTCACGCATCACGCGAGGGTCTGTCGAATTTGCCGCGTGTGACATGAGGCCTAAAACGGCCTGGGGGATGCAAAAAAGAGAAATTTTCGCTCCGGATGTCGAAATTTTGGGGGTGTCCTAGACTCGTGACCAGTCTGCGCTACGGCAAATCTGAGTGCGAGCACTATGCCGTAGGCAGACTGGTACAACTCGGGACATGTCAAAGTGCTGCGCCCGGAGTTTGAAATTCTTGAGTGGTGCCGATCATGCCGTCAAAGTTATCTTCGGTGATCTCGGTCCGAAAAGTGACTTTCTCTATTATAATGGTCCTGCATGTTTGACTCACCCAGGCAGAGGAATCAAAATTCTGAGGAGACAGAATATAAGCTGAGGGAACTTCACACCGACCTGTAGCTTTGATCAAAGAAAAATATTGAGATTTGAAGCCAGGGCACAAGAAATGAAAATTTTCAAACTCCGGGCGCAGCCCTTTTGATCGGTCCGAGTTGTACCAGTCTGCCTACGGCATAGTGCTTGCACTAAGATTTGCCGTTGTAGGGCAGACTGGTAACGAGTCTAGGGGTGTCCCGCGAAATTTTGGCGGTGTCGAATAGGTAAAATCGGTCACGCGTCATGCCCGGTGTCGATTTGAACGAAATACTACAGTATGTCAGACTCACCTACGGTGGAAGAGGCGATGAGGCGGCCTGATTGGCCACAGTTCAAGGAGGTGATGGACGCGGAGATGGAGGCAATGAGAAGGACAGGTACATTCGGCAATGAACTTGTTCCGAGATCGGTCGGCCGGAATGTTGTCGGATCAAAGTGGGCACTTCGGATCGAACGGAAAGCCAAAGGTGAAATCGACAAGTACAAGGCCCGGCTCATTGCCCGAGGCTTTACGCAGCAGGGCGTACTTGAACACCGCTCATCTCAGATTCTGAATTCTCATGGAACACGACGCACCCCGGCACAAAGAATCTGCTGCCGTGTCGAGGATGTCTGACAGAACGGGCTCCTTGTTGATGAGAACGGCGCCAGCTACGATGAGCATGGCCACAGAATTCAGAAAATGTTCCACAACATGGTTCGCCGGGGGTTGAGTTTTCTGCACGCGTGTTGGGGACTGCATTCGCATTTCCTGATCAGTTTTCCACCAGAGAATGAACACGCATTCCACTTTTGCCCCGGGAAGAGATAAAAAGATGGGCACAGCCACAGAATTCAGAAAATATTCCACAACATGGTTCGCCAGGGGTTAAAGTTTCTGCGCACATGTTGGGGGGCCACATTCACTTTTCCGGATCATGATTCCACCAGAAAATGAATGCGCATTCCACTTCTGCCTCGGGAAGAGATAAAAAGATGGGCACAGCCATAGAGTTCAGAAAATATTCCACCACGTGGTTCGCCGGGGGTTAAATTTTCTGCGCGCGTGTTGGGAGCTGCATTCAATGCAATTCGCCTACAGTTAAATAGACCGGGGAACCTCCCAGACATTTATTGACCAAGAGAGGCGCCAACCGTTGACCAGAGCATTCGACATGAGCGGACCGGGAGTTTGGCAGACTGGTGGTCGAGATTGATTCCTTCTAGTCTGAATTGAGTCTGAACGAATCTACTGTTGATGTCAAGACTTATCTGTCGACTGATGAAATTGAGGCTTGAGAGCTGAGGCCTGAACATGGACGAATTTAAATAGGTACCTCACTCTCCACCAATCTTGCTACTTCGCCTGTTGGTTCAATTTCAGCTCCATTCCGGACCGAACAGGAGGATAAGTAGGGTTAGGGGATATCAGGAGGTATTTGTGTTTCGGGTTCTTACACGATGTTGAAGTACTGGATGGAGCCGTGGCTGCGCGGATGAGCTTCCACGGACGAGATATTTGCAAACTTGAGACACGAGGTCAAAAAACAGAGAGTGAGGCTTCGAGGATTCAATCCAACCCAGGGATTCGAGCTCAGGAGGGAGAAAACAAATCAGTATTGTGAGTAGAAACGCTAGAATCTGAGTTTCAGTCGAGTCGCTTGGCGCCAGTCCAGGTGAGTCGAGTACTCGGGGAGACCGTAAGAAATTGGGGAAGAGAGTTCAAGCAGAGGGTATTGAAGCGGGGGGCAGAGAGAGGCGCGACGCATTAAACATCAGAGGAGCTAAGACTGCCGAGTATTGAGTTCTATGGGCCACGGCATGGACATTGGAAGGAGGGCAGGAACGAGATTCGAGGCAGGTTTGGTTTGGTCGTTAGTCTCCCGCAGATTCTATATTGAATAGTTTGAGACACGACGCAGGAACACGACTAGTATTCGGGGTGCACAAAAGCCAAGTTCAGAGGAAACGGGTTTAGAGAAGTATGTATCAATTTGTATTCAGAAAGATTAGGTGCCAAGAGCGGATTAGGTCGTACTTCGGAGAGATTGACTGCAAGAATTACAGAGTCCGGGAAACCTGAGACGGATTCGATGGCGTAGACGAGAGAAGCCAGTCTGCATATTATCACTCAGGATCCAGACACGACCAGCTGATGAGTGTCATTTCGGTGTATCGTGCGTGTTCGCAATTTTGGAGTAGCGGAACCGTCTAGGGAAGAAATGCGGAGTCTAATGCGGTGAGAACACAGCGTCAACTCTGCGGTGCGTTCCTTCCCTTCCTTTGCCCTTTATCATTGTTGGCCTTCTCTACCTTCTTCACATTCAGGCTGACGTTTCTGTTACTCGCAGGCTGGGATTGGAAGATTGACTGGCTGGATCATCGCAGGTGCCTCCTACATTGATTTATTCTTCCATTCAACATATTCTGGCTTCAATCCGTAGCCATGTGGCTCAACCCGTAACGTTCTCTTCAACCTCTCATCGCACCTTACTATTCAACTGTTAGCAGTCAATAGACTAGGTCTACGCATATGGCTAGTTCATTTGGGTACTCAAAAGAGCCACAGATTGCTAGAGGCCCGAGGTCGGTCGATTCGTTTTCACTGACCGCCTTACGTATGACTGACCCCTTTGTCCTATCACAGCGGGACTGGCCGCTGCTGACGCAACCTCGTCGTTGGGTTATTGACTGTGGCCCCTGGTGCGTTACTCCGGTTCTCCATTCATTCATTATATCGGCCACCTCGAGGTATATCAAGTGCGTTGCCCTTGCTCGCGTTCCTTGCTGACGAGCCATAGCTGTAATATATAGACTATAGTACATGGTGCTAGCCACGGTAGGGCTTTCTCATGGCATGAACCTAGCCAACTGGTTGGGTAGATGGCTATACACAACCACAAGGGCCTGGCAATTCCCGAGAGAGGTTTCTCACGGACTCGGGGACATTTATGCGTATTTGGAGTATGATGAGAACAGTAAACCTCCAATAAATGGATGCAATTATAATACCAAAAATGATGGGCATCCCCGTCAAACCCATTTGGCGGTCCCTCCCCCCCCCACTCCATTTCTATATCCATACGGCCTCTTTGCACCCGTCCATCCGGCATCGCTTCCTCCTATCCATCCCCTCGGCTCCTATTCCTCCTCCTGCCCCAATCCTGCGCGTTCCTTCCCTGTCCTTCCTACCTACGTTGCCTGTTTCTATCTAGCTCAGAATGCCATTTAATTGACCGTCGCTCCTCTGGAATTCAATATTTGGCTGCTGTTGCTTCTTGGTGCACCGTTTGATCGTCGAATTGGCCGCTCTTTGCATATATTTAGTTCCAAGCCCTCTGCTCGGCACCTTCATGCCGGCGCCCTCATCTCCTGAAATTGGGGCAATTACACGTCTAGGGGCTGAATAGTGTTTTGTCTCTGCTTTAACACACTATCCCTCCTCGTACGCGCAAATGCGCGCGGAATTCCAACTTGTTGACCTGTGTTTCCTTTCGATGGTTCTCCTCGGCACTCAAACTCAACTCGGCACCGGCACTTGTATTTCCGTCGGTACTGTATTCTGGTGGCGAACTGGGCATGTACTTCAATGAATCTCCCCGGAGTGCTAGCACACTAGCTTTACTTTCACTCATATTGACATGTTACTATTTTCCAGCCAGTACTGGGACGGCTCGGCAGCCTTCCGGCACATGCATTTTCCTCCCTGTGTAGTTCCCATGTTAGTCTTTTGTAGGCCATGAATACTTTACCTACTGTCTAAATTGTCTCTCTAATCTCGGTGGCGGAAGCCGTATTCGTAGATCCCGGCGCTTCTTGAGTGTCTCGGTCTGCTGATGTAATCCAAATCCCAAAAGAAAATTGCGAAGTCCGATGACTGGTTCAAGCAAAAATTTAGAAACTGAAATTTTAGTCTATTTCTTGTTAGCACATGTCCGTTGTATCCTGTGTAGTAACTAATATCTGCAATTTGGGGGCTGTTCCCATAACGAACGCGGTCACAATTACAATCACACGCCATACAATAAATTATGTTATAATTGCATGCTATGCATCAGACCGTCTATCCAGGAATGCTGTTTTTCATTTCAACGAGGGTTCTCAGGATTGCATTAGGATGGCTGAGACACAATATCGAGGCATTTGAACAAGTGCATGGCAAACGTGGTCACAATTACAATTGCACGCCATATAATAAATTATATTGTAATTGTGTGCTGTGTATAAGACCGTCTATCCAGGGATGCTGTTTTTCCTTTCAACGAGGGTTCTCAGGATTGCATTAGGATGGCTTAGACACAATATCTAGGAAACGCGGTCGCAATTACAATCAGACGCCATACAATAAATGGTATTTGAGTTGTGTGCGGGTGTAATAGGGTAGATGTTTAGGAGTTTTAACTTAAGCAGCTCGCCCGAATGAATCAATCTAAGTTCTTATTCGAAGAATCCAGAGAGTGTCAAGCGGGTGAGTGTCAGTTGACCTTCACCTCCGTGACACCTCGACTATATACTATAGGTGTTACAAAGTAGCATGTGAGGTGACAAAGTGACTAGCATTCCCAATCAAGTAATGTGATCCGCGGGCGGAGATATGGAGTTTCAGAGTGGAAGAGGATATACTGGAACACCCGCGTTACACCCTCCCCCCACATATCACAAAGAGCTCAGTATATTTGGCATCTCGAATGTCCAGTAGCTGGGAATCTATTCGATGGACAAAACAAGGAAACCTACAGTGGCGGCAAAAAGAAATGGACATCACCGTCTGGGCTCATTTCTGGGCCGAATTCCTTCAAACGAAATTGTGGCATGAACGTTCAGCGATTTCATGCTCCTGTGCACAGAAAAAACAATACCATACCTACTTCAATATCCCGAGAAAAAAATATTTGGTGTATTCTGAAAAATTGAGTTTGTGGAATTTGATGCCATCAAAAAATGGTCATCACAGCATGAAAGTACTCGAGGCTAATGGGCTTTAGGGTAGGGTTCTTTTTGGAAAAGGTGGTACCGCGGATATACGGGTTGAGGTAGAGGGTTAGAATGAAAATGTCGCATTCCATGGCAAGCCAACGCTTCTCCAGACTCTTTCGGACCCGATTACGAACACGTACGTTGATCTCGGGAGACCATAGATGCGGTATAGGTTTCCGAGCATTAACAAGGCCTGATCTAGTCCCGCATCAGGTGCCTGCATACATTTTGCCGCGATGGCAGCTCCCTGGCACTTTATAGGGCTGGCAGCCCCATGTGCTTGAGGGTCCCCTCCTCCCATTTTTCAACAAAATGAAGAGATCCCGGCCCAATTTCAAGTTTCAGCAGGACGGCGCACCAGGACACCGAGCCAAAGTCACGCACAGATGCTCAAGGAACATTGCGTCCCCATTTTTCCCCACCCGCCCTCTTCCCCGGATGTTTCGCCCATCGAACCTCTGTGGCAGGTTCTGAAGAATGGTATTCGTGCCTATAAACCGCGGCCGACCTCGTACGAAGCGCTTTGCGAAGCCATTCATGCTGTTTGGGATCAAATCACGATCCAACAAATTGATCACTTTGTAGACTGGATACGAAGATTGTCGATGTTCTCATTGATGCAGATGGCGGGCATACAGGCTATTGAACATTTAAATGCACTTAGTCTATTTAATACTGCAAATTTTGACCTAGCTGAGCTGATTAGCGGTCACTTTTGTCAGTACCGAGTACATAGCATGCTTAACGTACCGCCAAGTCAGACCGACTGGGAATATTTTTAATAGGGAAGAAGGGATCACCGAGATGCCTGAGAAGGCATTCGGTGAGCTCATACCTCTGTATTGTTAATTTATCCCAGAGGCTGAAATCGAATTTGTTAAGAAGTCGACGCGCAAAATGATTCTGTGTTTCCTAGAGGGTTATGCGTGGATATAGAAAATGTTTAACACTGTTGTTCGATCTTCTGATTCACCTACCGCACAGTAGCTCATGCCCGAGGCGATTGTTTGGCGGCCCAGCCGGGCATCCCACATGCTCGAAGTGCATCCCAAATCCCAGGATTGGTTCCAACAGGGAATATTCAATGCCGAGCATTCAGTTTGCCCATCAACATTGTCAACACCAAATTAACACCCTGTTCGGAGAAGGAGCATGACTCTGGGCTCCCCGATATGATTCCACCTGCCTTCAATGTGTACCGTGTCATGCATTCTTTTTGCGATTAGATCTGAGTGTGCAGTCCTTTACTTGCACCTTGCAGCTCCTAACATCCTTCTGATTCGCTTGACTCAGCGAAGTGGTGGAAAGCATTCAATTGCTCAGAACACGAAATTGAGAGAGGCTCGGCCGGAGGAGAGGAAATAAAAAACTGCGGGAATACTAAGAATGCAATTAGGCAAGAAAATAGCATGGAATAGTCATAGGTTATTTCTAGTCGTGGGTCCAGAGGTTCAACTACTTCTCTACTTCCCCGGTACCAGGGGTGCCTAGAGGGCCGTATGGAATACCGAGTCGCGATTTGCTACAACTCCGTGAAGGTCTGCCGAAGCCTGCCCTAATGTCCACGGAGAACGGGAGATCGCCCAAGACCGGCAAATTTCGGCCTCCGACTAGCCGAGACAGCTGTCACCGAGATATCAAAACCAAACAACTTTTTGCAAGCGGCGCCAACGCCTTTCTTCCTTTTCCCCCATGTCGCCACACTCCCTTCCTGCCCATCCTCTCTTTTGCCTCTGCAACTTCGTTCCTCAAGCAACTCCAACACACTGTAATACTCTCCAGTGAGCTACATGCTCAGATCCCATACGCATGGCCAAGGGTACCCTTTCTAGCCCTCTCACACCAGCCTGTACTCACTTTATTGCCATTGTCCAGCGTCCAAATTTCGGAGTGCTATGTCCTTGCTATATCGATCTACCAACTTTGACGTTCAAGAGGTACGCTCGGATTTCTTGCCTGTGTCGTGTCCCTGCGTCTGAATCATTGCCATGACAGCTCGCTTGCCCGCATCACCGCTCGACGTCGCCCGTCTGCGCGGGTTATCCAATGTCGCCGCTTAGACCGATATCATGACATTCAGTTCTGGGTTGCTTGCCCTCCTGGTACGTCTTCACTATCCCTATCCTCGATTCTCTCGCTAACTCATTGTTTCTCTTTTTCATCACAGGTATGTATTCTTTGTGCTGTGATCTCAGCACGGTGGTCGTTGCGTAAGGTTCGTATATATCGCCCACTCAATGCTCAATGTTGATCACTGTTCAATAGACTCTCCACATTCTTCTATCCTGGAAAATGACACAGGCCCTTTCCTGTTACTTCGAGGTATCGCGGCAGGTCAAACATAGCATACAGATAGTCACTGCGTTGAGGGCCCCCGTAGTCAGAGGGTGTGACTATCGACGTAGTCGCATGGACATTGGACTATATGCGACTACGTTGTGGCCCCTTTGTTACCTCTGACTACTCCGTGACTATGTCTGACTACCTGTGCCTACGTCCGTAGACACAGGTTGGCTTTGGCTACCTGGCACTATCGAGCTCCAATTTGCATACCCAGTTGCTCTGGAGTTAGTGCAAGTTGTTAATAATGTTTGGTTTGGTGGGAATTTCACAAATTTGGTGTGAGTGATCCGTGACATTACCCGAAACTTTGCTTCCACTATCGCTGCAAAGCACCATCGCTCACTCACTCGCAGATGGCAAAGAGGTTTGGGCAATGTATTAACGAAGAAATGAGCGAAAAAGTGCAAGGAAAGGTTGGACGAGCTGTGCCTACGCGGGGTAGGCAGAGGTTGGACAAAGTAGTCACACGTAGGCACAGCCTGACTACGTGCCGTAAGCCGAGCTCCGTGAACAGCGTCAAACTCTTCGAATACTACGTCTGACTATGGCTGTAGTCAGACATAAGTCACAGGTAGTCCGAGCTCCGTGAACGGAGTCAGACTCTGACTACGGAGGGTCTCAACGCAGTGAGTATTACTACATGTAGTGTAAGTAGTTTTCATGTGAATAAAATCATTTTCGTCCTATTCTCAGTTCATTGCAAAGAGTGTACATTGCGTCCTATTAGGACACAAATGTGACGAAAATAAGTTCTATCTTGGACGAACTTTTCGATATATCTACCCTAAAATTTCAAAGTATTTTGGGCGAGAAGATATTTTTGATAAAGTTCGGACATTGACGGAACTTGTGATATTTTCGGACATTTTTTGATAAAATACCATAAAATTTCTTTTCCCTGATGAAATCTAGTACCACATGTCTAGGCTCTCTGTCGTTTCAGCGCTAGTGTTCAAGTGTGTAATTCTGCATATGTATAGACGATTATAGGCTCCATGCCGTGGCTCGTAACTATGTTTCTGCCGGCATGTACCTTCGCTGTCGCTCATAATATTCCTATCGGCCACGGCCACGGGTGGCCTGTTCCTCTGACTGCCGACTCAATCGCCGTTATTCCAACGTTATTCTCGATTTATTCTGTGCTACTGGCACTCACCGCCTCAATCATCTCTCTTGAGAATATCTTTTCCAGCAAACTTGCTCGTCCGCATTAATACCCTTAGGAAGTTAGACCTTGGGAAAAAGATGTCTGTAATGCGATTGAGGCGATGCTATGGGAGCTCACAGGCGAAATAATGGGGCATCAAATCTTTGGGGAGGGTCAAATTTAGGTCTCTGCCGTTCATATCACGGCAATAAGCACTGGGTTCCGCAATCATCCTTCGCTGTCTGTCATCCATAGCCTGAGACTGTGACTACTGACAGGAACCCTGCTTGTCAAATCAGAGTCCATATTGTACGTATCTCCTCATTGAACTATTAGGATGACTCCCACGTCACTTGCCTCATGGCCTCGAAGGCCACTTGTTATTTTCATTACCATCAATTGCTGAAAAGAGTCCGCCCGTTATTCATATGTACAGATCTCCATCCATACAGTAGTACAACACTTTGAAGGACCTTGACTGTTGAATGCCCTCTCCCAATGTGGTGGTCCAGAAGGCTCAGCAGAACGAAAACGAGGGTGTTACGGCAGGGATGGAGTGCCCCAACTCCGGGATCTTGGGACACGGTAGAACGGCAAACTTCCATTCGAAGTGATGCATCGCCCCGGCAGCCTGGTGCACAACCCGCATGGAGGGTTGCAAAGCTGTGTTTCTGCTGTGATTTTCCATCAGACACCTGGGCCTCCTCATACAATATGTCATCTCTGTGTACGCAGCGAAGATCAAACTGGTGGAAGCAGAGCATGGAATACAAGCCGTTGTCGCAGGTTGGGTCTTAAGAATTCTATTTCTCCGCCAGTTGCGCTTACAGAATGGTATGGCACGTGGAAAGGATTGGCAGGTGATGGCATCAAGTTTACCGATTACGTACCCTAGCCGACATGTCGCCACATCAACTCATACTCCTTTCTGAGTTCTCTCCATAAACACTCCATTGCCTATGTCCTTGTCTCTGGTGGAGGCCTTGCCGGTGGTGGCCAAACCATTCTTACCAATCTCATCGCCTGCAGAGGATAATACATATCCTTTGGTTATGTTGTCTTCTAGACTGGGCCGCAAGGGCTTATGTGGTGCTAAGTATAATCTAGGGACATGAGGCAGCAGATCCATCAGATTAATATCCCGTGTGAATGGCACCCCTTGTGTCAGGCTCAAGGTTAATGAGGAAAACATGCAGCGCAGTGGGGTTCGAACGTTCCACTATAGAACCCACAGTGGAGTTACTGTTCCACTATCGGAACCCACAGTGGAGTTAGTGGTTCCTAGACATTCATAGAATGCGCCCACGTTCATCGAACCATAGTGGAGTTAGTGGAGTTTCCACTGTGGGTTCCATGGTGGAACGTTCATAGAACCGACCCACATTCATGGGAAGATCCAGGAACTGGCACTGCACGTTTTCCTCATTAACCTTGAGCCTGACAGAAGCAGTGCCATTCACATGTGATATTGATCTGATGAATCTGACCCTGCCTCGTGTCCCTAGATTATACTTAGCACCACATAAGCCCAGTCTAGAACATGACATAACCAAAAGATATGTAATTGTGGCGCAAAGAGATCCAGTCACAATATGGCGCCCAGATTTCCCGGGCAGAAGCCCTATGTCATGCATTACCAAGCTTCATGGAAGCGTATTCCCTTGCCACCATTGCCACGGCTTCATGGCACCCGTCGAACGGGTGCTGTGCCCGTTCCGTCAGCCATTTTGCATGGACTCCGACAGCACGGCTAAGACCGGGGATGTGTTAAATGCGACACTCTCAGACTCAGACTTGTTAGTGGATTGAGTTAAGTTGCGACACTCTCGCGGCAAACACTCCAGTCTGGAGTGGCGGAGATGAGTTGCGACACTGTCGCTTAACGCGATCAAATGCCATTTACAACGTAACATGCAAATCTGGGAAGGAATGCGCGGCCCATTGTTTTTTCACTTCCTGATTTCTTATGTTGAAATGGAAGAATCTGAGAGCGAGGCACGAGTGACAAGATACGCGGTTTCTTGTAGAGATCCGGCGGCCGAAGCGAGCCGAAGGCGCTTGCACAACAATGACAAATGTTGTGCTGGCGCTTGTCTTCACACCGCGTCGTACTTCGAGTACACGCGTCTTTCTAAGAGCTTCGGGCCTTCAAGCTCAGCTCTTTTTGCGCCCACCCACCCGCACCTTTTTCGTGGTTCTGTTTCTCTTCTTTTCGTTCAGCCCCTCGCAGCCGTTCAAGCTCGGCCCGCGAAAGTCTGCCCGAAGTGCCGTGCGGCTGGGGGTCCGGGGGTCCCCAGCCGCGGTCCCCAGCCGCACGCACATTTGAGCCGGCCGAGGCAGCCGAGGCTGTCTCGTCTGGTCCACCCCACACACGGGCAAGACCTTCGTGCCGGGAAACGGCCACGAAGTCCCCTCCTAGACAGAGGATCTCGTGGGCAAGAAAAACAAGAATCATAGAATCATCAACATAACAAGTCCAATATAAATACAGTGGCGCTCTAAATAAATGCCGAGCCATGGTTTGACATCATTTCATGGTCGAATTCCTTCAAACAAAATTGTAGCATGGACATTCAGTGGTGCTAAGATCGTTTGCATCGAAAAATCCATACCATACCTACTTCAATGTTGTGCAATAAAAATATTTGTGGTGTTCTGAAAAACCGACTTTGTGGGCTGGCATGCTATCGAAAATCGGTCATTGCAGCATGAAAGTACTTGAAAAATGAAGTATACTCATATTTTAGTTGACTCGATTTGATACTCATTTGAGCTCACACGGAGGCTCTCAATTCGCCATTTTGGGCGAAAATGGGCGAAAATGCCCCCAAAAAAGCAAAAGTGACCGATTTGCAGTGCCCATTGCGAGCTCAAATGAGTATCAAATCGGGTCAACTAAAATGTGAGTATACTTCATTTTTCAAGTACTTTCATGCTGCATTGACCGATTTTCGATAGCATGCCAGCCCACAAAGTCGGTTTTTCAGAACACCACAAATATTTTTATTGCACAACATTGAAGTAGGTATGGTATGGATTTTTCGATGCAAACGAGCTTAGCACCACTGAATGTTCATGCTACAATTTTGTTTGAAGGAATTTAACGATGAAATGATGTCAAACCATGGCTCGGCATTTATTTAGAGCGCCACTGTATATCCAAAAGCAACAGAGGTTTGATGGGTGGTTGTTATCTCGGGGATCTCCAGGCAGGCCCTTATTTATGTATAATAATAGTATACACCGGAGATTTGATGCTGTCCACATTGCTTGTAAACGTAATCAGTGCAGCACATGGTGTCAATGAATCCGATGACATGATGATGCAGACCACCTCGCTAACATTGGCCTCACCCACACAGGCGGGAGCAACAATGGCCTTTGATGGTGATATCGATGCATTCATCCAGATGGTGACCACCACAGCCCAAACCGACAGCCTTCTGCCAGACACTCGCACCCAGGTCTCTGTCACCGACCTTCCCTATCACGTCCACTGGCAGGACCTCAAGGACCTCTTCCGCACTGCTGGTACTGTCCTGCGTGCCGATGTCTCTATCACAGCCAACAGCTGTTGCGGAACCGTTCTACTGGCCACCAGGGATGGCGCTCAGCGCGCAGTCAACCTGTTCAGTGGCTACCTGTGGCATGGGCGCTTCCTAAAGGTCCAGATCACTGATGCCATGAGGGACAATTATGTGCCACCGGTATTTGTAGAAAATGTCGGTTTCTTTGGATCTCTTTGAATGTCGTGGCTGACATATAACTGTACCAGCTACCATTCCACATCCAGTGGCAGGATCTAAAGGACACCTTCCGCCAGGCGGGTCCCATTGTCCGCGCAGACGTTGCCCTCGACCATGACGGTCGCTCACGGGGTTTTGGCACCGTCGTCTTTGCCCGGGAGGAAGACGCTTGCAGGGCAGTTGTTATGTTTTGGGGGTGAGCTTTCTTCCCTGACGCCGATTCCACACATCATGGTGCGGATGGCCTACCCATTGGTCCTGCATTCATGCGAAGGACGGTAGAAGAGTTTTGGAGTATACTTCCTGCTTTCCGCGTGATGGACAGAGCGCTGCCCCTCCTGCACGCAGTGTCCTCCGCCCATATCTCTCCTCCTCCCCTTGATATCAGTACTAACCCATTCCAGGTATGAATACAATGGCCGCCCATTGAAAGTGTACCGCAACAACCCCAGACCGGCCCCTGGCATAGGTGGGCAAGGAGCATCTGAAATCTCCCGGTCGACGGAATGCTTCGATCACAAATTCTGGTCTTCGGCAATGGGGCATCCGTCAAGTGCAGCACCGTCCTCGTTTAGACCTTTGCCGTTGCCCGGGCTGGGAAGTTCATTGTGGATGGATGGTGTCGGAGGAGTACAATCCACCTGCAGAGAAGAGTACACTGGACAGTCAACAGGTGGGGGAGTGATGATGGGAGGAACACGCGAGGAGGGTGAGTATCCAGGCGAGTTGTGGTGTGTGCGATCTGCCATGTCATCATCTTCTCTACCATTCGCGTCACTTTTTTCGACCCCCTTTTGCGGCAACCAATACTTTCTTTGTGCTGATTTGTACACGAAACAGGAAAATTGAACATAAAACCCGTAGCAACGCCCGCCCTCTGCTCGTCGTCCATCGCGTGTTGGCCCTCTCCAGCGGGAGACGTGGATGGCCCCGCCAGGGCCTGCACAAACCCATGTTGGGAGCCGTTACAGCAGGCGCAGGGAACAGAGCCAGAGGTCAAGTCCAACGACGACGGTGGCCTAAACGGGGATCACCACGAGCGAGGAAGGGACACCCGGCGCGAGCGAAGGCATTCGGCGGACCCACCACTGCGCAACCAACTGGTCGGATGGAGAGAAAGGAGCAACGAGTCTCGTCGAAGCGAGCCCTCCGTGTGGAACATGTAGGGCAGGCATTTTTAGTCTTCTGTTTTCGAGTCTGTCAACGCCGCGCTGATGGATCATACATGTACATCGCCTACTGTGATAAAGCTGTAGTTCCGTTTTTCCTTTTGTGGTGCATGCTCGGCAAGGACTGGGATTGCCGTAGACACATCCCCTGCCCCGGGTTCATCCGCCAAAAAGCGTAAGGGTCTCATGCCGGCGGCAAAAGAAAACGACGATCCAGCCAAACGTCCCCGCAGTCCCTTTTCCACTTTGGTTGCAATTCCCTCTGAATAATTTCAGTTTCTTCTGTCGGTTCCACCTTTGAGCGCAGGGTACCTGGTCCAGCTCCCACAAAATCTACAGAGATATCTGTCTCATTTGCCGACATCTCTGTTAATAAGTTAACCTGCGCCGTCACTGTAAGACTGGGACCAGGTTTTTTTCACCCGTTCACGGGGTCATTTTGCCCATTCACCCGAAGAACGGGTTGAAACTTGGTGAATGACTTTTGGTTTATATTAAACCATTTCGAACGGGTGATTTGGGTTCACCCGTTTGTCCTGTACTTTTCACCCGTCGACACTTGACCAGGTATGTCATCTATTCATCGGGTTGCTTTAACCCGTAGAATCGGGCGAAAATCAAGTGAAAATACACCAGTTTCTTGTTGAATTTTCTCGGCGCCGGGATTTGTACTGTCTGTGTTCAAACATAGTATTTGCATCTCGGGATGTAAAATCTGTATTTTTGCTTCGGTATTTGACGGAATTCGCAGTTGAAGACGAAAATCAGGAACAAGTCTCGACGCATGTGCTTTATGTGATGAACCAATCGTCTACGATCACGGTAACGTAAGTTGGTCTCTCTTCCTCTTCCCACCACCATCTCCTCGTCCTCCGCCGCGCTTCGCTCTCGTTTCTTGCTCGTCAATGCTCCAACCTGTGTCTATGGTCTCTCTGGGGCTCTCTGGGCTTCTGGTCTGCTTGTCTGGGTGGCCCGGCTTTCTCATGCTTGGACTGGATGTGCCGCTCGACACTGCGCTGGGCTCGGATCTCTTTGGGCGCTACATAAGTACTAACTTCGTTTCTCTAGAATTGCGAGGGATATATGTGTGCGGATCTCAAGTAGGTGGCATTCCTTCTGTCAACTATCCAAACTGATCCTCTTCCTAGATCCCATCAATAGTGTGTGTGGGGCGAATCGCAATGTCAATGCGAAGTCACTCCATTCTCTCTTTACCGAAGCGAGTCCGTGTTTCTTTCCCTTTGGTATTGCCCTTTTGATCCAGACCTAGCTGTTGTTACTTCGGATGCATTTGCCCTTATGTGGCTATCCTATATATCATTATCCCTTGTATTACATAGCGGACCAGTATATATGTTTTATTCATTCTTTTATCGTGGGATTTGAGCAATATTTGAGAGCAAAAGCAACCCTCAAACAGGGGGAAATAACTCGAACTGAGCCAGGTACTCGGGTGATCCAAATCACCCGACAAACGGTTTAAAAAAACCTTGCGAAATTTAACCCATATACCGGGGGAAAAGCAAAAAATATTTGATCAAGATCACCCGTTTGCAACCCGTTACAACGGGTTTCTCTCACCCGTCAACTCACAGGACCTGGGTTACTTCGACCCGTTGTCCGGGGTATGTTCATCTGTTTACTGGGTTAATTAACCAGCCAAAGTCACCCGGTTTGGGTCTTACAGTGAGTGGCCGGAAGTTGTCCTGGCCGGAACGGAAGAGGCGTTAATTGCGGACTACATTTCATTCAGTGGAAAGATGAAGCACTGTTATAAGTAAGCCTGTTACTGCTTTATTCTTTGTTCACTGATTCAACTATGTTCAGTTTTCCATAGGCGCGGGACCAGTCCGTCGCTAAACGCTTCGAGATCGGGGCAGGCGAGAGGACGAGATCACTATGGCGAAAACATATCAAATCTCGAGTTTGAGGCTATACGGTGCGAGATAGCCAGATGGTTCTTGGGCCGTTTTCGCTCTGCCACGGAAGAGTGCAACATGGAGATTGCAAATAATGACTCTTATTTTTACGTCAACGGCTCCAGCCACACTGACTCATTTTTGACAGACTTCGACATCGCAAAATGCCGCCTTGCGCAAGAGGTCATAAAATTGGAAGGTGCTCCGTCGCCTGCCTCCGGAATTGTCAAGGAGATATTTGAAGCCGAACCAATCGTGACGCGCCGTATTATTTGGTTGTTGGAGCCTCTTCGCAATCCGTCCGTCACTCATTACACAGGAACGATGGACCACCCAGCCGGTCGGGGACAGCTCGCTCACACCCTCTCGGCATTTGTACATTATGCATTTCAATGGAGTGACGGCAATGTTATCTTCGCTGATCTACAAGGTCCTTTTTTTTTGTGTTCGGTGCCATGTATCTCTATTCAGCCCTTCGTTCAAGGTTCATCGGGCAGACTCAGCACAAATGCGATGGGGATCATCATCTTCGACGTGATGACCCACACACCGGAGGGGTAATTTTCTCCGTCATCCAACATCTCCAACCTCTTATTCATTGCAGGGACTCTGGTGTTGGGGACCACGGTGTAAAGGGGATCGAGAAATGGCGGGATCAACATGACTGCAACAATTTCTGAGAACCTTGATCTTGCGGTTGGAGAAGACGATGAAGAGGAATAATACATACATTTCAAGTTCACTTCCATGTACCTCAGCACAATTCTCTGCTTCCTTCGCACTGAATAGCGGTGTGGAAGGGTAGGATGGACCGCAGGTCGCCTTCCCCCTATATGATATTTCCGTACGTACTTTACGGTATGCCGGTCTTCGGACCGTTTATTTGTTTTGTACGTACATTTGTTACGGAATCACCTTTTCTCCTCCGAACCACCATCTACGCCGCGACCAGTGACCCGAGCGCTCCAACGCGAGCACGTCGCCAGTGAACCCATTTCACCTGAGCCCTAGATTCCTCCCTCCAACGAGCCTTTTCGACCTGCACCCGTACTCCGAGCCTGCACGGCACTTCTCACATTTTACACTCATTTTTCATTCTACGTGTCTACGACATTTTGGGACCTATTCACCTGCTTCCTGCTTCACTCATACACTCCGTTTCTCGGACGGCCGACCCACCTTTCTGTCTACCAGCCCCGAACCCAGTTCTGCGACAGCGGTTCTACCAATAGGATGTCTATTTTGTTGCATTCACGTATACTCGGACTCTAAGGGGATCTGGTAAGTGTCTTGGCACTGTCCGTGCCAAAAACGAGCAAAGTGCGCTTAGAACCATCGAGCGCTCGATAAAACTGTTTGTCCCCGTCTTTTGTTCGCAGCCTCGGGTTATTATTTAGTTGCCTATGTAACTTTTCCGTGGGACAACAAAAGCGTACATAGGCAATATGACAAAAGGCCGGTGATCACCTTCATTGGGCCGCAATAAAAGAAAGCCCACCGCGGGGATGGAACTCTTGCGACGTAAACATCATGAAGCCACCATAACCATTAGACCATGCAACTGTGAGAGCAGTACTTCTGATCAACCGGTACAATGACGTTGAGCCACGCATGCAAGGAGAAATTATGTTTTGGGGAGTCGATCAGTCGAACACCGAATGTGGATGTGGCCTGATGATTTCGAAATCCATCCGAGTCTCTCCGGCAAACCGTATGGACCACCATCAACGCAATGAACGAAGGCCAAACGAAGGCAATCTAAAAGTCGTCCCAATCCACCGGTATGTACGTCGTTCTCAGGTGAATGGTGCAAGTTATTTAATTCATCGGTATACGGCAAGTTAAGCTTCGGTCCTACACGTCAAGTTGACTCGTTGCTTTACACTAGCCCTGCATTCCGTCCCCCCGTCGGCAAAGTCTGTTTACCCGGGTTGACGTCGGTCGACCTCGGCCGACCATAGTCGGTAGAGTCTGCCGACGTCAACTCGGCACATGTCGGCAGAGGTAGACCGACGTCAACCCACGTAACAGACTTTGCCGACGGGGCCGCGGAATGCAGTGACTTCTCTCAATATTCAGCAGCAAGTGGTTTCAAGCGACGCACACCCCACTCTCAAGGCAATGACGCACGTCGATAGGAAGTTCAACCAGACAAGCCCTAGTTATCTACACTGCAAGTGAACTTGAACCCAAGTTGACTTTTGCTTTCCAAGTTCGTTTGGAGGGAATCCTCGCCTCAAAACGTTCCAAATATTTGATTGTGGATCATTTGGTTAGGACAGCAGCGGCAACAGAGTACGCAGATTGATGAAGAGTCCATCAAACAAACAGGGAGAAAGAGGAGACCTAGAATGTTGAGCCCGGCCTTCGAGTAATAGCCACAAATTAAGTTGTCGCGGCACACATTATTATGCAGCTTGGCAAACTGACTTGGGGCTGACTTGGACGACCGAAATTAGTATGCCAGGCCGGCCAGAGGAATTACGCCCCTGAGTCGTTCATTGCCTCGTATTCCAAGAAGGTGTCCTACTCAAAAATGTAGGGCCCTATGTGATGGCTTGGCCGGCACATAATTTTGCCGTACTTTACCCATTTCGGAAGGACCCAGGATAAATTGTTGGGCAGTCAACGGTTTCCGTCTTTTTCTGGTGGATTTTGAGGCCCGAAAACACTTGATTTCACCCCCCAATTCCAGCATAGCTCATCAAAATTAGCACAAACTCACTGTATGCGGAGTTCAACTTCAAATTCCAAATAACCGCATCCTATGATCCTCATACTTCTACGGGGGCTATTTCAAAGCAATGCAGTAGGGCTGAGAATATTTTTAAAAGGTTTAAGCTGCTGTGCTTTCTTCAGGGATAATTATAACTGCTGAAAGTAACCGCTGGAACACGTATTCTTGGGTATGCAAGTCAATGATCGGTGCATTGGTTGTACTAGGCAGGTAAATTGATCGGGGCGAACATCGACTATGTCCACCAGAATTGCCCGGAAAACCAATCTGACTTGCCCAATGCCTTTGTAGACTACCATTCCTGGGTCAAAACAAAATTTGAGTGCACTGGAGCTCAGGAATGTACCCAAGTCATTGCCGACAAGTTAACTTGCGCTCGTCACATTTGTGACTTGCAAGTCACAATTTTGACTTGAGGCGTCGACAAATCGACATGCGCACCCAAATCCACGTGCAAGTCAAAACAAGTCAATCTGCACTGTCGCAAGTCAATTCGGCAAGTCAAAAAAGTGAACCCTCGTGAAGAGGGGATCAGCATCTCCTAGATGCAATGTGCGCGGTGACCATATTTTCACCACACTCAGGTTTCTTTATTCAGTCCTCGATTTGTTCTGGGTCAAATCTCCTAGAAATTGGCGACAGACCTCCTTGAAAGACCCTCAATCAATCTGACAAAATTTGCGGAATATGTGCCAAGGATGGAATGCTGTGCGCGGTGCAGACTCTCGCTTGAATAAGAATTAGTTGGCTAGTTGTCGATCACTAATTAGTGATTTCCACCATTTGACTTAGCCGATTAAGATTCTCACGCCTTCCTTCATTGATCACTACTTTCCAACTGTACATCGTTGGCGGCTGCTATCGCGTTGAATCACAATGGGCGTACACCACAATTCGTGAGCAGTATGTATCAGATATCTGTTTCAATTCTGTTAAAATATTTGGAAAAATATAAACGACATGTCGAGAACGACATTTGAGAGATATTTCAGATGAAAATGTCCTGACCACATCATTTTAAGGTTCATACGATATTTCAGCGGCCTTATAGCGATGTCTTCTGACGTAATCTCAGAAAGTGCTCGTGGGATTGACTTTATTTTATTGTGAGAATGTCAAAACTTCGAAATATTTAAAAAACATCTGACACGAACAGCGGTGTAGTTCCCCGATAATATAAGACCCATTCCAGCTTCCGTGGCATGAAAATCTGAGTTGATATCATCCAGATGTTTGAAAACATATTTTATTCGACTAGCGATCACTAAGCGCCGACCCCTTTAGTCGGCTTATTGATTTAGTCGATCAAAATCAGTTAACTAAGTAATTACTAAGTCAAGCGAGAGTCTGGCGCGGTGTTGAACCATATTTTCACCACACGTAAGTTTCTTTGTTCAGGCCCTCGATTTATTCTGGGTCAAATCTCCTATAAATTGGCGATAGACTTCCTTGAAAGACCCTCAATTATATTAGCATCTGACAAAATTTGCGACCGTGGCCGAATCTGTCCTGCTCTGATGACAGGTGTCTACTTGATCATGGGTACAGCATTTGTCTACCCCGGAGGTTCTAAGGAGTTTTCTGCGATTCTCCCCAAGTACACGTAGTATCACATCAGACTGGCTTGACATTTCAGAAGTTACAAGATCCAGAGCCCGTCGCAAAGAAGTTCCAAACAGGTAGTTTGAGTGGAATATCACAGAGTCAATGAGAATCTTAGAGACGAGCGAATCATCCTTTGACCCAGGGATCTGGTTTCTTGCTCTTTGCATGTTTCGAAGAAGAAATTAGTGGCAAGTAGTCAGTATGGAAGATTACACGTACATGTAATGGCAGAATTAGTATCGGTCCAGCTAGAGAAATCAGGCCGGAGCCTAGCAGCCGTTTGCGAAACTGCATTCCTCAATTACATTTATCGTTCTTCATATGAAACTCGACGCCGAACTCGCGAGCTCGCTTCTTCAGCTACCTGCTGCTGCAGTTCACCCTTCAAGTTGTCTTACTAAGGTCTAATTGCCCTCGTCGTCCTGGATGTAAACCACGTAGCCCTTCTCGGCACTTCGCGCTCCGTTCATAATGCATTCCCTGGCCCACCGGGGCCACTTTTGGCTAAACACTGCTGTAAACTAGAGTATCTACGGGTGCGGGTAATCGAAGATTCGGGTGGGAGAGTAAATACAGACGCTGGCGAGACAGAGTGAGAGCAGCCTCATCGGATACCTAGTCTATATTACCTACCTGAGTCGAATATTCCCGCGAAGCCCGGAGATTTTCAGAGGCTATGCACCATAATTACTTTGTGGGAACTAAGTGCCATTCTTGTTCAACACACTCGGTATCGCGAAGCCGACGCTCCAGTTGCAGTTGTTTTGATTGATATTTAGAGCCCCCATGGCTCTGGCAAAGCGACCAAGGCCCTAGGAAGAATTTTGAGGATACAGTTCTAACTGAAATTTTGCTAGCTGTCACGCCGGCCAGATGCGGTCAAAACCCGATCGCAAATGAGTCCACACAGTGCAACTTGATGTGCGGCTGCACAATCCGGCAATTTCCGACGGAGGCGGCACTTCAATTGCAAGTCCAAATCCAAAGTTCAACGTTCAACCACCGTCGGAGTGTCATGTGAGCTTCCAGTTATTTTTTGGCGACGGGTTGTGAGGATTAACAAGCTGATTCAAAAGAACAGTGTTGATTCAAAAATTGCCATCGGGATGTCGATTATCGTTTAAAACACGTTCAGATCCGGGAAGCTAACATACCCGCTTAGAGGCATGAAAGAAATGATCCGTCGAGGTCTGATCTACTTTACTGCGTTGAACAAGATATTGAATCAAGGAGCAGCGTACATCGCCAGCAAAGGGAAAGCCATGCGGACCATGAAGCTAGATCTGCGTTCCACATCTGGCGATGACTCATGAACAGGAAGCGTGCTCGGGCCAGCGCGTTCGATACACAGAGCGCAGGAAGCATGAATACACGACGCGGAATTCCATCAAATCTCAACCTCGGAGGTCGTCGAGCTGCTTGGTCGGCAGGCGCGCGCGCTGAGACTAGGCTTGAGGGCGTCGACGCGTCGGGAACGCGTCGAGCGCGAGGCTGAGGTGGTGGTAGGAGGTCAAGAGGGATTTTTCTTTCCTCGCGCCGCACGTCACGGTGCTATCGGTGATCCGTCGCTTGGACGAGTGAGGCACATTACCGAAACGGAAATGTGTGGCACTTGCAAAAATGTGTTGCACATCATTGAATGTGCCTCACATCAAATCAATGTGTGCGCGCCATCTTGTATATGTCCTCGGCATTGCCGAGGATCCCGACGTCTGCGATTATTATGAGGACAAGCGCTCGGGCTCCGCGGTCCCCTTCCCCTTTTATTGATCACAGAAATTCGTAAAAACCCTGGATTTATAGCTGCTTGCATAAGAAAACAAATAATAAGATCAGTTGGACAAACGGAGAGACATAATTTGCTATGTAAAGGGGATGTACATTGGTATTGATGAGGTTTAGGGTCACGATGTGCAGTGCAATGGTGTCATTTTGAGTGTGTGGTAGATACCCCAACATGGTCGTAATGAAAATAGGTTTTAAATTTTGCTATATTGTATCTTCGAGTTTTCAGATAAACCTGTTTTTTATCTTTCTTTTTTTTCCGAGGCAATGATGCAAGTAAAGCGGCCAAACCATCATGAAATTCATGAAAAACTTCATAGCAAAATTCTGATTGAAGTGATTCGGGCAACAGCCCACACAATGCCAACAATTTGCTCGTATCTCTATTTTTATAAAATCATGTTGTCTGAAGCCTTTTGTGGAATACGATTTCAGAAACTCAATAAGTATGTGATGCTTCGTCTTTGTCAGGTTGCAATCAAGTTCAGAATTTTCTAGCCCATCCTTCAAAGCAAGGGCCCAATTGATAAAGTTGCAAGTAAATTTCAAGTTACTGGCGCTGGTTGGGCGCATGAAATAGCGGCTCGGAAAGTTTCCAAATGATGATTGGCTTTGTGTACACTTTTATAGGCGCGCGCGCGCTTAAATGGCGGCAGGCTGAAATATAGTAGCGCCTTGGACAGTTTCCAAATGATGATTGTCGTTGTGTACACTTTTATAGACGCGCGCACCCGCTTCCACTACTTCAGTTGAATCATTGGCGTGCTTGAATTAGCGGCTCGGAAACTTCGAAGGCGAAAAGCGGAGTTTGGCCTTGTGTACACTTTTATAGGCGTGCGCGCGCTTAAAGAGATCATGGGGCCAAAAGCCCCGAGGAAGTGCCGTTTATTGAGCACTTCCAAAGGTCTGGACCGAACGCTTCCAAAGTCTTGGGGCTGATGTGCCAAAAGCGGAGTTTAAAAGGCTTCAGACAGACACGCGCAATTTCATAAAGAGAGAGAGACACGCAAGTATCCACTCGCATACTGTGCTGCAACGGATCCTCAGGTTATAGCAGACACAAAACTCATGTCCGACGAAGCTGGTAAATCAAACCCGGTCAGCAAAGGTGCTGGCCGTGGCCCTGCTGTTTCGGATTCAGAGTCGGAATCGGACTATGCCGAGTCGGAGAATTCGGATGCTGAGCTGTCCGGCCATGATTCCGGTGACGATGAAGACACCTTAGCCACAGTGAAGCCCAAGATGAAGACGAAAAGAAGCCGATGCGGAAACGCACCATCGTTGATAAGGTATGTTGAATAACCTGCTCCGAATCACTTTTCTCATGCTGTTAAGCTTCATGTAATCGCTTGGAGATCCGTAGAAAACGAATGCGGCAAATTACACGTGAGACCTGCGACAAGAAGGGGAGAGAGAGAGATTCGATTAACGGCGCAAACTACACTAGGTAATTAAGAAGCCGGCGTAGTAGGACTACGCAATATAAATAATAACGAATGATATGTGGGATATCGTTTGGCGGTGGGTTCTACGTAGCGTTCGAAGGATCAAATCGGCGGTTTTAGTCTGCGATGTGGAACGCGTCGTGAGTCTCGGGTAGAAAAGTATAGGGTGACCTTGAAGTAAGTAAAGCATAGGTAGATCATAGAAAAGAAAAGGAAAAGAGAGCATAATGGCCAGTATGGTATCTTGTGGATCTGACCCCGAGAGTCGTTGGAGGTTAAATTATAGCCTCCGGCGCGTCGTGTGCGTGGCGGTGTCGCGGCATCTTGCCGTGTTCTTCAATCATCCATCCCCGTCCTCGGTCTCCTCTCCGTCGCCCCCGTACCCTCCGTCCGACCCTGCGTCGCCATCGTCCGATTCGCCGTCGAGTTCTTCTGCCAGCAGGGGCTCTGTGGCACGTGGCCGGCCCGTCTTAGTGAACGCTCCCGTCTTCTCGAGGAACAACGCCAGTGCTCGCAGGCCCTTCTCCGTGCCCAGGATCTCGGGCATGGAGATCTCTTTCGATACTTCCTCTAGTATGTCCCGGTGCCACGCGTACGTCTCGCACTCCTGCAAGACGTGCGCCCGCGTCTGGAAAGGTTCTCCACACGGGCACGCAACGCGCTCTGAAGGGACGAATTTGGCGTAGTACTCACCTATGAACGCGTGTCCTGTCCTGCATTGGACCAGTCTCCCGTAGACCTCCCTCTTGGTGCCCGTGAAATGAGGTTTAGGTTTCCACGCTGGCGGGAACCGGTCTGCGGGCCCGAACCTACCTGTTGGGTAAGTTTTCTTCCATTTCTCCGTCCACTTCGCCAGGGCTCTGTCCTTGGCGTCTCGTTTCGCATGTGTGAGCGTCGTGAGCTCGTCTGCGCACCACGTCTCCGCCGCGGCTTTGGCTAGCTCATCCGCCCGTTCGTTCCCCCTTATATCCTCGTGTCCCGGGGACCAGTCGATGTCGATCGTGTGCGCGGGGTTGCGGTCGAGAAAGAGCTCGACGTATCGGCGGAAACGCTGGGCGTGAGCTTGTCCCGCTGCAGGCTTCGGGTCGAAAATGGCCGCGAGCGCCGCTGTATTGTCAGCAAAGAAATGGATGTGTCTAACGTCCGGATGTGCGTTAGCGTATTCCAGAGCGTCGCTCGCCGCCCACGCGAGCCCCGCCATCTCCGCATCGTACACCTCCGATTTGGAGCCCATCGGGCCCACTCTGGTGGTGACCTCCTCGCCGAGGTGGTATCCAGCCGCTGCGTATCCCACGTTGCTTGCGGGCCTCCTTGTCCTCCAGCAGAGAGCCGTCCGAATTCATCAGAAGGTGTTCGGGGCTGCTCTCCAATTCGGCTATCTTTGCGTTGTGGGCCTCGGCCGCTTCGCTCTTCTCTACGTGTGTGTCGTTTGCGTTGATAGACACTCGGTCGCCAAAGTCGCGCGCTACTTTCCGCCACGGCGCGGAGCGGAAGGGATAGACCTTCTCGCCTCTCTCCGGTGGTAAGTCGACGCGGCGAGCTGGAGCAGCCGTGTAGTCTTCGGGGTTTCTTGCGGTTGCGGTTCCCTCGTTTGTGCGAAGGGAGTGGAGGCGGAGCGGCGGGTGGTTCCCCGTCACGCCAGTCGCTCGATAGCCGCTGGATATGCGACAAGAAGGATCAGCACTTGGTCCTTATTTGGGGAATGAAAATTCGTTGGAATACTACCAACACCGAGATTGAGAGGGCAACAATCCTTGAACCGGTATTTTTTTATCTTTTCTCCATGCAGGATTTTAACTCATCACTCTTCCCCTCACCGGGCACTTACGCGCTGGAATGCAGAGCTCCCACGTGGTCTCACAGGTAGAACGAAAGGTGCAGCAGAACGCAAGGCCAAACGACAGTATCTGTCGCCCCGCGACGTACTCCCGAGCAACACCGGCATCTTCGCTGTCTGGGTGAACGACGTTCTAGTGGCCCCTTCCTTGCCCTCAGATCTCGTGCTGGGCTTGGACTGGTTTTGTTTGCCTGTAATTCCACTTCTGGCACTGTCGTGCACCTGAGCTCTGGCCCGCTGGAGCTTCGACGCCCGTCTCCTCTAGCAAGAGGTGTGGGCATAGAATCTTCGTCGTCCACAGGTGTGTAATGTTTTCTGTAATAATTTTCACTTATTTATTTATTCTCAGCATCATCTACTGCTGTGCTGATGTCCCGAGGAGGCATCGGTGCTCGCCCCTCCTCCTCCTCGGCGCTGGTGTAGTGTTAGCCCCCTCATCAATACCCCGTACGCGAGGTGGAGGTACGCCGGCGGCCCTCCAAACACCCCGTACGCGAGGTGCCCTGAATTTAAACGATGATGTTCTTGATATTGAGCTACCAATGAATAATTCTGATGAGCTCTCCGAACTGTCTGTGTCGTGCTCTGCCGATGATCTCTTCGTCCACATAAATGTCCAAGATAAGTCGGCTATTGTACAATTCCTCGTTGTCCAGCAGTGTGTTGCTCTCGTGAAATTGAGAAAGATGACAGCCTATCATGAGGATATGCGGGCAAGAGAAGGCAACAAGTGGAAAGGTGTGCGGAATTCGTCAAGCACCGCTGTACCGAAGTGTGTCTCATACTCAAATCTGAAGCAGCTGGTTTAACTGCAGTTTCTCTATCACCCAGTGAACTTGCAGAGTGCACCAGAATTCTCAGTCGTCGAGCCACATCTCCAAGCAGCATTGAGTTCCCTATTTTGCTGCCTCAAAGCGAGAAGGATCAAATTGTTCGTGAATTTCGTGAAGCCTCAAACAATGCTTCGTTGAAACGATATGAATGCTCCTTTCGCAGGAAATTTGAGAATGCGAGCCGTATCGAAATGAGATCTGTTGCCGACATTAATATGTCGCTCCTGAATCGAGCCATTGCAGAACTTCGTGGGATATTTCGACAACCTCAAATTCAATCTTTCAAACCTCGCTCCGTCCTCAATGGTTCATATGTGCTGTGTCATTTGTGCGATTCAGCAGTTAGAAAAAATGCTTTCCAGTCAATTCCTTTGCGCAGCTATGCTAATGGCTTTTGGATCGGGGACATTCCAACGGAGCTTCAGGATTTAACGTTCCTGGAAGCACAGTGTATTGCCCGAGCGCGCGCAACAAAATGTATGTTCAAACTCAATTTAGGGCCGTCCGGTCGCTTTGCGGCCTCCCATCCCCTTTTGATAATGCGAAATATTTGAATTTTACTTGTCAATTTGAGAGGGCTTGAATTTTTAACTGAGTTGAGTTGATTTGAGTCCAGTTGATTTTCTTAGGAAAGCGGAGTTTGGCTTTGTGTACACTTTTATAGGTGCGCGCGCGCTTGAAGTTGATCATGGGGCCAAAAGCCCCGAGGAAGCGCCGCTTCCAAAACCTCGGGCCTGATCTCTCAAAAGCGGACTTTAAAAAGCTTCGGACAGACATGTGTAATTTTATAAAGAGAGAGATCCCACGTCTTAGCGGTATAATGTGGCCCAGTGGAAAGCGGTCGGCGAGGGGTGAAATAACCCTCATACATTCGCAGAAACAAGCAAATCCAGGATTGAGATACCACCTCCAAAGATTGTCTTATTAGTTTTCTGTTCGCTATATCAAGGCCGGGACAAGGTGCAATTTGTGTCTTCCATAACCTATCTTGAAGGGTCAGCTTCCGCCTCGGAGAGGCCTAATCCCCGTCATATAAAGTTGTGGACAAACAAAGCCCGCAAATGATCTGTAGCCCGATCTAGAATTATTTCGGGCTCAAATTTATGTTCAAGCCAGGTCGTTCTCTTCACCAACTAGACACACAGTGACGAGACAAAAAATTTGGGCAGCTATGCTCAGAAGGTCTGTGCTTATTTCAATAAATTATGTGCGGTGAACTAATCTTGGGGCTGTTGGAATTAATAATGCAGCTCGGCCTTCGGGCAATTGATTGATAAGATTAGTAACATGGACAATTCATTGTATTTTGTCCACGATGTTGAAGGGACGATAGTGAATTTCTTGTGAATTGATCGCAGTTGTGGCTATGCTATTTGTTATCGGCCAGCCGCCGTACAGAGGCTCACCCCAAACTTTCTGTCACTTGTAACGTCACGCATAACACGGTCCGAACTTTCCGCTCTAATCAAATCTCACTGTATTAGCTTTGTGTTACTCTACTAGGATTGTGAGCCTCGAAACCGCGGCTGGGAAGGAGCCTGGCCTTCTACCACCATGTCCTCTGACTCTACCTTGGTGCCTCCCGTCTAAAAGCTCTGCCGCTCTATCGCTTCCAGTATTTACAAACTATGGGACAATGTCACAGTCCAACAACGACGATCTCAACACCAACAAACTCCTAGACGAATCCGAGGGGAAAAAAATATAATACACGTTTCCCACGGGCCGCCAATGGTTGGTTTCGTTCTTTTGAACTCATCAGGTGGGCAACACAGCCCACAACCAACCGACAACGACTGAAAAAACAAATTGGCAGATTGTTTCCCCAATCATGGCCTGACGGATAACAGACAACTGGCCAGGCTGTTCTGCTTCCCATCAGGCCAAAGCATTGCCAACTGGCCAGAAAAAGATTGTGACTGGCCAGGTCACATCTTAATCTGTCCCCAGCCCGAGGTAGAGTGCGGAAATCAAGGTCACAACTTGCCAGGTTGCACCCTCGATCCTCCGAATCTCAAACAGGTCGAAGCTTGGCAGGCAACAACCTTGACCCCCAGAGCCAAAGTAAATGGCCGCAATTTGCCGGATTGCGACCGTGAGTGCTGACACTCAGCAGGTTACGACCTCGATCCCCCGGAACCCAAACAGAGGCTGAAGCTTGTCAGGCTGTGACCCCGATCCCCCAGTGCCCAAATAGATGGATGACCGTTGCAAGCTGGACACCCCAACCAGACAACAGCATAAACGGGAGGGGTGCCAAAGTCCATCTATATACAGATACTAAACGTTAGAATCCGTCCAATAGACTGACGATGCTTACCAGGATACGGTTGGAGTTCCTGGGGTTGAATTTATCTCAGGCTGACTTTTGAGTCAAGCTCCTGGAATTTGTGTCAAGTTCATACCAACACTGCAGCTGTTCTTAATTACACACCTCGAACATCTTCCTCGTGCCTTCAACAGTGTCCTCCCCCATCTTCATGATGCGGGAACGAATGGCGGTGCGTCCGGGTATCTTGAAGTTGATTGTCGACCCATCGACCCATGGTGTGTATACTCCATGAGCCGAATAAACTCCGGCTTCTCGACCTCGTCGAAAGACTGGTCACAAGCAACGATCCATTCGGCGAGGAGGTTGTTGAAAACCTCCTGCTCGAAGTTGCCCTTCAAGACGTGAGTGAGAAGTCTCAGGGATGAATTAAAAAGATACCTGAGCTTTCTTGGCCTGGCGCTCGAGCCCCTTCAAAATACTCGAGGTTGCATTTTCAATCTTCCCCAGATATTCTTTGGCAGCCTCGCCATCGAGAGGAATGTCCCCGTGCGCAAGGTCAACTTCGGATTGAGTCGGGGGAAGGTCCTTGCGGGTATAGAGAGCACAGAAAAGTCGATACATGATGGGGAAATTGTTCTTCAAGTGCGTCGTCAACTCTGTAGAATTTCCAGTTAGTACAATTCAAAGCCCGAGTGAAATATTGCGACGTACTTCCGACGTTGAATCGGCTGGCCTTCGAGATTGTGATGATTTTGCGATTGCCGTGGCGGCATTTGTCGTGTTTATCACCAGGTTTGCCCGTGCGACCTTCAGCATTCTTCGGAACCGATTCGTAGAACAGATAGATCGGGTTCTTGACCTGAATGCGATTGACTCAGCAACAAATAAATAAAATGAGTGAGTTGACGTACTCCGGTCGCCTTTGGGACGTCGTCCTCATCCTCCACCTCCTCTACTGTCGTGCGGCGGGACTTGGGAGGCGGAGCATTGGCAGACTCGTGGGACTGCTTACGCTTGGTGGTGGTGGATTTGTGGCGAGTTTGGGGCTTCACAGAGGGGAATGCCACCTCGAGCTGGGACCGTCTTGGACGAGAGAATGTCGGCAATCTGCTTGAAGATATCAATTCAGAGTTTGGACTGGAGTAAAAGCAGACTGGCCTCATCATTATCAATAAACTCGAACTCGCTGTCGGACTGATCATCCTCCGAGTCAGACACAGACAAGAGCTCTGGATAATCTTCATCCTCAGCCTCGCTGAGCGACTCCGGAACCAGCTTTGGGCGAGCAGAGTTGGTCGCACGAGTACGGGGCACGTATGGCACCGGGGCATTGCCGTCGTCGTCCGCATGCTGCGCGGCAAGGGACTCAGTGAGGCGGTCGGTTTGCCTTTTACGACTGCTACGACGCTGGGGCTGGTCTGACAATGTCCTGAGTTCAAATCACAAAGTTAATCTAGAGGAAATAAACTGACCACTGGGGACGGCCGGTAGAGCCTTTTCATCCGATTCAGACTCGTAGAAAACCACATCGGAGGCGTCCTTGAGGGAGCCGGTCTCGTCTAGTGCACACTGGTGGGCCATTTTGCTGCGTCGCGGGAAAGAGATGATAATGACTTCTCTTGCAAGACACGGCCTTTATAGTAGTCTCCCGGGTGAAAGGAACACCTGAGCGTAAGGAATATTACCACAAGTCCGCAGCGGCATGGAGCGGCAGGAAGGAACCAGGTACGACCAGGAGGTAGGCAAGGAGTTTCATTTAAATTTGATGTGCGACAGCTCCGAGACCAGTCATAACGGTACGGAAAGGGGGCAATACATCCAGCGAGACCAGAGGCACAGAGAGCACCGTAGAAACAGCAACTTGCAAAATAGTTGGAATATTCAACTGCACATGCTCGTGCCGTCTTCACCTCCATCTCTTCCACCTCCATCTCTTCCTCTTCGGCTCCCCCTCGTTCCATCCTCGACGCTGTCCCCTTTCCGTCGTCCCTTCGTATCCGGTTCGGGCATCTCGTCCACTGTCCTACCTGTCGCACTTCTGTGCTATTTCCCTACCCCTGTGAACCTTGCCCCTTCAGTCCCGGTATTGTATTACCATTCTTACCCCCTGTATTTAAGCTGTACATCTTGACTGAGTCCCCTGTGTGTTTGCCAGGGTCTTGTGCCACATTTCCGGTGTGAAGGCGAAGAAACAAAAAGAAATAGAGATGTGTACGCCCGCGCCAAACCGCCGAATTGATCGCCGATGCGTTTAATGACTAACTGGGCCTTACAAAGGTGTTTCTCTTTGATTTTACACGGACCCGTGACCCGTTTTCGAACCCGCGACGGCCGTGTTTTAACGGGTGAGGACGGGTCCCACTCGTGCCGCGACCGTGCCGTCGATGAACATAAAAAATTGCTGACGGGACGGCAACGGCACCCGTTCAACGGGTGCCGTCGAACCGTTTCGACGGCACCGGGCGGCAGCCCTACTCTTCCTGCGACAACGTTCCGACCGCGAGGCAGCCTCAAGAACAAGGATGTATCAGATGCAATAGCTCAACACGCCTAAGGTGCGGCACAATGCGTCCAAACGCGGCACACCGGAACAAGAGCGGTACCCCCCGAATCGGGTAATGTATAGGGCTGCTGACCCGAACCGTTATACGGCTTCCGTAATACGGCACCCGTACCGTCCCGTCGGCCCTTCATTGGACGGGACGGGTTTTGCCGTACCCTACGCCGTTACGGCCGTCGAAAATACGGCCGCATACGCCGTTGAAACCGTATTTACGGCACATGTCCAAATGGCCGGGAATCGAATTGAAATCAACAGAACTGGGACGGAAGGCCGGCTACAACAATTGCAAAGGGTTATTTGTGATGCCACCAACTCTCAGGAATAGACGGGACACTCGGCATAGGCGGCATTAGCTGATGCCGGCACTGCTGTGCCCTGCCGGACTTGAGAAGACCATAGCGAGTTGATTTTTTTCTCTTGCATCTCAGCTGACTCCAAGTAGAGTGTTTCAAAAATCCAACTGTAATGGGGTAAAATTGATGCGGTCTTGGACCCGAGGTGGCCTTTGATCCCAAATACTGCCACTAAAAGGTTGTGTTGGTTCGTCCTCGGTTCAAATGTTATTGCAATCTCCGTGTGTACGTTATTTTGCTTCTCTGGAATTGTGTTGGGAAATTTGGTTGTACCTTTTTTCTCCAGGATAAAACTCAACATGGATGGGATGAATAAGCTTGTTCAATTTTGAACACTGATGAGTCGCTCCTCCAATTATGCATCTCAGAGACAATCTCAGACATGCCATACCTAAATGTTATGAGTGGGAGACTTGGCACACCTTGGTTAACCTGTAGAGGTCTTCTGTACAATTTCATGCGCCGTCCTCCCGTATACGGGCGTTTTTGTGCCGTACCGTACCGTTGAGTCCCAGGAATTTGTGGCGACGGGACGGTATACGGTACGGGTAAGCTAAAATACGGCCGCCGCAGCCCTAGTAATGTACCGATCTGAACAACCCTAAACTCCCTCTTTCCCCCCTACCATCACCATCCCGGCCGCCGCCCATCTATTCCTGGCCCAAGTCTAATACCGACGTCCAACACCGCCGACAGTCCCGGCTGGCTCCCCGCCGCGTCCCTGACCATCGAAACACGTTGAGTACGAGAGCAGCGGGAGGCCGTGGGAGGGCGCTGAAGGCCTGGCCGAGGGTAGGTGGCCAGCGCGGTGGTGCGTCCAACCTTCCTCAGCGTAGGATTTGCTATCCTGACAACTGAGCGTTGGGGTGGCGTGGACGACTCGTCGTACCAGCAGTGCAGCACACTCGATCACCCGCCAAGCGTCGACCCGCTTCCACACCGTCGCGTGTTATGTGCACGTTACGTGCGCAGTGTACTGTGTAGGTTTTGCGCCCGGGCGGCGCCGCACGGTGCGAGCGTGCAGACATTGCCCTCCACGTCTTCGAGTAATCCGCATTGGGTGTGATGCCGCCTCCGAAGTCCGAACAGCTGCAGGGTGGCTTCAAGTTCCGGCGTTGCAGGTCGTTCTAAAGCATTCTCTGTCATCTCAGGCGTGTCCCTCGTGATCCATGCTGCGTTCTCCGTACAACCACGTAGCTTTATTAGTTTGTACATTACATACGTAGAGAATGTAGTGCAAAAACCAATCCAAGTACACTCCGCCAACTGAGAAAGTTCTGAAGAGATTCTTCGCTGGTTCTCGGCAGCTGCTGCACAGTACCGATGATCATAATAACACGAGGTTTCTGGAGGTGCCGCACTTGTCGGCAATAACAAATATATCGTGCCTCGCGGCAGAGCCCGCTAACCGGGCGAATCTATACGAGAAGAGTGGGAGTGGGACTCGTTTGATGGCGCGAGTCCCACTAATGATGGGCGGGCCGCCGCATGCCATCAATCCATCAATTTATCGGCATTCATCGGCATCTCCCCGCCGCGTGAGTTTTTCGAGCTTATTTGGGAGGCGGACCCCCCTTGCACTTGCCGCGGGGCCCACTGTGTGGAGCATCTGCTCACCGCGGAGGCCCGCTGCGTGGAGCTTTTTATATGTTAATTGTTTGTTGGAGGCTAAATCCGAGTTTTTTTGAATAACACTGGAATCGGGAGTCTCTCAAGTCCGACGTTTGTGCATCATGACATATTTGTGGATACTATTTGTGTGGTCGTTCGACGTCGTCCGTTGAACTGCCATGATCCTCAACCCGTTCGAGGGTGTTTCTTGCCTCAAGCCATGCGCGAAATTCGATCACTTCAAGGCAATTGATCGTATCAATGTTGTAGAATGTCGGGCTCCTTCTTCTCAACGATGTGACATTTTATTTTAGCCCACAAATCCCATTGGTTGTCCAGAAATGACCGAAAACCGATCGTTCAATCATTTTGTCCACTTAATCTTGCGTGAATGGCAGGCCTTATATACTGTTACAGAGATCTTCTTCCCGCCCCGTTGTGAGGTTCGGAAAAGCATCCTCCGCGCCCTGATGAGATCACGGACCATGCCCAATGTTCCTTTGCTTCCGACGTCGTCCCAGCGTGCGATGTCAAAAATGTGAACACACAGAAAGCTTTGTATTGACCTACATATTGGCCATAAGGTTAGAATTTTTCATGAGGAGATTTATCTCTGATTGTCACTGGGATTCGGCTCGGTCTCGGCCTCCTCTTGGTTATTCTGATGCAACAACTGCAGCAGTCTCTTTGATGTAGGGCACGACTATCCCCTAGTGGGCATGTGTATTTTATCTGGTTGCCGATGTCTCGAAGGCGGGGAGGAAACCCTCCTCAAGGCCCTCGACTCGACCTCGCTGTCTTCAGAGTCAGAGTCTAAGCCGGAAGATGATGACAGGCGACGATCTTTTGTAAAGTTCTGCTTCAGCCCAAATCCAAGAAAAATATGGGAAAAGAATGGCCCCTATCAAAGGAAATATACCCGATTTTTTGCCAAGAATACATGTAGAATACGTTAAAAATATTTTTTGGGCCTATATCCGTGCCCATATCGAGTTCGTGGGACACTGTCATGTATATCGACATTATTCCGGAGGGTGCGCCGGACAACATCGGCCTCATGATAGTGAGACATCCTTTGGTAATTGTTTTTTCAAAGCTCCCTACAGAATAGAGGTATACTATCCCCCGAGAAATTCAAATTTTGTGATATCCGCCCCAGTAGGAATCGTACGGATTAGGAAGCACGGATCGGATGACGGATTCATCCGGATAAGGTACAATTGCCGCTCAGAAAACTTTTTGTCGAGGTTTCCGATCGGTGTGAATCTGACGACATCGTTTTAGTCCGCTTACCTTTGGAAATTTCGGGCCCGAGGTGTGTGTGTGTGGGGGGGGGGGGAGGGGGGGGGATTTGTGTGAAATCATCGGGTTGCCATTTTCGAGTGGTTGACTTCGGTTGAACAGAGGCGTATGGATTTGTACGTCTCCTTCCGGAGACCATTATCTGGAGCTCAGAGTGCGGGGATAGCTTCCAGGCGAATTCGGCTCTTTCTCCCCTTCCAAACCCCTTCTTATTGCAAGCTTACAGCGCTTATCCATCATTGATAAGACCAGGAATAGAAATACCCGTCTGCTTCAGTGGGTCGTTCTTCTGGCCTGAGTGGGGCAGCAGAGGCCAAATAGGCATGCACAGAGTGGGGTGGCAGAGGCCAAATGGGCATGCACAGAGCTGAATTGCCATGAAAAGCCAAGCCTTTATTTACGTTCTCGGAGAGTTATTTCCCACGGCCACACCGGGTTTCAGATGTTCCACTCACTGAAATCCAGCAGCCATAAACTCGGGATAACTCTCTGAAGCCCAGACTCTGGAGTGCCTGTCGAACTTTGGTGCCGGAAAGAGTATCAGAGGTATTGATCTAAAGAATATGCAGATAGCGTCTCAGCCGCACTGCGATGAGAGTGAAACAACTAATAAGATTGGCTGTACCTAAAGGATATGCAGATAGCGTCTAGATAAAATAAGTACAGGTCAGACATAAGTAAAGTAAACATACCTCAGCTGCACTGCGTTGAGAGTGAAACAACTGAGGTCCTAGCCAGATAAATAAAAGGTTATATGGGGCAGAGGCGAGCATGTAAGAAAGAGAAGTCAGAGTGCTAAGTGGGTGCTACTGTCCTGTGATATCATCTCCGACAATGAGTGCCACCACGCATTCTCAGTGGACAGCCTCAATTTTTTGACCAGACATACCAGAATGCTGCTTTGCTCATTTCTGAAGGGGATTGAGTCACAGTGCAGTAGTGAAAGCCGGCCGAATTGCACAGTTTTCACCGGCAAGGACCCTGACATCCGGGGACTTATGTAATCAAAAACACGGGGGAGGATCAAGCCAAACTTACGAAATTCCTCCTCGGTCTTTCATAACCTGCTCGTGGGCTTTCCTAACCGATTCACATTCCATCCATGGCTTCGGAACAACCGGAACTGGGGAACGAGCATATAGCTTTGAGAAATAGTCAATGCAGATCCAAGTTCAGGGTTCTGAGACGCAAGTACCTGTGGTCACAGATCCGGGTCACCCACGAGTTGCGGCCAGCTGGGCAGTGAAAAAATCGTCCATGTACGCATAGAGGTGAGATAGATGACCCTCGCAATTCAGAGTAAAAGCCCAGAAAAAGTGGTCTAGATAGGTGGTTTTGGGTAAACTAAAACGGCCTTTGGGAGTTGAGAAGGCATTGCGGCTGTGTTCAGTTGGGATTGGTCGCCGCCACAAGGGGCTAATTGGGAATGTATGACGGTATTTATAAAAAATTATCTACTGACTGTAGTGAGCCGTGTACAGTAGTGCATGGTGGAGCTTGAGGCTCCGTAGCAGCCACATCTTGGCCCCGGTACATACACCGAGTCAGATAGCACTCGCATATATATAACTAGCGAGACATGCTACATAGCTGGTCACTCTGTTTCGAGCAACATCCCATCGAAATCCAGCCTGAAATGATTGCACAGGGGACAAAATACAGTTTTGATGTGAAATCTCAGCCCATCATGCCGATGGTCACATGCATTTGTTTGGATTGCCATGGAGAGCCCTCAGCTCCTGTTCAAAGACACCAGGGCCTCAAAACAAATCTAAAGAGACAGTTCAAACTGAAATTTCACTGGCTATCCTCCCAGCAAGATCCCATCAAAATCCGGCCTGAAATGATTGCACAGGGCACAAAATACTGTTTTGGTGCGAAATATCTGCACATCATGCCAATGGTGACCGTGTCTAGACCACCTTGACTTCTTGAGATCCTGAATCACAGTCACATGGTGTGGTTGAGTTCTGCGGCCTAAGTTGTCTTGTCATCTCGACCACCAATAGGAACAATCAAGTACCTGAAGACACAGACACAGAATGATGACTAAATGAACAAGCAACGATGTTCTGCGGAGGCACAAGACCAGCTCTGATAGGTTACAAAATCCCTTCCCTTAATGGTTGCATGGTATAGTGGTTATGCCCTCCATCCTCCATCTCTATTTTTACCTAATTTACATAGGTGCTTAGTTCGAGTCCCACTCAAGTCCGCTTTTTTGGGAAAAAGACCCGTTTAAACCGAACATCACTGTTTAAATCCGTTTGAACTAGTTTCAACAGGTCTCTGTTTAACGCACCTGACCTGATTAAACCCCTCCATCCCAGGACCGTTCCGCAGTCCATCTGCTCTTGGAGCATTAAACATGATTAGATTAACAGCCTGTTTAATCAGCAATTTGCGTCTAGACGCAAATTATTTAAACAAAGCTAATTGTACTTTATCGAGGTGTATTTTAGGGTTAGAGGCACTTTAATGGTAATGAAATCGAAGCAAAACTCCATTAGTGGATGTTATAGTGCTCAAGCACCCAGTTTTCCCTTGTAAGACAGAGTTCTGGTCACTCCAAAATCCGAGAATTTCTGCAAATTACTATATAAGGAAATAAAATCTGGCAAGAATCTGTTGCCGGGCAGGCTCTAAAAGTGTGATAGTAACTCAGGCCAAGAGATGACATGGGCGTGTGTGGGATCGTTTCTGTGGGCGCGGAAACGCGTATGATCGTCGGGGTCGTCGGGAAGGAGGAGGACGATGGAGTTGAGGCCGCAGATGCATCCACCAAAGCAGCCAGCCAACACGCGAGAATATCGCATGATTGCGCTGTAAGTCGCCCGCCCACTGCCCAGGCGATAAGTGGTCAGCGTCGCGACTGCGACCCATGTTAAGGCGTCTGCCCTTATCGGGGACGTAGTATTTGTACAATATCTTCTGCCTATTCTAGCTAGCCTCTGAATATATCTGTTGTGTCCCAACTGTTGTGTCCCGACTGCATTGCTGTCCAATTCAACCACCCAAATGACCCAACTGTGCCGTAATCGTCCCAAAACCTGGCTAATTAAGCTCATATTTCCACTAATTTATTAGCAACGTCACTAGAAAGCTAACAGACCTAACCAGGGTAATTTGACCCAATTACCTAGATCTTCGGGGGAATTCTGCCTTATTAGCACAGGAGGTCTTTCCTGATGCCCTTTTCGCCACAAGCCCTTGAATCCGAGGTGTTCATAGAGCCACTTCTTCTCATGTCCCTTCTCTGCACCGGTCAACGGACGCACAAATATATCGTTCAATTGCCTTGAAGTAACGATTGGGAAAATTCTCGACTGAACCCAGTCCACATCTTGCCATCCTTGCTATCTCCTCCACCGACACAGCACTCCCATAGTGACCCACCCAGACGATACAAGGTGACAGCAAGCTGTTCATCGACGGGTGTCCGGGAGACCTCGGACTTATTGGTGAAGCCCGGTTGTTCCTGGATGAGCTCCTGAAGGACCGAGAAGACCATGGGAGAGACCCGAAGCATTCTCTGGAATTGCCCGTGATCTTTGGGATTTTCTGCGTACACCCGGGCAAGGTGCATGTTTCCCGACTTCGGTACGGGTTCCCGAGCCCGCAAGTAACGTGATTTCTTTATCGCTTCCAAGATCGCACTGTCAAGCTTAAGCTGGGCGACTTTCGCGCGCAGATCTGCATCTGCGTCGTCGCTATCGTCATAATCGCTACCGTCGTCGTCGATAGGGGTAAGCAAGTCGCAAAGTACTTGAGATAAGCATTGGTAATTTGGCAGTGGACAGACTGTTGGCCCATTGTGATGTGGGGAATGGAAAGACAGATAGAAAGGGCGTGTGGGATGCTATATTTTATTGTCCGGACAGGCGCTATCGATGGTAATCTACGGAGAGAGCCCGAAATGGGAATGATGACCTTCTGCATCTGCATCTGCGCATGCACGCAGAAGGTCAACTTTGAACGCTACTAATATTAGTGCCCAGCTTCGGCCGCAAAACAAGTAACTATTGTCCGAGCCATTCATCCGGTGTCATGTATTCATACTACTTGCAAAATTTGAGAACGTCTCTACGTTATGGGCGTAACTTCTCTGATGCGGGCCATTTTCCTAAACGAAAAATTCAGATATAGAGCGAATAATCTCAGTAACCAGGTCCGACTGAGCCAACCTCGCCGCAGCTTCAGCACCACCTTAAGATTGTTGTGGACGATCTGCTCATACTGTATGCCCATGAGATTCCTGTACATACACCGGAGCACCCACACCGTATTTAATACACGCCTTTCAATGTTGCTGTCTGAGTTTGAGCTAGGCATTCCAGTTCGTGTGGTACTAGTGGGCATAATTGCAGACCACCCAGCCATGTGTAAGCTCTGTGGATTTGCAGACCTAAAGATACTTGATGCTAGTACAGTTCAAGTTGAGGCTATCTACCACTGATTGCTTTTGAACCGAAAGCATATGACGTAGGATGTCGTTTTCCTCCTCAAGACGGAAGTTTTCCTGCTCGAGTGCTCGTATTTCTTTCAGGGGAGGAGCAAGAGTATCTGGATACTCCCGAGTGGACCCATATGCAATTTGAAGCTTCGCCACCGTTCGCTCGAGCTGGAGCCGACCGTAAGACGCGGAACAATTCCCGAACGTGATTCACTCGCCTGTTCAACGTAGGCCTTTACTTTTGCGCGATGCTTAGCTTGAGCCCTAGCATGTGCTTGGGAGCTGCATCCGCCGAAGACGATCTCGATATGAACGCTGGCTCGGACGGGGATGGAGAGGCGGATTTAAGGAGAAAAACTAGGGATGGTGGAGTCGGGAATGTTATTCCTTCGCATTCCAGGGATGCAATACACGTGTTGCAGAGACAGGGAGTGAGCAGGAAGTCACTACCGTGATCGTTCAGCTATGGATGAAAACCTCTAACAAACCAAGTAGATTCGCCTCCCGTAGTTGATCGTGATTTCTCCATCACGAGGAATTTCCTCGGCTGCAACTATGAAAAGGCGGTTGCAGCCATTCATGGTTGTCCACTTTTCTACTTGGGCGTTTGGATTGCAAGCATAATTGATGTTTCCAGCACCGTGGACTTCTGAGTCTGCCGCATCCAAAAAGGTCTTCGTGCACAAAATCTAGACAGTCCGGAGATATCAGGTTGAGGAAGACGCACCCTGGACCCCAGTCGTATAGCATGTTGACTGTTTCCCGGCCTACTAGTCCGTACTTTCCCAGTGTACTCCAAAATCACCGTGTTCCTTGGGAAGTAAAGCATCTAATTTTGGCATCTCATATCGTATGAGGAACATACGGTCGAATCGTCACCCCAGCGAATAAACCATTGCCGCAGAAACTCGTTCTTTTGACAAAAGTCATCGGAAAGGTGCTCAGGTTATTCCTAGCAGATGTGTGAACGACAATAAATATATAACATCATTTAATCCACTTGAAACAATGCTCGTTGGCGCAGCTCGCCTCGCACAACATGCGCGAATGAAAATTTAGGGAACATGGCGTAGCCTGAGGTGCACCGGGATCCCTCCTGAGCCTAGCGGATATGCGTTGTTGTCTTCGTGCCCCGTTAACACCGGCCATCGGCTGTAGCTACGAGGGTCGCTGTGTGGAGGCCATCTTAACGGTAAATCAGGTCCAAGCAATGTTTTGTTGAATGAGATTTGATCCCTGTTCAAACCATGAAGAAAAAGATATACAGGAACCGGGACTCGAATACACAACACAGGACAACAGATTGCTAAACAGCGACTGAATTCCAACTGAGCCAAGTGAGCATGGGATAAGGAGCAAAAGACACAGATCACCTGGTGTGACAGAATGAGATGGAGGTGGAGATGTTCTAAGTTCAACACATATTGGGCAGCAGTGGCATTTCCATAGCTTTAGCTAACTCTAAGGTTTCCAAAGTGCAGGATGCATTCAGTTCAGAACATGGGAGATTTTATAAGCATGGCAACTCCTTTTTACATTAGTGGCCATTTATCCAGGCGGGAACTCCTCGTCCAAGTTGCGAAGGACCAAGGTTGCATCACAAGACACCCAAGTTATTTCAAATAGCCCGATACCATGCAAATGGTGGGGTGAGATCTCTCACATTTTGGGACCACAATAAAGTCCAGTGGCAGTCCATTGACTCTCTTCTGGGGATTGAAGTAGGGACCTTCCCAACATTCACACATGAACATATACATACTTTCCAGCCACTTTCTGTTGGCTGCATGGTGCAGTGGTTCTCACTTTCTCCTAAATAGGAGTTGAAAATCTGGAGACCTCAAGTTCAACTCCCCCAGTCTGTATAACTTTTGCATTTGTGCGGATCAAACAGCGTTGAAACAGTGTGTTTTAACTTAAAACACACCTTCTTTTCGCACCCTCTGACGTGCCGCGGAGTGCACCAGATCGGTGGAATCAGGCACCAGGAAGAAGGACCTGCCTCCGAAGCCCAAGTTAGCCAAAAAAACCCAAGATACCGGTCGCCGACGACGAGGAATCAGATCAGATGAGGAGCAAGAGCCAAATGAGGAAGGTGACGTGTGACAGCAGTGATTCAAGCGTTGGCCCGTGATTTGATGAGGACCGTGTTTGGGACCGCATTCACGTCCAGAGCACGGCATGAAAATTCCGAGGAGGCAGAAAGTTTCGTATTGACCAGGGCAGCTAATCCCAAATTGAAGTTACCCAGCATCTGTTTCTTGTTGCTTGTTCTCATCGGGCGAGGGTTTGAACCAAATTATTGAGAGTACGAGCCAATACAGCCAAACGGTGGGAAAATGTTCTGGAACCCGAAGTCTGACCAATTGGGAGGATAGCCAGCGAAATTTGGGTTCAAACTGTCTCTTTGGATTTATTTAGATGGCCCTGGTGCTTTTGAAAAGGAGCTAAGGGCTCTCCATGTCAATTCAAGCAAATGCATGTGAACATCGGCACAGTGGGCCGTTGGAGGCTGTCACCGAACAAATGCATATGAACCTCGGTACAAGCACCAAAACAGTATTTTGACCACTGTGCAATCATTTCATGCCGGATTTTGATGGGATCTTGCTGGGAGGATAGCCAGCAATATTTGGGTTCGAACTGTCTCTTTGGATTTATTTTGACGGCCCTGGTGCTTTTGAGCAGGAACTGAGGGCTCTCTATGTCAATCCAAACAAATGCACATGAACCTCGGCACGATGTGCGGAGATTTCACACCAAAACAGTATTTTGACCACTGTACAGTCATTTCAAGCTGGATTTTAATGGAGTTTTGCTGGGAGGATACCCAGTAAAATTTAGGTTCGAACTGTCTCTTTGGATTTATTATGAGGGCCCTGGTGCTTTTGAGCAGGAGCTGAAGGATCTCCATGTTAATCCAAACAAATGCACATGAACCTCGGCACAATGTGCAGAGATTTCGCACCAACATGTCAATCCAAACAAATGCATGTGAACCTCGGCACGAAGTGCTGAGATGTTGCACCAAAGCAGTATTTTGATCACTGTGCAGTCATTTTAAGCCGGATTTTGCTGGGGTCTTGCTGGGAGGATAGCCAGCAAAATTTGGGTTTGAACTGTCTCCTCGGATTTATTTTGATGGCCCTAAACCGACTCAAAATCCAGACTCGAAATGGCGAAAAATGGGTGTTTTACCCAGGATTCAAATTCTGCTGAGGGCATTCTGGTTAGATTTGGGTTTTGAGCATCATTGTTGGTGCGTAGTAATCCCATTGAGTGATATGGCCACCCTTGGATCGCTGCGCACCAATAACGACACTCGGAACCAAAATCCAGGCAGGAATGCCCTTGTAGGAATTCAAATACTGAGTAAAACAGCCATTTTGGACCATTTCGAGTCCGGATTTTGAATCCGTCTGCTTGGATTTTGCTATTGGGTGCCCAAATTACTTTCTGGGATTAGGACGAACCAATAATGACACTCAGAAGCAAAATCTAAGCAGGAATGCCCTTGGCAGAATTTAAATACTGGGTAAAACACCCATTTTTGGCTATTTCGAGTCCGGATTTTGAATATGTCTACTTGGATTTTTGTTCTGGGTGGCCATATCACTTGCGGGAATCATTACAAACCAACAATGACACTCAGAACCAAAATCCAAGGAGGAATGCCCTTGGCAGAATTTAAATTCTGGGTAAAACATCCATTTTTCACCATTTTAAGTCCGGATTTTGAATCCGTCTCCTTGGATTTTGCTGTTCGGTGACCATATCACTTTCTGGAATTGGCGCTCACCAATAATGATGCTCAGCACCAGAATCCAAGCAGGAATGTCCTTGGTGGAATTTAAATTCTGGGTAAAACACCCATTTTTGGCCATTTCGAGTCCAGATTTTGAATCCGTCTGCTTGGATGTTGCTATTGGGTGCCCAAATTACTTTCTGGGATTAGGACTAACCAATAATGACACTCAGAAGCAAAATCGAAGTAGGAATGCCCTCGGCAGAATTTAAATACTGGGTAAGACCCCCATTTTTCGCCGTTTTGAGTCCGGATTTTGAATCCGTCTAGTTGGATTGTGGTTCTGGGTAGCCATATTACTTACTTGGATGGCTGTGCACCAATAATGATGCTCAGTACCAAAATCCAACCAGGAATGCCCTTGGCGGAATTTAAGTACTGGGTAAAACACCCATTTTTCGCCGTTTCAGGTCTGGATTTTGAATCCGTCCACTTGGATTGTGGTTCTGGGTTCCCAAATCACTTTTTTAGATTAGGATGCACCAATAATGACACTCAGAAACAAAATCCAAGCAGCAATGCCCCTGGCCGAATTTAAATACCGAGCAAAACTCCCATTTTTAGCCATTTCGAGTCTGGATTTGGAATCTGTCTACTTGGATTTTGGTCCTGGGTGCCCATATCACTTTCAGATATCGTTGCGGACCAATAATGACACTGAGACCCAAAATCCAAGCTGCAATGCCCCTGTCAGAATTTAAATACTGAGTAAAACAGCAATATTTGGCTATTTTGAGTGAATCTATCTGGTTGGACTTTGGTACTGGGTGGCCATATGACTTTCTGGAATAATTACGAACCAATAATGACATTCAGAACCAAAATGCAAGCAGGAATGCCCTTCGCAGAATTTAAATACTCGGTAAAACACCCCTTTTTGCGTGTTTCGTGTCCGGATTTCGAATCTGTCTAATTGGATTTTTGTTCTGGGTGCCCATATCACTCGCTGAGATAGGAAAAAACCAATAATGACACTCAGAACCAAAATCCAAGCAGGCATGCTGTTGGCGGAATTTAAATACTGGGTAAAACACCCATTTTTGGCTATTTTGAGTCCAGATTTTGAATCCGTCTAGTTGAATTGACGTTCTAGGTGGCATGATGAACTTATCTACACTTTACTCTTTACCACCACATCACATCGTCTTTGCCTGACTTGTTGAGCATCTCCCAGCTTAGGCAACAGGCGACTTAGTGTTGAATTCATACCGATCCTCTAGTTCTTCTCTCTTCTAAGGTGTGACACAGGTGACACCACGGGTGTCACAGCATCACACCGTTCTCGTACCCGTGAAACCTGTACCCGTTTCCCACGGGTACGGTATACTGCAAAAAAAACCTGCGGGTTTGTTCAAAATGGTTAATATGTGAATAACTTCATATTCTATCCAATTAAACAGATTTTATACATCGCTTTTGCCCGGATATCGCATGAAGCCTTAGTCCCTCGTCGCCCCGCTCTTCATATTTGCTCTCGTCTCGTCCTTGTCGTCCTCGCACTCGTCTTGCTTGCCTCCTTTGTCGCCATCCAGCCCACACATCATTACCCTCTCCTCACCCCTTCCCCGCTGTTCCCTTGGATTGACCCACTCGCATCGTATTTCATCTTTCGGCCCTCGGAGTGTTGAGGCTGGTATTTTGTTGTATCAGCTCTCGCTCTCAGACACGCTATGAGTACTCACTTTCGCGGCTTCTGTAATTCCTGTAAAAATTTGAAGACTCAATATGAAGGCAAAGGATTCGATCCGTTCTCAAAAATCATCGAAATCCATTGTGCCAAGAGGCCACGCAACACGGACGCTCCGCGGCAAAATTGATCGCCATCACTTCGGCTGATGCTGGCGTGTTATGTGCGTTATGCGCACAACCCCATCTCCTTCGCTAAAATCTGGCCACCATCATTGACTGTGCTTGTTCGACACATCCTCTGCTTCTTTCCAACACATATTTGCTCACCTCGGGCCACAAAATTCAAATTTTCATCGCCTCATTCAGGTGAATCTCTTCAAACCAACTTCAAACCAATCAAACCCCCATAATTCGGGAAAACCGGGATGCTTAAAGCGACAAAGCTCATTCCACAAGCCTCGGCTGTGTCAAAACGGGGCCAACCATCCATCATGGCCGGACTCGAGTCCATTTTCAGTCCGCAACGTGTTCGACAGGCAATGAGAGCTACTGAATCCAGGCCTTCAGCTTGATTTGTGCAGGTACTGGACCTTTCCGATGTTCCACCACCAGCTTTTAAATCAGGGAATAATCAACCGAATATAAAACAGCGAATTGCAGATCGCAAACACAAAAATTTCGGCGCAGGTCTCCCCGCCTCGGTCAGTTTGCTGCCCGGTGGAATTTTTACTTCTGAGATTGCAGAGTGCTTGGGGACTGGTAGACAATACTGTACTGTGTGAAAAAACATTATATTTCGAAGCCTTATGAAGTTTTCTTGAGTCCCCTCAAGCTCTTTGAACTTCCCGCATTCTTTCCTTATTCGATTTCTTTTTCGCAACTTTCCCCTTCCGGCGACCCAGTACTATGGTCGGAAAACCGGGTGTTTTGAGGCTCTCCATGTCAATGTAAACAAAGGGCAAACAAATGCGCGGTGTGCTCATTCTTCATGCATCTAAATTTTTGTTCGCCCATTATCCGACATTGTCGGCCTCCCGCTCCTAAAAGAGGGTCCGGGTATTCCAGGACATCAGTAACTATTTAAGAACCATTTAATTTATGGTAGAATACGATGGTGGAGGCCACTCGGTTCCAACGACATTGTGACAGCTGAGGAACGGGTTGATAGTGGTAATATTGACAAAGTTGGCGGCGTCCTCCAATTTTTCTCGCTTTTGCTGACGGCGTCGGAGCCAGAGGACCATCAATACCACTAAAAACAGCAGCAGCGTTCCACCCAGCGTTGCGCCAATTATAGCACCAGCGTCTAAAGCTCTAGATTGAAAGCTCTCTAAATAGGTATATTCTTGAACTAGACATTGGAATCCATACCGTTTCGACGGCCATAAGAATTGTGTGTTTGAAGGGACAGAAACTGTGGCCGATGTTATGCCTGAGGGACTCGACGCCCCCAAGGATCGCGAGTTTGCGGGGACTGAAAGTGTGGCCGAGTTGGCGCCTGATGGAGGCCCACCTGATAATCCACTGAAAGCAGAAGACGTGCCGGGCTCGGACATGGTTTGTTTTGCAAGTCCGGATTTGATCATCGGTAGGGTTTGAGTTTTGGAAACTGTTACCAATGGAGTTGGGACTTTTGTCTCAGAATTTATGGTGGAATATCCAGACGAAGATGCGACTCCTGATTATTCGCTGCCGGAAATTGGAGAAATTAATGGTGGAGAGCTCCTCAAACCTGGGCCATACTTAAAGGTCTGTACTTATTGGTTAAGGTGAACAACATACTTGCAGTCAGTTCCTCCCGGCTTCTGGTATCCCGGTTGGGGGTTGTATAGGCGTGCCCGGGCCATGAGGTCTGGCTGGCCTCCGTGGAAGAAAATATTGAAGTCTTTGATTCAGGACTTGATGCTGAACTAGACCGTTGGATTCTGGATTTGGAAGGAGAGGATCGCAGAGTTGGTGAACTTTCACTTGGGGTCTTCAATGATGTGGGTCCTTGAGAAAAAACAGATAATCGTGGATACCGAGGCTAAAAGCGATCGATGTTAGATGAACTGAGTCGGAGACTCTGGGTGTTTACGGTACAGTAATTACGTGTACCCCCGGCAGAATTTGATATGGAGATTAGAGTGGAGATAGTTTGGGGTCCGCCGAGAGTATTAGTATAGCTGCTACCGGGAGCAGCGGCCATCGTAAGCAATCCTGTGCTCAACAAATGAATTCTGGATGATCCCTCCCGCTTTATATTGCAACGCACCCCGGTCTCCGGCCACGAAGAAAGCGGAGACATGGATGGGAGAGACATTGAAATAGCTGAAAGGTTGGGACATTTGGGTTTCACAACGGCACAACATCTTGAGAACAGCGGAGGATAGAGGGCCGATGACGTGGCCCGAAACCGCCCAGAAACATCCAATTTTGCGGAGTGATAGCTACTGGATGAGGTCTGAGTCAGCAACTGAAGGACGCGGAATAATGTGGAATATTCCAGATAAAAGAATAATCGGTATATAAATGAAACGCAGCATGGAAATGTCACAGAACGGAAAGAAACTGACACGCCACTGAGGATGAAGGGTTTTCACAGCGGCTGTAGAAAATTGTGGGCAGTGTGAGAGGATGAAAACCAAAAGTGGGCAAGCTGTAAATGTAAAAAAAGGCCGACTTTTGCGATTTTTCGTGGCAAATGTCGAAAATTTTGCGGGTGTCACGCGAAATTTCGCGGTCTGCCGAATTGTCGAATTGGTGGAACGGGTCACGCGTCACCTCCCCCCCCTGTCGAATTGATTGTAATGATACAGTAAATTCAAGGAATATTCAAGTTCTCGCTTCACCGGCTGTTAATTTTTCTCTAAGTGTCATGGCAGACATATGCGACAACGAGGATCTGGATTTTCAGAAAAAAATCTTACCCATTCCACTTCTGATGAGAATTGAGGTCGTAGTAGCAATTACCAAATCGGGTCTCAAGCTTGTCACGAAGTGATAGCCGCCACCATATATATCGTGGGTAGTGAGCTGGGCTAGTGCAGAACGCAACGGTCTGTTAGTGTAGTGGTTGTAACTCTTTCATATTTGGACTGCCATCACCGAAGCTATGCTGCGTTCAATTCTGGTAAGTGTAGGGGTTTTGCTTTTTTACCTGAACCCCTTGCCACTCACTGATCAGCTGCATCCAGCTCCATTGGGTGCACAATATTATTGTACCCGCCAGCCCAATGGAAGCGCACCCTCCTCGATATGGGTTCAGTTAACCTGAGACCAACTAACTTGCAGCGCAAATAGTAGCTCAGGGATTTGACATGAGACTCAAGCGAGTCGAGGGCGACCATGAGCGTCGACTTGACACGGCCATGCGGGAGATCAATTCTCTGAAAAAGACACCCGAGTCGACGAACGACAAGATGTGACGGCCTGAAAAAAACGGTGGCGGCGCGAGGACAGGGAAGTAATAGCCAATGTCCAGTATGATCTATCACGTATATCCAATACTGCGCTCTGAGGGAAAGCCAGCCGAAATGAAACAAGAGTAGGGATTCAAATATTCAAATCAGCAATGTAGGTCCCGTGATGGAATGTTTTTTTGGCGCAGGAAAGGGAAAAGGCTTGACTGATTTACATGGTAAAAGAAGCGAGAGTGAACATCGCGGTTACGAATCGCAGTTCGACCTGCAGAAGAACAGGTACACCTATCCTCCAATAAACTTGAAAAGAAGAGAGCATTAGTGCTTGAAATGGCACAGATCTTGCTGGATCAAGTTCTATAATCACGCATTGTCTGCCCCCAGCTTCATCGTCGGTTGACTCAGTCGTCGGTCCTCAGGTAACGCGTCCAAAGGTCTTTCGCGTCAAGCGGATCACCCCGCGCCACTTGCAATTGGCCATCCGCGGCGACGAGGAGCTCGACACTTTCGTGCGTGCTACTATCGTTGGAGGAGGTGTCTTGCCGTTCATCCACAAGAGCCTGCTCAGAGTCGTATCCTTCTTTGAGCGCGCCATGGACGTAGGGGAATGGGAACAACACGGTATTGACGCGACCACAAGCGATGCATCATCGTCACGTGGGCGGTCCAAAACAAATAAACCACAAATAATCCCCTCATCTCTAGAACAAGCACTCACCATAAACAATATCACAATGGCGAAGAGGAAGCGTAGAATCTGAATTGCCAGGTGATAGCCAGCGTAATTTCGGGGAAGGCTGTCTATTCAGATTTTTGTCTTGTGCCCTCCTCATTGAATGGCAGGGACCAAAGGGTTCATGCTTAAATAAATAGAGGCAATTGTATTGACACAGCACTGTGTCCAAATCACCAATTCCAGCATACTGAGCTTATTTGGGTCCCTGTCACAAATCTCGATTACCGGGTGATAGCCAACACAGTTTTGGGCAAGGCTGTCTATTCAGATTTTTGTCTCCTGCCCTCCTCGTTGAGCGGCAGGGACCAGAAGGGGTTCATGCTTAAATAAATGCAATTGTATTGACACAGCCCTACGGCGGGGTTTGTGTCCAAATCACTAATGCCAGCGTATTTGGGTCCCTATCACAAATATGGATTGCCTGGTGATAGCCAGTGAAATTTCGAGCAAGGCCCCTCCTCGTTAAGCGGCAGGGGCCAGAAGGGTTTCATGCTTGAATAAACAAATGCAATCGTATTGACACGGCCTGTGCCTAAATTCCAGCATCCGAGCTCATTTGGGTCCCTATCACAAATCTGGAGTACCGGGTGATAGCCAGCGCAATTTCAAGTAAGATTCCCGCTACCTTTAGGTAAGGGTTTTAGGGCGCCCTAATTTTCAAAACTCGCAGTAAATAACATTTTGGTCATTTTCCATGTATTTCTTCCGCAAGCGGAAATAAACATCTACATATCAATGCTGTTGGTTTGACGCAACGGTGCCGCTCCCGCATGTTGCGTCAGTTTCAGCAGCACACGCTGCGTCAGTTTCTGCGGTAGTCAGAATTGTGGCAGATGTTGAACAGATGTTGAACATCCGAGTTGTCATCCCATATTTCGTAGGAACCCCCGTACTTAGGTCGACACATCTTGAGATCATCCCATTCTTTGATTAGGATCCGCAGAGAACTACGAAAAAATTAAAAATTAAAAGAGATGGGTTCAAGATTCGAACATGCGAGGGCGAGTCCGTGGCCGGGTTTCATAAGTACAACCGGGTTGTTGGAGGGTTCATTTCAGGCATCTAATTGTCGTAGTCCAAGTTTAAGAGCGTACGAGAGTTTGTTTAGCAAGAAGCAGCCTCGAAGAGGCTCCGGAGGCTATTGGAGAAAGACGCGAGGTGCCGATATGGCGAGTACAGGACGAGTAGGTACTGAGTACGACAAGGTGTGGGTAAATATGTAAATATACGGTGGGAGAGCAATAAGAAATGCGATGCTGATGCGACAGAGTGAGAATAGGTAAATACAGAAAGAAACGGAGTCTGTAACTAACGAGACAGAGTAAGAAGCTAGGGAGCTAGCTCTGTCCCGCTAGGTGTATATATGAGCTGAGCGGCGGCAAGCGTTGCGTTTGGGCCGCTAGGGTTGACCTCGCTTCCGGCCCCGGCGGCGGAGGTCAAAGCAATGTTGTCGAGACAATAGTGAGACTTACCTGGGAAGACAATACCACTTGCGACCCCAGGGGTAGGTATTGTCCCGCATTCCACTTTCGACCTGAGAGGTGGGAATGCCCGGGTAAGTGTTGTTGTGATATATTATATTCCCACGGTTCGGTCTTTCCCAACCACCGTTTCCCCGAGGTTCTCCCCGTTTCTTCTTACTCATCTCTTACTCAGCTTTTCTGCTGTTCTACTTACCAGGAGTATATTCTAGATAATATTCTGTGTAGTATATAAGCTCACAGTTGAGCCTCACAATATTCATTATCCTCTTAATCTTCTCAGTGCGATATCAACAATAGGCTATGGGCCCCGGCCATAACTGATCTTCTCTCACGTCATTACCGCACCCGCATCACGTCGATCATCGACTAGCCTAACTCGCTCAAAAAGGTCATTTTAGCGACGCACACTACTACGCCTCTCGCACCGCACCCGCAGCCCAGCCACCCATCACACATTTGTCATGTCCGACGCTACCACATCCGCCTACCGCATTCAGCATCTCCTCGGCGAGGAGAACTCCGCCACCTGGGCTGTCACGGACATCCTTACGGATCAGGCATTGATCGACTACGTTACCGGTGTCACCCCACCCAACACCGCTATACAGCTAGCGGTACCATCGTTGATCCGGAGGGCACCCAGGCCGAAGCAATTTTGAATTGGGATCGCAAGGACCGCCAGGCCCTCTCCCAGATTCGACTCCGCGTCTCGGACGAGCCGTTGGTTTATATAACCGACGCCACCACATCATCATCATCATGGAAAACCCTTGCCGACATGTATCAGCCAAAGGGAGTTATCACCATTGTATTGCTCCGACGCCAGCTTTCCCATCTCCATTGTGAGGAAGGTGGGAATGTGGAGGAGCACATTCGGTCTCTGACCAACTTGCGCTCCAAGTTGGTAGCACAGGGCACAAAGCTTTCCGAGGAATATTGCATTACCCTTCTCACGTAACTTTATTTCAGGCGTTGACACGGCATCGTTGACAGAATCAACCAAACTCGTGGCTCGAATTCTCGAGCAGGACCGCCGTCGCAAAGCCAAACCCTCTTCCGACGAGGTAGCGCTTCCGGCCCACTCACACAAAAATAAACACGGCAAACAGTCCAAATTCAACCCGAAAATTACCTGTTACGGCTGCGGCAGGATCGGGCACATGATCGGGGACTGCCGCGATGCAAAGGCTGGGAAAACATTTACCTCGGCCCAAAAGGAGCAGAGTACGCGCGAATCAAAGGAGCGATATGCGAACAAACATCACGCGCACGTCGCACAATCATCCAACTCTGATACCACTGATTTCGCATTTATGGCACAGGACAGTGCTTCACCCCTTCCTCCTGGCTCCTGGATTGGTGACTCAGGTGCCACCAAACATATCATTAAATCTAAGGATTCTTTCCAGTCATACACCGCTACTGGAAATCACTCAGTATCTGGTTTCGGAAGTGTCCGATGCCACGGAACCGGCAACGCCGCCGTCGCTTCCCATGTTAAAAATAACACCTACAACATCACTCTGAAGGACGCTCTCCACGTGCCTGAGGCGCCTTACAACCTTATTTCCATTGGTCGCATTACCGACTCCGGATTCTGAGCTATTCAGATCCTGCTCAGAGGCAATATTGACCTCTCCAGCGGCCAATCAGTGCTTTACATTTTGAAAGGCGTGACCTTAGGGTATTGCTTGACATTTTGAAATGCGTGATGTCCCCAATTCTCCGCATTTTCAAACACTTTCAATTCCAGCGCAGTCCCCGAGCCATGTTCTGAGGCGCGCGCTGGCAATGGATAGCCCTGGTCATTCCGGTCATCTTGAGCCATTCAATCAGTGCTGTACATTTTGAAACGCGTGACCTGATTGAATTCCTTTCCATTTTGAAAGGCGTGACAATATTGCATTGCTTTACATTTGAAACGCGGGACCTTATTTATTGCATTCCTTTACATTTTCGAACACTTTCAATTCCAGCGCAGTCCCAGCGCCATGTTCTGAGGCACGTGCGCCGGCAATGGATAGCCCTGGTCATTCCGGTCATTTTGAGGTATTCAATTAGTGCTTTACATTTTGAAACGTGTGACCTGATTGAATTCCTTTCCATTTTGAAAGGCGTGAGCCTATTGCATTCTTTACATTTTGAAACGCGTGACGATATTGCATTGCTTTACATTTTCAAACACTTCAATTCCAGCGCAGTCCCAGAACCATTTTCTGAGTCCCCGACGCATCCGCAAAGATCCCCGAATAAGTAGGAGGGACCGCCGGACCTTTGATCATCACCACACACCTCTGGCTTGTACAGCTTATCACCGAAGCTGCATATAAAAGGACACGCTCGTTTGGGCTAGAATTGGAAAATTCAAACAATATTGCACAACAGCCGGTGCCGGTGGTTAAATTTCCTGTAGACGTCCCGGAGGACTCATTCGCTCAGGTGGAACATGATTCCGGCCCAAAATATGTACTCATTCCACTTCTCACTGCGTTCAACGACCTACTAGCCGAGGCCACGTGTAGCTTCGACCAGCTAATGAACGCCGGTGGGAATCCGTGTCTAGGCAGGCAACTAGACACATCAACTAACTGGGCTCAATTTTGATTACAACATAATTGAGACCACCGCACGTACATTGAACGTCTGCCATGGGAAAATTGACTTGCAAAAATTTGTAGCTATGGTGGTTGTGAATGTATATCTACGATTGGAAGAAAATAAGACCAAATCACTCATTGCTTCATATTGTCGGAAGGCAATGACGACACCCTATCTGTGTACAACAAGAAGGCATCCCACTTTCAAATGTGTACTGAGTCTTTTGCTTCACGGTTCGCAATGACTGGTTTTTATTGTACAATACAAGTGTGTTAATCGAAAATTCTTTCAAGTCACCCTCTTTATAAAATTACATATGTCTGTCTGTCCATCCGAAGCCTTTTCAAACTCAGACATCTCCGCTCTAATTTCATCAGCTTCTTCGCGCTTTACCGCTTTCGGTCTTCTTGGTGTATTCTCTTAAGCTGTGCCGACCCTTTCCCTCAAGCTCCACCAGTCATCACGTTTTGACTTAGACTTGAACACCTTTTTTGCAATTATGGACATTTGCCTTCCTCACGTAAAAAATGGGGTGGTCCCTATCTACCGTTTTTTCTCCGGCTCCCATGTCAAATTAATTTCACTATAAGCAACCGTCCCTTTAAACCTTCGAGCTCTAGACCATGAGCGGAGGTCGTCAACCTGATTAAAGAGAAGAAGTTCATTGACGCGCTCAATGCGCTGGAGCTGTTGATAGTGCAGCGCATATTCGAGCTCACAAAAGTGAATAGATCACAGACGGGTGAGTGTCATATTTTTTGGTGCTTGCTATTCCAGAACGTGCTAATACTCGGCTCAGGGTATAAGATGCGAAGGCATATTGCCAAATCATTGCAAGCCCGTTCCGAAGCGGCCAAGAATGCAATTGGGCTGTACAACGCAGCAGCCTTGGCACTCGAGCCGCCGGCTCCGCAATTGGACTGGGAGGAGGTTGTGCAGTACGCATTCCTGGCCGACTTCGATTTCCTCTGAGCCACGGATGGGGAGCTCGAGGCCAAGCCCTGGAGCCGTCCCGCATATCGACTTGTGATGGACAGCTTCTTCAAGATTCTCCGCGCTCGGGAGGAACTCGGTCGACTGAATATCGAACTTCGACGCACTGTGACGTGGATCAGCGATGAGGACGAGTTCCTCCGTAGGAGGGAGGAGGAGCTGGGGAACCCAGGGGAGTCGGTGATGGCAATTCTGGTGAGGAAGTCTCGGCTGGAGACGGCGCGATGCGACATGGGGCACACTGTGACTCGATTTTGTGAGGTTGGCGAAGTACCCAGGATTCACAGGCTCCGTTGCGTCTGGCCTCGCGAAGGAGGTTCGCGAGGGTCGGGGGGAGCGCCGTCGAGCGGAACAAAGAGCAGCGCGGGAGAGGATGCAAGAAGAGGAGGCGAACCTTCGGATGGACGTCGACGAGGGGCTGGGAATATCAGGAAAAAAGCTAACTACGACATAGTGAAATGTAGGCCATGTATTGCCTGTAGTCCTGTACAAAGGTACCCCTTTATGTAGCCTCTGTAGTCGACCGTCGAATGTCTGTGACACTCTGTAGTCACCCGTAGCTAACCGCAAGACCACTGTATTCATCTGTGTAAGGCCTCAGGCCACGAAAAGAATGTGCCCAAAGGCAGTATGAAGCTCTGTTAATCTTACGGACATTTCAATCGGTTCTATTCTCCTTTATCGATGATTCTGACTAGTCTGTAGTTTACCCGGTGACAGGTGTTTGGAGATCGCAGTTATTACATAAACATCGGAGTTTGAATTTGGCCCAAGGCTCTGCAGCACTTCCAACACCCTCCCCATGAAAATTTTGGAGGAAAAATGAGTTGAATTTGCATTTCAAAGACATCTGGCTGTTCACAATGGGTGATTTTGTCCATGTGGAAGCTGGAACGAGAAGGCTGCTTGGTAAGCAGCCGAACCATCAAAACTCGGCATCTTTGTTCTTGACGTTTGTCGCTGAGACTTCGCAGAAGACAAGACTCAATTTGAACCATGGAACTTGAATCTTACACTAAATTTGTGGAAAGACACATTCTGAAAGCCATCTTGAGATCCGCGATTTTTTTGATTATATAATAACATCGATCTCCGATCAGGGATCACGGGTAATTGACAGACTACAACAAAGCGAAGGATGAGCTCAAATTTTGTTGTATCGTCTGCTTATAAGAGACTAGATTCTGACCTCTCTTACTTCACTCGGCAGGGCCCTTCAGTGTGGAGATACATATGATAGAAGCAAGGTCGGAGTATATCTCTGAGAACTGCACTGCAGTTCTATGTCTCATTTCCCGGAATATCTCGGGTGACTGCTCAACCGCCTTAGGAAATTACCGTTTTACAGCTGTTTGCGGAATTTAGGGCGCAAACATTTTTTCCCACATTTTGGGACATTTTGCTCAGAACAGCTGCCCCGGGCTCAATTCGCCTTAGATTGCCTCGGGAGGTGGCTCGTTCGATTCGCACTGAAAATACGCAGCGTATGGCCTCCTACGATTTTTCTGGGGTGCCTAGATTCGATTTTCGGCCCGAAAATGCCGGTTTCATGGTGCTTCCACGACAACACTGTCACTGTGGCATCGACCCCTGCGCGCCGCCTCTGCAGCGTTTGGCGCTTCGTGGTCGCATCACGGGGGGTCATTGCAGCTGGCGCGGATGATGATGCGGACGCATAGCCACACACACTACGCACGGCGCAGACTCGCACCCGCAGAGAGTGTGCCGCTTGGTTTCTTCGTGTCAGCAGTGGTGCATATTTGCGGCGGACAGAGAGCATTGCTAAACATGTGGGCCGCACGTACGTTTTCGAATCTTTGATCGGGCGCTAGAATGATTAATTCGCTCAATCTGTTGGCAGTTTTCGATGCTCGTTTCAACTACAAGAAACTCCGGAAAGACTACGCCAGTGATGCACACCTCACGCAATACCTGGAGAGGCAGAAGGCGGCGCCTCCGGCGTACTTCGACAGCAACTATCCAGTATCATCTTCGACTTCGGCTCGGACTATAACAACATCCAAGTCTACGGCGCGGCCAGGGGTCATTAATTTCGCAGCCTATGACCAAGGCTGGGACGAGGAGGAGGAGAACGATGAGCTCGAGTTCTACTTTGATGAACCTCGCGCGCCCTCGGAGACTGATCCAGTTCAATGGTGGTATGCGAGGAAGACTGAGTTCCGGCGCTTGTAGGTGGCTGACGGTTCGTCCGGGAAAGAAAGGTCTCAAATTCGTTCAATTCAAGAGCTTCTCTGATGGGGTGAGTTGCAAACGATGGGGCTCACTGGGGTGGTCCGAACGGTGTGAGCCATTATGTAAGGGAACGGGGCGCGCTTCAAGCGGATCCATATTGTAAGCGGTCACAGGTGACATTGTAGCGCCCGACGATGAGCCTTATACTTGCTTTCATGACCTGGCAAATATATTGAATTTTATTCAAAGGAGTGTTAGTTATGGGTTAACCGAAGTCTGAACTCCCGAAATTGCTGAAAGTTCATGCTGACATTTTATTTGAGGTGATTCGACTCACAAATGAAGCTAAAAGACTGCGGGCATTATTTTTCGCTGCCACTGTGTTGGAATAATGAACAGAAAGTAAATAGGTTGCACTGAGCTGTTAGGCCGTAGGTTACAATCTCCTAGAGAGATTGGCCTGCTACACCCAGCTTATATACTACTCGTCATCACCGAAAGTAACCGGAAATTGCCGTATTACAGTTGAAATTTGTTGAATATTCTTAGTGTGATTGCCTAGGGATGTTCATCTGGATATATTCTTGCCCTCCAGAATGAATTCGGTATCAAAAATCATGTGCACACTTTATGGAGATCAATTGTTTAAGGCCTGCTCATTTTCGTTACTTGTGTCAAAAATTGAGATGTAGGGCTTGGTGTGGAAGTAGGTATGTAGTTTTCAGTGATCAGCACCATGCCTTAGGATATGCTTCACATGCCTCATGACTTAGAACTCAAGTAAAGTGAATCGATGCTCATGAGCAACACATTTTTCAGGGCAAGTCATGTCTGCATGGATCTTGCGCAAGCCTGCTATCCAGTAAACCCCCAAAAATGGAATTGTGAACAACTCAACTTTGTGCAAGACCTGACTGGAGCACTCCAGAGTAATCGTTCCATACATCCATGATGTTCTACATGACCAATTACTATCAGAATCACTCGTTCAACGAGTAATTCTGAAATATGACAGATAATGCTACAGCACAATTTGCCGCAGGAATATGGGACATGATCACAAACTTAACCATTCCAGAATCTACCAGAGATGTCTGTCCATCGATTGCAAGATAACCCACTTTGCCTTCAGGCTCCTGGTAATTTCTTTGCAAAGTTTCTTTTGACTGCTGAATAAAATGGCATAATTCAAAGACTGGTCACTAATCGTTTTTGGTCCCTATGGAGCAATACTGGGGCAATTCTCCCCAAACAAGTTATGTGGTCCGCAGCTAATATCAGTAGGTATCTGGTGGCAAGGTATGGTTAAACCCAGTCCACGTGATCTGTCACAATCGATCAATTTCCGGTTACTTTCGGTGATGACGAGTACAGAGTAGGTATACTAGAATGTTCTACATAAATCGGAAGTGTTCTGCATTAGTGATCCGCCGACTCATGCAGCTCGGGGATCGGGCAGATTGCCATTTACAGCCATTCCACCAACAGACTGCAACAAGTCGACGAAATTATCAGAGCCGAAGTTTTTGATGAGCTTACTTTGACATCCAAGCTACCTTCGAGGTTCTCCTGGGTAATCAACAGACTACAACATGCGAGCACACCCTCTGTTGTTACAGTTGTAGTGTCTGTCGACGAGAGAGAGACTAGGTTCGCAGTCATGTTCCTGGCGCCCGACACAGATTTACAGAGTTACATGAAATATCGACGGTTTTGCGCCAACTTTTTCCCTACTATTTACAAAATTTCTCGCAGTCCTGGCGCACAGCCTCGACTAACCAGTCTTCTCCTCGTACGTGGTGGAGATGGCGATGCGACCCTCGCGCGTTTCCGGCTACGCCACGACGAAGGGCTTGTGAATGGGGATCCGAGTTCAGGGCCGGTTCTCTCATGCTCAGGATCCACAACTGACTCATCAGTGAGCACCGGCAGGGTCCTACTTTGTGTGAGCTGCGCCAGTCCCCCAATTTTCACGATTTCTGAATTGCCAATTGAGCTGCCCGTTTTCGTTGCTCCGTGAGTACCTTCGGGGCCCTCGGTGTTTTGAATACCTCCGCTGGATAATAATCGGATTGCGAGCGGACCGGCGTGCTTGGATATTGGCCCCCAGGCTGGATGAACTGAGGGACACCGAAAGCGCGCGCTGCGGTGGCGGAGGCGTCTGAGGATTTCTCGTCATTGTACTCATCCTCTGTCTCCTCCTCCGTCATTGAAAGCAGATTTGCTTCGTTGGACTGGGCTGGTCCCATATTGGACACCACTGAGGTTACCGGAGGATTTTTCGTGGCGTCCGGGGCTGAGAGAGGGAATGGCAGGGACTGTACGACTGCCTGAGCCACCGCCGCTAACGCAGTAGTCTTTGCTTGACCCCGTGTCTGCATGTTGTCGACGGCGGGTGATTTGGGGGAGGACGTTGTGGAAGAGGGAAATGCCCGGCACGTGGGTTCTAGAAAAGGGTCGGTGGGCTGTCGGATTTAGAATAGATTTAGGGGGGAAATATCTGCCTGCAGGTCTAGTGAAAAATTCGGGGCGAAAGAGGGTGTCGATGGGCTGTAAAATGGGACGCGAGCAAGAGTAGCCGAGAAAGGATGTCGTCACGGGGTTTGTACGCCGAGTTGTGCACTTTCGTGGTTTCACAGTTCACGAATGGGGAGAAGAGAACACGTAGGTTGGGCGACTAACCCACGCTGGCTCACACAGAAGAGCGTAGGAGGAGGAATCTTGTTCACGTGGCGCTGTGGGCGCGTATTTACAGGCTAAAAAAATGATGTAAGGTTGCAGATCAGTCTGACCGATCCAGAGATCAAGCACCCCGTGCAGAGCTGCCACAACGTTGCATTTCCTTCTTCTTCTCTTTATGTAAATTCAACAGTCATTTCGGATGCCGGACAATCCCCTCCAATACCTTATTTGGTCGAAAGCGCCACGAGCGGTGTGCGCACCATGTTATCCCTCCTAACAATGGGGTTACGTAGACTCGTAACCAGTCTGCCTAGCGGCATTCCTTAGTGCAAGGACGTTGCTGTAATGCCAATCGCGCCGAGAGCGCGTGCGCCTCCTCAAACCCGTCGCTGCAAGGAGTCGAAAGTCATGTTATTTGAGCGCGTATGACGAGGTAAGTGCCTCAAGTTGGATGCCAAACGATGTATTGATACCTAGGGTACATGTGGGTACAATGGAGGACCTCAAGGTCGGTATTGAACCCGAGTTCAACATGCACCGCAAACGTCAACTGCCGCTGACATTGCCGACGGCAGCGGCACTGCAGCGGCAAAATCCCCCTGCCCCTTGCCCCTGGTCGGATCGCAAGGGCCTCAGATTCGACCTCCACAAGTTCCAGCTTGTACACTTCGTCCCCCCACCTCGCCACGCAGAGCACTATCGCCCCCTTCCCCCCACCTTCGACGAGACCACCGTAGAGGCATCGGACAGCGCCAAGCTCCTCGGTGCAATCCTCGACCACAAGCTTAACTTCCGCAAGCATGTCGAGCTCGCGCAGAGCCGAGGGACTAGAGCGACCCTCGCGCTGCCCCACATCTCGTCCCCCACCTTCGGTCTACCCCACGCATACACCTGCCAGCTCTTCCAGAGAATCGTCGTCCCAAGGATGGAATATACTCTCATTGTCACACGACGTACCTTCAGCCACCAAGTCTGGCTGTGACCCCGGGTACTCTCGGATCCCCAAGGCTATCTCCCGTTCGTCTGTTTCCGCCATCTGTACAACCTGACGAGCGACACAAGCTTTCCATTGATGCTCTAGATGGTACTTGTCATTCTTGAATTTTTTTTCTCCCTTGTGAAAATAATCCCGGCACCAAGTGCCAGGAACCATGGTATGTGAATACTGCAGAAGAGACAGGAGATGGTCTAGAAATTTTGCCGATGGGTTGTGCGACGTAAGGAAGTCTGAAAATTGCTTTGTGGGTCCACGGTCAAAAACACGGCCACGGTCAAACCGGGTCAAAGCGGCGGGTCAAGGCCAAATCGGTCAACCGCCTTTGACCTTTGACCCGGTTCTGACAACACTGCGCGGGGTGGTACGCTACTTGCGCCGTGGTGCGCACAAGCAGGAATTACGGCCCCGCTGCACATGCAGACGGGGCGATCCACTCGCACGGAGCGTTTCGCTGCGTGTACCGTGGAGAGCACAGCAGGAAGTACGGCAGCCCCCCATAGAGCTCAAGGCGCTTCACCCCAGCATGGGAAGGGTGCGAATATCCTCGCGACGACCAACATAGCGCGCCCGGTAGACTTGAGTAAATAGTATTTAAACCCGATTAAATAAGCCTTTAAACGACGGGATTGGTTTCAAAAAGAAGGGTATAGGGCTTGAACCATGGTGCCAACAACCGCACGAGCCACCGTTGCAACCAACTGCGCCAAACCAACAATATATAACCTTCTTCAAGAGTACGTCCTAGCATTGGGAGGAGTGCACACAAAAACTTAATGGATCTCAGTACATGTTCAGTTCAGGCAACACACCATTTGCGCCGTGATCCCAGGTAAGCTTAAATATATGGGTTAAGCATGATTTAGGAGCCGCTGAATGTACCGATTTAACTGGATTTTAAGCTGAAAGATTAAACATTGTTTCAACCTGGAGGTATGAATGAACTCGGTGGAGTGTGTGTAGGCGGTTCAAACAGGAGTCCAGATCAAAAACTAAATATGGTTTAAACAGGATAAATGGACTACATCTAAAGCCGATACGTGAATGACCCAGTGAAAAGTCCGTATGCCCCGGTATGCCCCAGCTACTGATGTGCACTACTGGACCGTGCCATCCTCATCCCTCCCCACTCCTTCTCCTCCGTCTCTGCCACATTCTTCCTCGTCCATTCCTACTCCTCCCCTGTCGGCCCTGCCATTTTCTTGGTTTGAGGAGGACGAGGGCTACAACAGTGACTCCCGTACCGATGGCATGCCCGAGCTCATCGAGGCGTCCGATGACGAGAGCGACGACGAGGACTGGTGGGATACATCAGCACCGTCTCACTCCCGCTGTGTCGACGACTATCTTCACTCCCAGCACCGTATCCACGGCGGAGGCCCTGACCAACCCGAATCATCTCCTCCACCAATTGATGTTTCTTCTGACCACGAGGATGTTGATGTGCATGCCCGCAATACCGCCCGATATGTCCCTCTCGACGCTCGGGTGTCCGTGATCCCAGACTAGAAGACAACAGTCGCAGATCTGCTCTTAGAAGAGCTCCCTCCCGCAGAAACAGACTCTCGGCCAGCCTCATTTTCCGATGAACCTGAGAACATGGAAGGCACATCGAGCTACTGGTACCACACTCTCACTACGGCCGTCACTTTCCTACCCGGCCTGCGTGCATCTTTCAATGATGCTTGGCTTGCAGGAGCTAAATCCATCTGCTTTCCCCATCTCCCCGGCAAACACTACCCACTTTGGGCCGAAAACTTCCTCTCTGAAATACAGTCTTTCATCGCCAAGCGGAAGCGTTGGCAGTTAGCACGGGAATGGCTGGACGGGCTGCGAGGGCGATTCTCGGATGAGCCGGATGACCCACACACCAGTCTTCTACAGCGATGCTGGCGTGTGCTGGGTCATCTGCCATGGGACGCAGTCATCCCGGGACTGAGTCCTGCTGTCCGTCTTACCTCGCAGGACCTGGCGGCGTTTCTCGGTAACGATTGGCTGAATGATGAAATGATTAATGGCGGCGTCGACTATATATTACGGCGCCTCGAGCCATGGAGTCGTGTCCGCATTGTCAACTGTCTCTTCATTGAGTCCCTCACCAATGCTCATATTGCCGGCGGTACTTATCGGCCTCATAAACTTTCCCCCCTTGACAAGGCCATCTCCGCAGGCGCAGTCGATGTGATCTTCTTTCCGCTTCACGTTTCCGGAAATCACTGGACCCTCCTCAAAATTAATCTCATTGCAAAGACCATCACCTTTGCCGATTCTTTAGGCGGATCGGCACCTCGTCACGAGCTGGCTCTTGTCCAATGGTGGCTCAAGTCTCGCCTTCCGGACTCTCCTTCCTTTCCCCTCGTCCCTCTTGATTTCATTTTCCCACGCCAACGGGATGGCCACTCGTGCGGTGTCATCGTCCTCAGCACGATTGCGACAATACTTCTGGATTATGCTCCGTGGACTCCGGAGGATGCAGAGTGGCATCGCGTACAGTGGTTTCTCAACCTTGCTGAGCCATTCCCCTTCCCTGAGGTCAGTTTCCACCATTTGAAATCTACATGCATGCTCAAGCAACCTCATCTACAGGACGAATTTGATGAATTCGATGCCCGGTCAGAATCTGAGTTCGACTATTGCGACTCTGTGACCACTCCCGAGCCATCTGACTTCGAGGGTGCAGTTCTCGTTCCCTCAGATTCATCAGACTTCGAAGATCTGGATGCGCCGTCTCGGGCAATGAGCCCGATCGACGCCTCCCCGTCTTCGCCTATGATCTGCGACCAGGAAGCTCCCTCGCGACTTCAACTCGAGGATGTCGACTTCTGCCTTGACCTCCCCCCTCCTCCTGAACCCGTCGCCGCTGTTCCCGAAGAGATCGATCTCAACCTCGACCTTCCTCCCTCTGTCCCCAAATCACTTCCCCCAGCGGACACCAACTACTATGAGTCTGATGGTGATCACTCCGACTCAGACTCGGACTCACATGATTCCGAGGTGGTTTATCGCGGGCGGGGAGGTCCGAAGCCGGGGTCATCGTGGGCGCGACAGAAGGAACTCAAATCCCGCGCCAAAGACCCCGAGTTCAAACCCAGCACCACCCGTCTTGACACCTTCCGCAATAGCATCCTCAACAATGATCCCCTTGCTGAGTTTGATGACACCGATGTCTGTCGTGTTCGGTGTTCTCGCTGCAGCACCTGGACAGGAATCCAAAGATGTCTGATTGTTGGCGGTGCTGACGGTGCTATTCGGGTCACTGAGGACGACGACCTGGATGCTCTTTTTGAGGCGCCAAAGCTGAAGAAGGCCGACAAGGTACAGATAACCGCCTTTATGTCGATTCAGCTCTCACTTATCTTTTGTGTAGCTTCGGGTATGGATCCTGTCCATCCCTCTCCCCAAAATACCTCCCATTCTTGTTGCTGCCATGGCACGGGGATCCTCCACCAGAGCCGAGGACCTGTTTCGCATGCACCAGGAGTTGGCGCAGCTGCTCCATGACGCCGATATTCATCCAATCTCCCTCGCCTCTGACGGTGCTGAAGTCGAGCGTGCTGCGCAGCGCATGATCGCTGATTCTACTTCGGACTACTTCATTTATCCCATCCCCAATCCGACCCCTGGCTGTCATATCATCCTGAAGATCCCTCTTTATGATGGTCGTCATCCGACCATTGTCCTCCAGGACTCCAAGCACGCCCTAAAAACGGCTCGCACCCAGATCTTGACGGGTGCTCGAATTCTCATCATGGGATTCTTTGTGATCCTGTATGCGCAGATCAGAGAGCTGGTTGCGAACATCGCCGGCCCTTTATTCACGCGGGATGTCGAAAAGGTGGACAAGCAGGATTATCGTGCCGCCGCGCCGATGTCTGGCAAAGTAATGAGTGAGCCTGGGAGGGTAGGCTGGGCATAGAAAACAGACCTTTTTGGCGCATTTTTTGTGATATTTGCGACTTTTCTGGGAGAATGTGGGTGAAAGGAGAGTGCGAGGATGAGTGGGGAGTCTGGAAAAACGCGTCAGATTATCTAGAATTGAAATCTGACCATCTCACGAACCCAACAATCAAATTTTGCAGGGTCAATGGAGACCACCCAATATTTGTTAAAAGAGCCGAAGTCCTAGTGCCATATTCCCCATTGGTACCAGAGTGGGGAGATCGTCTGCACTGTGACCGTGTTTCATACGCTTAGCAGGCCGACACGGCGGACGTGCGCGTGTAGGCGCGCGTAGGTGCGCGTCAAGTTGCGAACATGAGATCTTCAAGGCCAACCAAATGCCGTGAAAGGACCGGGTAATAGAGAGACTTCAAAGCACTTTTGAATGCCATGGGGGAGGTAGTATTGTACAGAAAGAACAGGTGCACTGAACGACCGTGCAAGTTGGAAGTTGAAGCGAGAAAGTCACACCTGTGACACCACGCGTCAACTCTGCCAATTCCTTAAGTGCCTGTGGGTCGGGGGTGGTTTATGGGTGCTTCAGAGATGTTAAAGATGATTCCAGATGTGAATTGAAGTTATTTGAGAGTATCTTCATCAACGGCAGACCTGTGGGCGTACAAGCGCGAAAGACTTGTGAAACATTCAAACACGTCGTGTGACGCGCCGCACCAGCCGGTCACACCTCGCGATGGAAGGCCTTCTCGCATGTAAACAAAAGCACTAGGAGACTGCATAAGAACTTTTCAATATTGTGGGCTAGCGAGGCGCTAATTTCTTTTTGGCCGTCGAGGTCTGTTGTCTTTGACCAAAGTGTACGCCAGGTGGATCGGACCTTGCCCCCGACCGGCCATCTCCGTCCACGCTTTCGATCGGACATTGGGCCTTTTTTCGCCGGATTCGTCCGCATTCATATCGGACCTCAAGGGCATTTTCGGGGCGTTTCCGTCCGCATCCGGATCGGACCTCCAAAGGCATAAGCCGCTTTCCTAATGCAGGTCCGAGTCAGTGTCGCAATGTCTGTCCTGAGCTGTGAATGCGAGTAAGCAAAGTCATCCGACATCTGCAAGGCTAGCACGTACCGCTGCCTTGATGTCATGGCGCGTTTGGGTCAAGACATGACCCATGAACTCCAGCAGGACTTCGCAGCGGCCGGTGTCACTGGCCGGTGGGAGGCCGGAGACGTTACGCGTGCGCATAGCGGCCTGTGGCTCGGCTGATTAACCAGATTTCTTGACAACAATGAGAACCCACGCGGAGTGATGCGCACCCGGCATCTAAAAAATTGGGTTTAGGGAACGTCTGAAACCCAGAGCAGACTCCGGAAATGCAGTCTGGGAGTTCCCTCAGCCAATAGCGGCACTCCGGGCTCCGAAAACCCATCTCGGAATTTGGAATCCCCGAAACCCGCAGCGGCTCCGGGAAAGTACTGTCCGAGAACGTATATAAAGACTCGTGTTTGTGCCCTATTTCCCCACTTCCTTCCTCTACTTTTCAATATGCAGTGGCCATTATTTTCAGAAGACCCCTCCGCGAGCAACTCTGTTCCGTTCCGTTCCTCTCCACCCTCAGCGGGAGTCTAGGTTGAAAGCGAGAGTGAGCGTGATGGGGGGCGGGCGTTTATTTGGCGACTTGTAAGCGCCACATGTCCTTCCCTCGCAATATGTTCATGTTTCTGTTGAGTGGGCATATTATTTTCAGTTGACCCCCCCTTCCTTCCCCTCATGTGCATGCCCATTTGGCCTCTACCACCCTCCCGCACACACAAGGCAAGTCATATTTCTCCCAATTTCCCGGTCATTGGTGTCGCATTCCCGATGAACCTGAGGGGCCTAGCTACCCCCGATGAGGGTCCCAACGGCCGAATCAGTTTATTTGCGGTCGTGGTGTTCTCTCTCGCTCAATGGAAGGTTGATCATAATGACAGGAATCGGATTATCGGCTGCATCCCGTTCACTCCGCCCTGCGGAATTGCTCCATCACAGTGACCCCGTTCGTAGAATTGTTTTATGCTCATGCCTTTACAGTTGAGCTTTCACTCCAGGCAAGTCATCCCTTTCCTTCATTTTCAGTTTTTCTTTTTTTGCGGATCAGAGGGGCGTAGCTAACCCCAAGGAAGATTTCGATGACTTTCCCTCCTCCATTTTGCTCCCAATCTTATTTTGACCAAATAACTAATAGATTTCTTCCATCCAAGGAAACTCCCGGCCATCCCCGCGCCGGTCGCGAAGATGGCCGTCTGAGACCATCAGGCACAATGGGGAGAGGATGAGCTTTCACTCCAGGCAAGTCATCCCTTTCCTTTAATTTCCGTTTTTTGGTGGCGGTGATTTTTTACGGATCAGAGGGGCGTAGCTAACCCCAAGGAAGATTTCGATTGAGTTCCCTCCTTCCATTTTGATCTTATTTTGGCCAAATAACTGATCGATTTTTTCCATCCAAGGAACTCCCGGCCATCCCCGCGCCGGTCGCGAGGATGGCCGTCTGAGACCATCAGGCACAATGGGGAGAGGATGAGCTTTCACTCCAGGCAAGTCATCCCTTTCCTTTAATTTCCGTTTTTTGGGGGCGGCGATTTTGTACGGATCAGAGGGGCGTAGCTAACGCCAAGGAAGATTTCGATTGATTTACCTCCTTCCATTTTAATCTTATTTTGGCCAAATAACTGATTGATTTTTCCATCCAAGGAAACTCTCGGCCACCCCCGCGCCGGTCGCGAGGATGGCCGTCTCGTCGGGCCCAGTGGGCGAGCAGATGAGCTTTCACTCCAGGCAAGCCATCCCTTTCCTTTAATTTCCGTTTTTTGAGGGCGGCGATTTTTTACGGATCAGAGGGGCGTAGCTAACCCCAAGGAAGATTTCGATGAATTTCCCTCCTTCCCTTTTCCTCCCAATCTTATTTTGATCAAATAACTGATTTCTTCCATCCAAGGAAACTCTTAGTCCTGTTTTAAGCTCAGGTGTCCGATCAGAGTAAAAGCTTATTACATAATCACGAAATGAGCACACTGCTCCTTGTCGCGCCGTCTGAAAACACCACAATTACATTTATATACATGTTCTGTGATTGCTCAAATTTATTTGGATTTTTTGAGTGCTATTTGACGGTGCTGTGGAAGAGTCAAGTTAAAGGGCAAATGTCACATTCATGTCACCTCATCTTGAACCATGTGCTACAACCCCAATTCAAGCATGTTTAGGGAGATTCTGAAGAGGCAGATCGTCGCAGATAAATACTAATAGTGAGACTGCCTCCGAAGAAAATGAGAAAAATGCCTTGCGCTGTCAAAACGACGAAAATCCATGGTAAATTCAAACTCCGATGATTATGTAACAAGGTTTTACTCTGATCGGACCCCCCGCACTTACTAACAGACTTCAACAAACGGAGGTACGACGTCAAAAATTGTTGAAGCGTCTGTCTAGGAGAGACTAGGAAACTCTCGGCCATCCCCGCGCCGGTCGCGAGGATGGTCGTCTCGTCAGGCCCGCTGGGTGAGAGGATGACCTTTCACTGCAGGCAAGTCATCCCTTTCCTTGCGTCTGACGGTCCCACAGGGCGCTCGTGTGTTTAATGGCCTTGATGCGTGCTGCTTCCTCGAGACAGCAGAATGTAACCGTGCGGACTCCGTCAATGACGACGGTGACCAAATGGCTGTGTATTCGTTGTAACAGCGATGTCACCAGCTTACTTTCGGGCACCTCTATCAAGGTTGTAGTGGCTTACATATCAGATTATGGTACCAAACCTAGCTTGAAGATATATCACATCTTCAACACAATTTGGATGGTGTTGGAAAGAAACACAGTCAATATTGGTTCGACCGCCTAAGCTAGCGAAAATTCTCGGGTCTTGATCATGCAAATCGGGAGCCCAATGGCTTCTTTGTACCTGCTTGGGAATCCAGACCACTACACGACCTTCTCATTCAATGTCTTCTGGTGGAAATCCTACGTGAAGGAAGTGAAGAAAGACTGGAATGATGCGCAAGATATCCCTGGCGCACCACAAGAAGTCTCCGCTGCAACTGTTGATCCGGATCGGGAAGATGGCGACGAGACGGCCATGATGAAAAGTGGGGAAGAAGTAGTAGGGGCCACAAATGTGGACGACTATGTGTTCAGATCATCTGTGTTCAATTACACAAGTCTGTCGGTAGCAGCACTCTTCCTCGATGCATGACCCAACAATTTCGCTATCCCGAACGGCAAACGTTACCTTGCAGATGCTGGCTTTGGCAGTTGCGACAGCACACTTGTTCCGTACCGGGGTGTTCTTTATCATTTGGCAGAGCAGGAACGTGCCGACGTATGTCTTCCTCATCGGATGTTCTGCCTATGTACTGAACACATGTTTGACAGGCCCGTAAATCCACAGGAGTTATACAATCTGCGACATGCACAGGCACGAAACGTTGTTGAGCGCATCTTCAGTGTTGTCAAGAAGAAGTGGTTCATCCTCACACACCCTCCAGAGTACACCACGGAGATCCAGGCGCAGATTTTGCCAGCACTTGCAGCACTGCACAATTTCCTCCTCAAACACGACTCTGTCGAACGTGATGATATTCTTGACATGGATGTCGAGGACCCGGCCCCAGGCTTCCGAGGCGACACAGGAGTTCTTGCTGCCGGTGCTACAACTGACCGGGAGAAGGCGAGGTCAGAGGCTCATCGTGATGGGATTGCAAAGGCTATGTGGGAGAGCTATCAACAATTGTTGCAGGAGCCCGGAGAGTACTGAATTTTATGCTGGACGAGGTACTTGATTAAGGCCATTCCACGCCGTATTGCCTTTGTCAGGAAGGGCAGGGGGATCCGAAGGAAGGGTAGGAGCATCCGAAGGAAGGGTAGGAGCATCCGAAGGGATACCCAGCAGAATGTTCATGTCCGTGGGTCCCATTGTGGAGAGACGGGCGTGCAAAGGTGTCGTCCAGTAAAGAGAAAATTTGTCGCGCAGGTCACAAAGAGTCACAAGCATCACATGTTTCTCGGAAATCGAAATTACTGTATATATGAATCTGCCAGTATCCAGAATGGCAGCCGAACAGTCTCTAAGTAGCCTTATTTATCGTAATTTACCGTAAAACGTAAATCACCGGGTCCCGTGCAGCATCCGAATGGGGCCCATCACGGCCTTTGATCGCCGGTTTCCACGTCGGCTAAGGCTCGCTTAGTTCTCAAGCGGCGGCAAGCAAGCGGCAAGCCTTTACGAGAGACTGCACATGGTAACACGTCGCGTCCATGGCGCGTGCCCGGCGCGCCGTCGTCGTTCGCCGCAGGCTCCGCGCAGCAAGCCCCCGCAACTCGCCTGTGTAACCAAATCGAAGTGTCGCATCAAATGCTAGGGCCGTGCGCGACACTTCAACGCGACTCCCTTGCCTTAACCCATGCCGTGCGCCCTCGTCTTTGGGGCTCCGAACCACCCGTCCCGTTCGACGGGACGGGCAGCTGACGGCCGCTTTTGTCCGTGCGACGGGTGACGGCCGTTTCGAACGGGTGATTTCTGGTCAATTTCTGATGGTGGTAGATATACGCGAAATAATTTGCAGCAAGTCAGAAATAGTAGTGGGATACATATGTAACAGATCAAAGTACAACAGACGCCTCCGATTCAGTTGCTCTAAAGTGTTAACTACCACATTTACTAGTAAGCTTTCCTTGACAAACATGAGAGCTTTTCTCGTCTCAGCCTTCAAACTTTAACTGGCCTGGAACCATTACCTGAGATCTTATTTACAGCATGGTGGGAAGATGCTGGAGGTTTAAAACACATTTTTAAAGACCATTTCTGAGCAATAGAACAAGATAGCGAGTTACCGGAAGTGCCTTGGGCATCGCCATATGTTGTGTTCGTCTGCTGAGGACTTATGCCTCCTTAGTGGTCTGTTCCGAGTGAAATAAAATATTTCTTGACAGTAGAAAGCACTGGGGTATGCCATAGAGTGCCTGGGACCACACAAAATGCAACCCAACTCAATACAACACGCGATTTCGACGCATTTGTCTTGGCGGGTGTAGATCACGTGAGATCAATTTACTGTAAATCAAGATCAATTTACAGTAAAATGATCGGAAATAAGTACTTAGTTCACTTAGTCGCACTTAGTTACCACTTGAGGGCCCCAGGAAGTGCTATTTCGCGTGTTTTTGGGCCAGGTCTTACGGCTGACAGCATAAACTAACACAGGGATAGATGTCATACAGTTCTAGACACCAATGACTTGTAATAGATTATTTTTTCTACGTGTTTTCGTCGTTCGAAGCTAACCACATGTTGAATGCAGCGTTCTGGTTGCTGGGGTGGATCGAATTTGAGTACTGGTTGCCCTTAAGGATAGATTTACTGTTTCCTGTTAACAATTGTAAACAAATTACCAGTAGGAAATATTCGACGCGATACAGTGGAACAACCACGTGATCCATACGCAGTATGCGAGATTGATGATGATCGCTATGCAGCGCTGGCTACAAATTGACAGTGGACAATGCGCTGGACGTAAAGGCAATTCAGGATACTAACCGCGATCTTGGAATCGGACAAACGAGGCTGAGCATACGAGGAGCAGGGTCAGACTCAGATTAACCTTAAGAAATGTGAAGGTTGTTGAGGCAGACTCATTATATTGGTATAACCACATGACATGCTTTCCAAAAACCATTCAGGTGTTGAACGATAGGTGATGAGCGATAGGACGCGACGCTCGTCGGTGATATAAAAACTTAAAAAAAGGGAAACCGCATCCCTCACGTGATGATAGCCGGCCAGTGATGGTAACCGGACGTGATGGCAACAGGACGGTGATCAAATACAGTGATCCGCGTCCCAGAAGGGGAAATCAAATGACGGATCCCGTGTTTGATTGTAAATTGGAAAATCTAAGTACTAGTAATAAGTCCAAAGTTGTCTCCTAAACAGCATCCCCGAGAAACTTGTAACTTTCATGCAAGTTGCCTCTCGGGAAATCTGAACATGTATCGATCACATAATGTGTTTTGCCCAAGTTGCCTACGTCCAATTTGAGTGTATTCGACTGGTTGGACTGGCCCTGCCTGCATTGCCTTCCCCTAGAGTATATAATGAACTGTATGGAAAATTTTCGACCTGTGAGGACGCTGGGGAGCTTTTACAAAATGATTATCCAAGGAACCTGTAATTACGTAAATACTACCTCCGGTATCAGTAAGGATGGTCCCCGAGTCCCGTCGTTCCTGCTGAGGACGTCAGAACCTGGCCAAATAAGCCAGTAGTAGAGAGCATCACTGGTCGTGGACTGTTTGGGACAGAACGTCTACCCAACGATGATGCGCTTTGGAGAATGACAGACTTGGGTGGTGCATCTGCGTAAGACAGTAGTAATAGTCAGTAAAGTGGTGCGATGCTGGCAGGAGAATTTTTTAAAGGGCGTACCACTGTTGTTGGAACTCGGCCGCCAACAAGGCTCAGCTCTGTCAGTAATCCTATTTCTCCTGGCCATTAACCGTCTGCTCCTCCTCCTAAAATCTATCGGGGTTCACACCAGCTTGGGCTATGGGTTCGTCGACGATACCAATTTCAGCACCTCCAGTAAATCACCGTCTCAGAACGTGCCGGTGCCCAACAAAGCTGGTGAGATCGCGAGGACGTGGGCACGCGAAGATGATGCCACCACCCTCCTGGCCGCTCGGACCTCTTTAACCTCTCCTCTGTGTCGTCTTTGGCGGCACAGTCATTCGACCGTCTGATGCAATAGAGTGCGTAGGGGTTTGGATAGACTCCTTCTTCTTCTTCTCCTTCTTCTTTTCCTTGGCACGTGCAGCACCTTCACTAGATTGAAAGATAAAAGGGGGGGGTAACAAGCCTCCAAGTTGACGGGCGCGGTTCATATCAAAGCCCGAGATGCAAGTGCTGCTCATGCGCTCAATGCACAATTTGAATCTCGCCCGAAACAGATGGCAAAGATAGCCAGGGACTATCATAACTCAATCCAATATAGGGATCAGCCGGATGAATCTGGAAACGCTTGAAAGCGTGATAATGCCTCCGAGCGGGATCTGAATGGCTGTAATGTTCGCAGTGATCAGAGCTATCCATTTCCAACACGCAAGGCCCAAAAAATGGCGCTGGAACTTCACTGGAATTGAAATGGTTTGAAGAATGTTAAGTCACGCGGTTCAAAATGTGGACCATTGCAAAGGCCACGCGTTTCAAAATGCAACCCGGTCATTGCATTCTGGAAGGCGCAATAATGCCCCCGAGCGCGATCCGAATACCCGTAAACGTTCGCAGGTTCAGGTTCAAGGTTCGGAGAATTGCCGAACCTGAACCTGAAGTTCGGTTCAGTGTTCGCGTTCCGGGCAATTTTCCGAACGCGTCCAGAACGCGTTCGACCGCCGAACCGATGCTGAAAGTTTTATTGAAATTTCGGCAATTTTTTGGACACAGACCACAAGCAAAGAACATGTTGAGACTCAGCTGGTGTTATAAGAGACGGTTACAGGCCTCCCTTTGTACACTCACCCATTGTAACCACCTTTCAAGTGTGGATTCAACAGTCGTCGGAACTACCCGACCAGGCCGGTCGGTCATCAGTCTTAACCACTTCCCGCCGAAATGCCGCCCCATCGCACACATACGATAGAAAGCATACGTTTCACCATGTGAGGAAGGTAGTATGAGTTGTCCTTATAATTTTCCACCCATTTTTTGTGGGCTTGAAAGATACCGTAGTTTCGGTAGTATGGACTTTGAGTCGGACTCTGACATGTGAATGGTGTGCCGAAACTGGGCCAAAACTCATGTATTTCAATCCTAATATATTTGTGACTCACCAGAGAGTACTGCAACTTTGAGACTTAAATTATCACGGACAATGAGAACCGAAGGAAAAAATAAGTTTGGTTCGGCGTTCGAACGCCGCTGAACCCCGAACCGAACGCGTTGAATTTGAACACCAAGTTCAAGTTCGGGGTTCAGCAAATTGCTGAACCGAAGGCCAGGTTCGGGTTCGGGTTTCGGGAAAAATGGCGCTGAACCGAACTGAACCGAACTTTGCCATCTCTACCTGCAATGATATTACAATCAAATCTTGGTCCTTGCAACACTTTGTACAAATTCCACATTCTCAAGCAAAAATAGATGTTTTGGGGTGAACTAGAATATGTAGGCCATGTGCACACACCCGGAGACCAAGGCCCTGCAAAGAATTTAAAAAATCCCGTACCTCTGTTACTGATGATTGCAGGCCGGTAAACAAATTGGCTGGTCATGTGCAGGTGCAGGCCCTTTCAAAGTCGAGGCCGGTAGGTGAATTTTGTCGTCCCAATATTCATCATTTGAAGTTAGGAGGGGTGCCTGAACGGTGCGACGAGGCCGAGGTCGAGAGCACCGGGAGTGTTCGTGGCACCACGGGAACGGTGGCACTTGAATACAAGTCAGGAAGATCAAGCGAGTTGACGCTGACTACTACCCGTGAGCTCCTGGTACTCGGCTGGAAACCACAACGCTCACCGTGGATGGCTCATCAGAAACGTCGACACTGTCCACTGGACTCACAGTCTCTGTCGGCATCGAATACAAAGCGTTCACTGGTGGTGCATCGACCACTATCGAACAATCGGTGACCAATGAACAGTCCAAGAGATACTTGTGTGCACACTGCGCGGCTTGCGCACAGCGAGCCGAGGCTAACGTCTGACAGCACCTCCTCGACCGTATCCGCTGAAACTACGCATACGCTTACACTCGATGCGCCACGAGATTCAGAGTGCCTTGTCAAGGTCAGGTTTGCCCGCTACCTGACTCGAAGGCGGAGGCTCATTTTCCTGCAGTGGAATGTGAAGAGTTGCTCAGCTGAGGGGACCGCCAGGATTCCCTTCTATGCCACAGGTTGGATTGCAGTCGAGTGGTGTCTCAATGACAAAAGGTTTCCGAAGATGTGCGACCCAACCATCCGTGGGTAACTCACGGCAAATTTCACTGCAGTCTCTAATATGGGGATCTTTTGTTTCAGACTATTACAGCATTGATCAGTTAATCCCGAGCAACCAGAGGAACTCGGTCATGGAGTTGCACGCAAATATGAAGACCGGAGCAACGGAAGATACGATTCGGGCTGCCGCCTCATTTGAGGGGTCCTAGTAGCACAACCCCTGAGTCACAGGCATCAATGTTAGGTCTCACAATTGTTCAACACAATTGCAAGATGTCTCGTTCAATGTACTTGTATAGTATGATGAGGAATTAAAGTGTGTTACTGTCCCGGAACTGAGGGTGCTCCGATATCGCTATTGTCGTCAAGGACGCATCTCTGGAATATCTGACCAGCTCTATCAAGAAACAATGGATGCAAAGAAACAAAAGACGAAGCTCTGGATTCACTTTGGGGACCTGTTCTCTTCCAGTCTCAACCAACTTCTATTTACGTTGAAGGAGTGGCTGCAAAAGGGAATAAAAACGGCCCTTCCGGGGCCGCGGTTTTCTTTGGCGCGGACTTAGCCTCCAACATTTCTGTGCGCGTGCCGGGTCCAGGGCGGATGTCGGCTGACCGAGCTCGTCTTTTTGCAATCCACGAATCTCTGCGATCCTTGCCTTCCGACAAAAGCTTGGTGATATTTTGTACCTCAAAGAGGATAATTCGACAATTGTGCTACTCAGCGGCATCCAACACTGCACTCGGTTGGCCTGGTGCTAGCGGAGACATTTTCAAGGCTGTGGTAAAATTGTTGGCGGCAAGACATGCAGAAACCCGGTTCGTTTATGTCGACTCAAAGGAGAACAACCCTGCCAAACGTGAAGCGTACACATTGGCAAAAAATGCGCGGACAATTCCTGGCCATCAGACCTCGTTCGAACCGAACACAGGACCCATACAATGCATGAAAGAGCATCTCCCAACTCCGAATACAGGGAGGCGTAAGGTAACAACAGCCTTAGAGAAGACCTCGGTGGTAAAACCCAAACCATGGGCAACGGGAGAGGATACTCCAGACAAGGACGCAGATCGCAGCCATCGTGGCCGCGCAAAGGTTCATGCCCTCCAATTTGCACTTCGATCCGAACTCCTGGGATGCAAAACTCCCAAAGAATTTTGGGACTTTGTTCGCAAACGTACAGATCCACGTCCCAAGAACGCCAAAGTGACTGTGACTGAATTGTCTGTGGACTTCGAGGCTCGGTTGAACTACCCACCGGTGGTCCCGTCATCTTTCAACGCCGATCAGCTTGCTTTCAATGGTAAAATGGCGAAGGACCTCCGCCCACCACCGGATTTATCTCCCCGTCTATCATATACTCGAGACATAACAATCGAGGAAATTGAAGCGATGAAACGGCATATCAAAGCTCACGGAATTGATACTGCTGCGGGCGTCGATGGGTTTTCACACGAGGACTGCATGCTGAAATCGCACAAGGTCTGCAGTACCTGCACTCCCACAACGTCGTCCACGGTGATCTGCGCGGTGTAAGATTTTCAACCATCTCGCACTATGAATTCTGGGTTGACCGTCCAATTCGCAGGCGAATATCATTCGGCGAGGCGTTTGTTACGTTTTGCAGCAAAATCAAGTCTGGAGTTTGATACAAGAGTGCCCTCGGCGGGTAGAGGGACCTCGTACGCTCGCTCGGGTACCCAAACGGCCCTTCGTCGGGGCGCACTTTGAGGCTCTCGTCAGTGAACGGCTGTTGCTGCTGCTGTTGCTGCGACACCCCACCACCCGAGTACGCATCACCAGGGTTGCTATTGCTAGGGGAGGACGAATGGTAGCCGTTACGGTACACGTCCGCGTTCACGCCGGGGTTGTCATTCGCAGCTGCGGGATCTTGGTACGTCACACTCGGATCGACGGTGGTGGAAGCTTGCACCAGGGGCGAGGCTCGTGCCACTGACTGACGGTAGACGGCGCCACGAAGGCGTTGGGCGGGGTGTAACCAGGCTGCTGGACGTGGACACCTAGCTGCTGCATCAGCAATTCTATGTCCTACCCCCATCCGTTCCATCTTGATAAAAAGACAGGATTGCTGAATTTGGCACTTGGCCAGAAAAAACTTATAAAAATATGACTGTGCCCGCGCTTAAATTTGCTGATAATTCGCAGGCACCCTTTTGAGGTGCCTATCTTGATATTCATCCAAAATCCTGCATTCTAGCTGTGCCCGTTCCGTTCGAGTGTTGACAACAAGACAGGATCGCCTAATTTGGCACATCACCTGAAAAAGACTTGAGAAATATGATCATGGCCATGGTTAAATTAGCTGATAGTTCACAGGGACTCTTTTGGGGTGTCTATCTTGATGTCCACCCGAAAGCCTGTGTACTTCCCCCGCCGATTCTGTTTGAGCTTTGACAAAAAGACAGGATTGCCTAATTTGGCCCATGGCCCCGCAAAACCAAAATATGATTGTGGCCACATTTCAATTTGCCAATAATTTGCAGGCACTCTTTTCAAGCGCCTATCTTGATAACTGCAAGAATGCTCAAATTGTGATCATCAAGAACGTGAAATTGTCTTGCCCATTTTAACCGACGCTAAACAGTGCATGCGCACGATTTCCTTTCATCATTTTCTACCCACGCCCTTTCAGACTCGGTCGTGCGTCTCCACTGGGGCATCAACCCTGTTCAAATGCTAATGCTTGGTCGTGAGTCTTTCCGCTTCAATCTTTTCTTTCCTTTTGGTGCTGATGTTTCATTCCCACCCTCTCTCATGTGCTCTGTCTTTGAATTTTAAACCCTGCATTATGATTTTTTGAAATGGTCTATTGCTTTACAATAAACTGTCTCCGTGTCTTCCGCTTTGTGGTTGCTTGCTTCGGAACCAGGCCACGATACTCATCCACCGGCCACTGCCGCCAACATCCGCATCATCCGTGTCGATCCCACCCCAAGCGCCTCTGGTTCTATTCTTCATGCGGGTGTTAACCCGTCGTGCTTGTCAAACGATGTCCTCTCCCAACACCTGCTCTCTCCTGGACATATTAGTACCGTGTGTACGGATAGATGGCAAGAGTTGAGCAGCTCACCATCGAAGGACACCTTGTGTCAACAACCAATATGGGTGGACTGGCGAATGCTAGGGAGGGCCTTTGTTCGAAAGCCATCCAATGGCTCGAATGGCTCTCCACAAACCGCTTGACAGTGGCTCAACCCAACTTCAACCAAAGTTATACAGTTCTTCGGACGCTCTACGTTGGTACATTGTTATGTAAGTAAACTGCGCGCGGAGCGGACTCGAACTAGGCCGATTGTTTCCCTTTCTTCGGTGGCCGGCCTCTCTTTTTGGGCACTGCGTTGGGGTCTGCGGGGACGGCGGGCTTGGGCTGACGGCCGCGCTTCCGCTTCGGGGTGGGCTCATCGTCGCCACCGGACTCTTCATCTTTGTCGGCCTGCTTTTCATATGGATGAGCGTGCGACGCCAGAACACCGGCGCGCGGGTACCTTGGGCGAACGACCGCGCTTCCGCTTCAGGGTAGGCTCGCCGTCGCCACCGGCCTCGTCATCTTTAACCTCCTCGTCTTTTTTTGCCTGGAACAAGGGCGGATGAGCGGGCGATGCGAGACCAGGGGCGCGCGGGTACCTTAGGCGGACGACCACGCTTCCGCGGAACAGAGTCAGACGTTCCGCCAGTAGGGGCGGGCTTCTTGCCCTTGGGACGCCCTCGTCCGCGCTTCGGCGCCTCGGCAGCTGACGGTCAGCGCGATGAGCGGGTTGGTGCGCGCGGCGAAGAACGAAGGTGCTCACCGCCCTCAGTATCCGGCAAGGCCGCATCCTTGTCGTCGTTCGCGAGCTCCTCTGCGGGATCTGGACGGGAGGGCGCCATAGGGATAGGCAAGATGGAAGGTGTCCCCGTCACGTCAGTCTTCACAAGTATGTACATACATCCAAACAACACGCACGGACCAAGGGTGCCGGTCCGTGAATGCCGGACCGGGCCGGTTGGTTGGGCAAAAAAGAGACCGTTGGTTGTCGTCAGCCAAGAGGAGGTCGGAAACGGTAATCCCGGACACGCGTTGCCATGTTAGGAAGGTGGGCGGGGTGCAACGGGGTCAGAGCGTATCGGTCAAAGCCGCTCGTCGTGGGCGTACAGCGGAGCAAGATACGCCTTCGCTTCGCTCCAGCAGATAAGAAACAGAACAAAGAAATTGTATTCTAATTAAACTAAGATCTCTTAAAAAGTTACATTGGTAGTTGTGGTTTCTCCGGGTCTAAATAGAACTCTTGCGTGAGTCCTGTTTCGGATTCGGGATAACGCAGTATATAATTGGCCGTGGGAAAAGACGGGTCTTCGCAAGTCGACACCAATAATTTCCAGAGTAAGCCCTTGGCAACTGTTGAAGGTTGTGGAATATGCAGGTGCAAGAGGAAATTGGCGCCGGAGTAAAGTGTGACCGGATGACAGTGTAGCGGTGAAGGAAATCCTGGGTATCAAAATGTCTTCTGAATCCACATAGGTTCCAGTGACGCCAGACATTCCGCGCAATAAACGCACAGTGACAATCCGGATTCCTACGTCTATCATAACGACCCGGACGTTTTTCACGAGGCCTAGATCCAATGAGAAATTGCGCAATAATCGAAAAACCGCATTGCATTTGATTGCCAAAGAGTGTGGAGGCATTCCCGTTGGGGTGTGTTTTGCAACATAGTCTAACGCACTGTCCGGTGGTGTCAGGCCTGCTTCGTCAACTTCTTTCAGAGAATCAGCGGCAAGATATGTTTTGGCCGTGCTAGGAATTGCATCCAAAATTGTCTTGTTAAATGAGTCGACTTGTTTGTTTGTGGGTGCGAGAATTGCTCGTTTCAAGCAGGAAACAGGATCGTCAAGAACAGGGCCAGGATATACAAAGTCAACGAGCTCGTCTGAAGAATAAACGCTCTGTAGCATATCCAGTCGTACTTCAGGACCAGCACCGTCGCCAATGGCATCCACAAATGACGCAAATTCGAGGTCCTCTGCATTTTCGTATCGGCTCTGTTGGTCGTGCCACAGTTAACGCAGAGAAGAGTGGCGAGGATTTTATGGAGGCATCTACAACCTGGGCTCGAGTTCCGCGTCGTATAACGGGACATGTCTGGCGGAAATCACCCAAAAGTATGAGGACTTTGCCGCCAAAAGGTGAATCATTTCCCATAATTCGACGGAGGAGCTTATCGACACATCCCAGAACAGCGCGATTGGCCATTGGTGCTTCATCCCATATCAGTAGAGCAGATTCACGGAGAAGTTCACCGCGTGGGTCACCGCATTCTACTGGTGAAAGTAACATTTCATTTTTCTCATTGACAGGTACCTAGAGAACATTCAGTTTTTGATACACGTTAACGAGCGAAACAAAAAATGCTACCTTGAATGCGGAATGGGTTGTTCGACCACCAGGATACAGTTGTGCGGCAAATGCCGCTGTTGCTGTGGGAATAACGATCCTGCCAAGTGAGCGGACTTTGTCGCATAGGGTATTGACTAGCATAGTCTTCCCTGGGCCCGCCTTTCCATCGACAAAGAGGCAGAGTGGTGATCCATTGAGGACTGCCTCAAGTGCATAATTGTAGACCTCCAATTGACCTGGTTTCAACATTGCAACAGCATGATCAGCTCGTTGCGCAAGTACATCTGGATTTTGCCCCCCATCGCATTAGTTCATGTTCAATTTCTCGAGAGTGAGTGATTGGGTCGGGAAGACCAAAATCGCTGAGTGTTTTACCATACTCTTCGAGCAGGTGTAAGATATCGTCAAGATCCGAGTTGAGTCCTATATGAATGATGTTGTTGGCACGAAGGATAAAGTCGTAGGATAGTTCGTTCTGGAAAATATCCCACAGGGTGACTGGGCTATCGACACAGTCGTTGACCAAGAGGTGAACGAACAACAACCGCAATTGCCGAGGTGTTCGGAGAGTCTGTACCGCTTCCAGCATCGCGTAAGTTGCCTCGTTACTGTCTGCGAAGAGGCCAAGCTGAACTGCCACTTCCTGAAATGTTCTATATTCTGTTTGGTCGACAGTTAGAGCATCGCGAAACGAAAGGCATAGCTTGTGTTGCAGAATAGCGCGGAGGTAAAAAAGCTCGCCCTGTGAAGGTACAATGGATTGTATACGGCTAAGATGAGCGTGTCCTTTGCTGCGGAGAACGACATGCATGCGTTGAGCGCCTATTGGAGAGCTGTTCCAGGTAATAATTGGGCTTGAAATCATTGGCTTCGGTGTATTTGACCAATCGAAATAGACTGTAGTACTCCGCATAGGTGAGCGTTTCGAATGAGCGTTGTGTCTCTAGTGGTCCATCTGGAAAGGTCCCAAGTGGGCGCAAAAAATAACGCTCGAGCTGTGACAATGTAGGAGTAACTCCCGATTTCCATGCATATTGCTTGTTGGATGTACTTCCCGGAAGATGAATCGGGAGGGCAGAGACAGCGGGATATTTTTTCGCGATGTGGAAGCCAAGTATTCTCCATGCAGCCTCTCCTGCAGATAGGTACCGCGCATTCCAGTAGTCATCAATATCGTCAATGACGTCCGGGGTTGCGTCATTAGAGTTCACTTTCACTCTATAGCGTGTGCTGTCTGCCGCTGTGGGAAAGTGAACTTTTGATTGGCTTGTTAAAAAATATTGGCGCACGTTTGTGAAGATATTTGAAAAGATATTGAAATATATGTGAGGTGTTTGCAACCTCAAAATTGATATGGCATCCAAATTTGCGGAGAAGCTCGAGGCAGTAGGGAACAACCATCTCATCACCCTGTTTGCGCCGTCGGTATTGGACACGACCTTCGACGTCAACAGTTGTTTCATTTTGTAGCTTGTGCGGGTATTTGAAGCGGCATGTGCGGTTGCCATCGGGGGTTTCTCGTTGACAGTACTTTGAATGAGGACGGTTCGCAGAAGGATGATTGTGTATCATATTCTGATTCATAAATTTTCGGACCAACGCGGCGTCAGCCGGATCATCGGGGATCTCGGCCGAAACGACTCTGTCAATGTCGGTTGGATGAGTGCAGTCCATGGCATACTTGACCAGAATGTGGACATGAGGAAGCCACGTTTTTGAAACTCAACGGAGTGGATAAAGTAGAGCTGAGTATCTGCATTCGGAAACATTGTTTTCAAAGCCTTTTCGAGGAGAGCCAATTTGCGCTTTAATACGCGCACAGCGACAATAGGAATGTCGGTAAAATTTTGTCCCGGTCGAAGCTGTGATTGACTCTCGGGCCATTCTGGATTGCAGGTCATGGTGATGAAAAAGGTACTTAGGACTACCGGAAGGCAGCCGCGATCGCTAATGAGTCGGAAACCTGTTCTGCTGCCCATCGATTGGAGCCTAGGAACGACGCTGGTAAATATATGTTCTCGTTGGCTTCAACGTTGTGCACTCCCATCAATGTTGCATCTTCCCGTCGAATTCTTTCCTGGTTAGAGCGTGTATATGCCAGGCTCGACTCTAGGTCACGACTGAACATGTCAACGATGTACTCGTTGGCTAGGCGTCCGAATATTTGGAACCGGGATTCGCGCCATAAACGGGCACGATAATGCCACATTTGAGTAGTTGGAACATCACTGTTTGTTGGCGAGTCGTTGTATCCGGCTCTATTGGTAATCCCCCAACCTAGACTCGTTACCAGTCTGCCCAGGGACGGCAAATCTCAGTGCAAGCACTATGCCGTAGGCAGACTGGTACAACTCGTTTAACGTACTTGGGCTGCGCGCAGAGTTTGAATTTTTCTTCTTCTTGGTTACATTCTCTCAATTCAACTCGGTTATGTGATCATCGGGCATTTATCCAGCCTGAAGGTTGAAAACTGTGCCCTCGCCATCCTGCTGATGTCCGCCAAAGCATGGGACCCATGCCGTCCAATCATGAAAACGGCCACGGGCGGCAGCTCTAGCCGGGCTGTTGATGCCATCGCCGGCCGAGGACTCCCGTGCGTTGCCTGACTTTACCGTGTTCACCATCGCATTTTCCCCTTGTCCCTTACTTTCCCTTTACTTACTATCAGTGAGGGGTTAGTCGGCCACCCCCAGTTAGTCGACCACCTCAGGCACTGTTATTTTCCTCGCGGGTGGAGCTATCTCGTGGATCAGCCGCTTGCTAAGTGTTGCCGCCCAGTCCACAATGGAGGCCGAATACATCGCTGGAAGCCATTCTGGCCGAGAACTCATGTTCGTATGGAAACTGCTTATACAGCGGAATTGGTTGTCCGACTGCAAACCTCGGCAAACATTCCAGCGCAATGATTTCACGGCATTGATAAGCCGAGTTTGGCATTCCAACTGTTTGGTTAACAATTTATTGTTGCAAGGCTCCGGCTACAACGAAGAAGGCAAAGGAAACAAATCTCAAAAGACAGTTTTACTTGAGATTGCGCTTGCTATCACCTGAGATGTGGCAATTCATATTTGCGCTGAATACCGGCTGGGCCCTCTCTTCATACGTCCGTCGGACTTGTATGCTTTCGACTGAGGGGCTTATATAGTGTAGAAATGGAAATTTGGGTAGTGTATTGCGCGCGGTATTAAATGTGGATTTGGACACTCATGTGTAGACTTCATTTATCCCCTCCATTCATGGAATCCAAAATCCATCGTGATGGGTGCTCGTTATTTTGGGGGGTGGTCGTAGGTGGCAACTGGCAATAATATCACTAGTTAAACCGTTCCTGCAGCCTGGCAAAAGAGGTACCTTGCGATTCGCCCATACGCCCGCAAACGCGCGCAAGAAGTAACCCGAGAAGAGCTTGTTGTCGTCGTCAAATATATCTGTGATAAAAAGATTGCTAAGCAGTCAGTGGTCATAAATGATAACGTGAGGACTCACCGTCCCCAAAGCCCAGATCTTGAGCGAGTATGTTGTAATGGCCCTCTTCCCAGGCTTGCCGCACACTGGCAGGGCCAGCAGACAGAAGGATCTCCAACCAGTACAAATCTGTGCTTATGTCAAGTCCGTTCAATGAAGTCTTAAGGGACTCACCCTCATCTCCAGTCCCCGTTAGCTCATCCTCCATTAGCTTTTCCAGGAGACCGCGGAGGAAACAGACAGAGGCATACATCTCCAGAATCTCGTCAGGCGGGTAGGCGTTGAGGACCGCAGTGCGCTGGCGCCAAATCTTCTTGATTGTCTCCTCGTCCATATTGTCGATTTCGTTTAGGTGGTAATGGCTACCGCCAAACAGCTCGCAGTATAGCAAAATGCGGTCACGGCCCGCTACAGTACTTACGTGTGTCCCAATGAGAAACAGAAATATTGCACCCAACAGGAGGCTGCGTGTGCTGGTTGCGTACAGTTAAGATTAATGAAAGACGTATCGTGCGTCAACTCGTCAACTTACAGTCTGAACAAGAGGCGACAGAAAATGGCCTGTTCAATCAAGGCTGTGGTATATGTTGCCAAAATGGCGACAGCAATTGACACCCGGACCGAACCCAGATACTTATATGACATGATTATTCTCCCAGACGCTTCAGCTTTCGACGCCTATCTGACCCGGGCCTTCCGGATTTCGGCGTCGAATGTCCTCCACTTCACTTCGGCTTCACCCACCGACCCGCATCCATTGGCTTCTACACTGCATTTATTCACGGAAATACACGACTGCTTTCAGTGGACTGGTGGAAGCTGGGGATTTTTACCTGTGAGGAGAGAACTCCTTCTGCACACCAGCATATCCTGGTGGTCAGGTCCCACGAGGCCCTAACCAGAGGTCCAGCCATACAAGCAGCCGGCCAGTTCACCGTTATCATTACTTCTACGCGTCCAGTTACCTACCTGTCAAGCGAGATATGTATTAGCCCACCGTTCCCTTATACATATCTGCTTGGGGCTCTCGGCTCAATGCCGGGAGTCGCCGCCTCGCTAATCTCCTCACTCATTCATGAGTACGCCGGAATTAGAAGCACAGAACGTTCTGGACGGTAGACAAATCTTGTGGATTTGACATTTGCGGCGGATTATCTATTGGGTTATCTCCACCAGGGTAAATATAGGAATGCAATGACCCTAGCAGAGTCGATGTTCAACATTGAATTACGAGACCTCAATGATCTGGAAACGCCGAGAATAAAAGCTGCAATAGTCTCGATTTACCTGGAATAACAATGACTCAATGGTTACCAGCTGGAGGGCCAAGTTCGGCGCCGATGTTGGCGGCAGCGTCGGCGCGATGGCGTGCCATCTCACATGCCTAAGTCCCCAGGGCAGAGATATGGTAGTTTCTTGAACATTTTATTGCGAGGTATTGCAATGTTTATTGCGCTGAGCGCTAAACCACCTAAATGGACTCTAATTAGAGGTGCTCGGATTCGTCTGTTTCGCGGCTGTTTTCGCGGGTGCTCGAACCTCGGGGGAAATGCTAGCACATCGGGAGATGTGATAGCCAACGTTCCAGTTTTCCACAGACCGGGGGAACGTCTTTGACGGCTGTCATGAGAAATCGGTACGAAGTCCGAGTCAGTCGCCTGTCATTAAAGCATCATGCTCGCACACGCACCTTGTTCCTCCAGTGAGGCCGGAGACCGCACATAGTCTCGAAGCTCCCAGTCAACATCCACCTGATCAGCCTCAGTCAGCTCTTCGATACGACGGGCTATGCCATCGACGTCCCGTCTCTGCTCGGCCACCCAAAGCTCCTTAAAGCCCTCGTGAAGTTCATCGACGCGACCGGCCGATTCCGTTCTCCGGCTCCATGATACGTCGTTCCCTTTACTCTATTTCCACCTAATTGCTATCAGACTGCCATCCACCCTTACCCTCCATTTCCTGCACCAGATCGGTCCCCTCTCTGCGCATATACTGTGTCCTCTCCTTTGCCTCACTACCTACTGTACTATTTTGTTCAAATCGACAGTCACGTATCACACACCCCCCTGTCGGTATCGAAATCTGGCAAGGGTCACGCATCATGGAGCCCTCTGTCGAACTTGCCAAGTCGGACATGCATCCAAAAGGTGCTAAAAATGAAAGTTTTCGCCTGGAGTACCGAAATTTCGGGGGGGGGGGGGTGTCACGCCAAATTTTCGCTGGTGTCGAAATGTCGAAATGGTTTTTTCGGTCACGCGTCACACCCCATGTCGATTTGAACGAAATAATACAGTATAGCTTCCATGGCACCAATTGTTTTCCCGTTCGGCTTTTACTTTTACTCCTTTGTTCGCTTTCACATTCAAGTGCCCTTCATCTACCAATCCTACGTACCATACCAACCCAGCTCTACGGTGTAGAAGTACTGTCGCATAGCTACATGTAGCCAGGTACGATAACCATGGAAATCAAGTCAAGTCAATGCAGGCTTTACAGCGACTCTCCCAGTGATAGTTATCATTCCCGTAGCGTTTATCCCCCTCAACAAAATATTCTGAGCCCCAAGAGGACATGTAAAAGTGTAGAATTGGCAGAAAACAGTGTAGAACTACGCAGAAAGAGCCACAGCAAGGAGGAAGGTTGTCAAAAAGCGGTTTGTGGGTCCATGGCCACCCGGCCTCTGCCAACACTGCACAGGGATAAGGGAGCCATTTTGAACCACATGCCTCACAATGGCATTTTGAACCCCGTGTCTCACAATGGAACATCCAATGCATTATAATGTATTTTGGCTGGGTTCAGCGGGGATAAGGGAGCAATTTACTGAATAGATGCCCTGCATTCTGGATTTGAATGCCCCCTGCACTGGGTGTTGGGGAACACAGCTGGAATATATTATGAGGCACAGGGTTCAAAATGGTATTTTGAGGCACAGGGCTCAGAATGTCATTGTGGGGCATGGAGTTCAAAATGCCATTGTAGGGCACAGGGTCCAAAATGCCATTGTGGGGCATGTGGTTCAAAATGCCATTGTGAGGCATGGGGTTAAGACAAGGGGCAGCCATCACTGGAATTTCATACACAATGTCGATTTTGGGAGTAAATCACCTCGGGAATACATTATTTGGACACCTCAACTTGACCAGATCAATGGCTCGGGAGATATGAGGGTATTGGTGTCAACAAAAATAGGTTCCTAGCCAGGTGGACGTTTTTTTCGCTGAGAAAATAAAGCTTTTTGGCAGCAAGAATCTGTTGAGCTCAGGGTGGAAAAGAGTATGTGTTTTTTTTTTGCCCTTCCAGTTAACATTTCTGAAAATCCCTTCACAGATATACCAATGAAACTAGCTCAAGGGGTATTCACCCTTAAAGTCTTCCACACAGGGTTGGAAAGGTGAGGTGCATTCAAATGGCGGCCATTTTGAAAAGCATGACCTGACACAATAGAGGTGCATTCAAATGGCTGGCATTTTGAAAAGCGTGACCTGGCACAATAGAGGTGCATTCAAATGGTGGGCATTTTGAAAAGCATGACCTGACGCAATAGAGATGCATTCAATTTCAAATGGCTGCCATTTTGAAAAGCATGACCTGATGCAATAGAGCTGCATTCAAATGGCTGGCATTTTGAAAAGCATGACCTGACGCAATAGAGGTCTTGATAGAGGTGCATTCAAATGGCAGGCATTTTGAAAAGCATGACCTGATGCAATAGAGGTGCATTCAAATGGCAGGCATTTTGAAAAGCATGACTCGATGCAAGAGAGATGCATTCCATTTCAAATGGCTGCCATTTTGAAAAGCATGACCTGACACAATAGAACTGATGCAATAGACCAGCATTCAAATGGCTGCCATTTTGAAAAGCATGACCTGATGCAATAGAGATGCATTCAAATGGCTGGCATTTTTAAAAGCATGGCATGATGCAATAGAGATGCACTCAACTCACCTGACATAATAGACCTGCATTCAAATCGCTGCCATTTTGAAAAGCATGACCTGATGCAATAGAAGTGCATTCAAAGGGCTGGCATTTTGAAAAGCGTGACCTGGCACAATGGAGGTGCATTCAAATGGCTGCCATTTTGAAAAGCATGACCTGACACAATACACGTCTTGACTTACTCCTCTGCCACGGTCATCATGCTGCCCAAGCGAAGGCCAACCCTGGCTGAACAATTGGGCTCCTTTGAGCGAAGATTGAACGACAAGAAGCCGTAATCCAACGGAAGGACGCGGAGTTGGGTGCGTCCGGTTGTCCTACGCCATCTCGTCTCGCCTTTTCCCTCTCGCCTCACTGAGAAGACCGGGCCGAATCAATAGCAACCTGTTACGAACTGCCCAACACAGAAAAATTGCATGATGATCTGCCCGGCCCGCTTACTTGGCCCGAGAATAACCTATGATTGTGTCTTTACATATGCCATTTGGACACAAACCCCGGTGCAGTGCTGTGTTGATACGATTGCATTTGTTTATTTAACCATGAAACCCTTCTGGGCCCTCCCATTCAACGAGGAGGGCACGACACAAAAATCTGAATAGACAGCCTTGCCCGAAATTGCGCTGGCTTTCAAATGGCTGCCATTTTGAAAAGCATGACCTGGCGCAATAGAGCTGCATTCAAATGACTGGCATTTTGAAAAGTGTGACCTGGCACAATAGAGGTGCATTCAAATGGTGGGCATTTTGAAAAGCATGACCTGATGCAATAGAGATACATTCAATTTCAAATGAAAACTTCAGGCTCACTGCCACCCCAAGCCTAGGCACAAGTGTGAGCTCAGACCAAGGGGGTGCCGTTATTGAATTTTTGGAACCCAACCTGGATTTACCTTAAATTTGGTCTGGGAATCCAAATATGAACACCAAAAGTTACCAGTCATCGTGGAGATCTGGGGTTTTTTTTTTTTTTTCAAAATATATATATATATATATATTTTTTTTTCTCGATTTTTTTCTGAACATATCAGCTCAATCCGCGTCACTTTCGAAAAAAATCTCGCGGACCGACCAACCAACCACGTGATTGATTACTATATATGGTGTGGCAGATTCCCATAAAAGGAGAGGTGTATTTCGGGAATAGTGCAACAATTCCTGGGCAGAATCAGCTCGGATCATGATATTTGGCACTCTTAGGGCTTTCTCTATGAGAATTCGGGTTCGTGTATTTTTGTCACAGAACTTTACCCCCTTGGCTCAGACCTCGTGTGGAATAGTAAGGAGTACGTCATGACGAGTAAACAAGCTATTGGTGCTGTCTGTACATACAAGCGATGTAACTAAGACCAAGTATGCCTGGACAGGTATACTGAATCCCATCTGGGGCCGGAATTTTGAAGGTCGCGTGTCTGAAGTTGGCAGGTTGCACGAAAGGGGAGCACCCCAGAGTGTGCGGCACATGCACATGCGATTGAGGCGAACCGCAAACACGGACCTGGCAATGCCGGTCTACATGAAACATGAACAGATTATTAGGACGAAGAAATAAAGCCAGGAGCAGAACACGTACGCGTAATCCACATCCTCCATTAGATCCTATCCGATGTCCCGGCGCTCCAGCTCCAGGCACCACACGGTGGAATTGTGGCGGTCTATGAGGGGTGTCGGCAAGCTCGTGAGGAGCTCTACTGTAGGTACTGTATTTATACTAAAACCCTATTTTTCCTGTAAGTTATGTTCCAGCGTGTTCCGTCTGATTCCATATCAGTCACACTAGCAGTTAGCCCGTGCTACGCCACGGCAAAGCAAACAGATGGATCCCATTTCAAGTTGACTCTTGCATGCGAGACAAAAATGCCGCTCATCGTCGACCTTCGGTCGACTCCTCGCGGCCCCATGAACAGTTTTGACTAGGCCTGAGTTTCATTTGACTTTGGGATTCCTTGCCCTAGCCTTTCCCATTGAACTTGAAAAATAAGCGCAACTTCTGCAGGGTTTTTATTACCTGTTGGAATTTCCGTCTACTCTCGCTATTGAAAAAATTGTGTCTTCATTATCTAAAGGATACATTGAACTATGTAGACAATGATTGCGTACATTTATGTTGAAGTAAAACTTTATGACCTCAAACAGAACCCCCGTGACATTCAGCATGATATCTGAGCATTCGACTTCGGTAGCTCTCTCGATACCTATCCTGGCGCCGAGGCTCATTCACACAATATTCATGGTCAAGTGCAAGATCCAGGGCTTGTGTAGGATCTGTCAAGCAACCAGTGAATCAGATAATTCAACATGTTCTGCACATACCACAGTCCGGGTCAACTTCCAAGCGCCTCTCTCCTTCTTCAACCCTCCTCTGTAAATGAGCTCTAGATCGAACATTCTCACGCTTTCGGTCATGTAATAATCTCTCTATGTTGGACGCAAGTTCTCGTTGCTGTCGTGCCCGTTGAGCAGCAGAACACCGTGGATTGATTGGTTTCGAACCCTTGTGCTAAAAATTCTATTAGCCGATTGAACTGAGTGCAAAAGAAAGATACCTGGTTCTCATTCTCCTTTGATTCTCTCTCTCTCTGCCTCTTTTGGCCTAAGAATCATCGTTCAAATTTGCTCTGAGGCTGGTGTAAGGCGAAATGAAGCCATTTCCAGTTTATAGTGCACACACCCGTCCATATTCCTTAGCACTGGATGCATCAACAGAGTTCACAATTGCCAATTTGGGCTTTAATGGACTCTTGCGCTCCATTGCTCGAGGTTACCTTGAGCGAGAAAGGCTCTGGCTTGGTCATGGAAGGTGTCTTGGGCAGCAGTGGTCGCAATTTGGGTCTACTGTTGTTCATAGTGAGCAGAAAGGTGAGAGCAAAACCCGAAGGGAGGCCGGCGTACGAATTGAACAGTTATAAATAGAATCTCGACAGTCTGGTGGAGCGACTGCGCAAAAGTCAACAACTCGACAGAACCGTGGAGCAGTTGACATCATGCGGTGCTCCCGCGGCCAATCCGGTTATCTGGTGTTTGTCTCGTCTTGTCTCGCACCCACAGGAAGTCGTCCTTTCTTATATAGATGTCTCGGGCTTGTGCTGGATTGCTAATCTCCAACAGGTAGGTAGGTAGGTAGGTATCATTACGCGGCCGGTCCGATTCACGAACGCCGGTTCCAGGAAGCATACAAGCAAGCTATCGTAATATGCCTTCGTCCCGGACCTCCATGCACCAAACGAACTAACCTCCCAGACCCACAGGTTTCACCCCATGCCCCAGGGTACAGCCCGTTCAATGCACGAAAGCAAAATTGTGAGTACTTACAATCAAGCCATAGACACAAACCCTGAATAAACAATCACGGCGGGAGCACCGTCACGGATAAGTGTGGTTCAGGGCAAGGACCGTAGAACGTCGCAAGCGACCAAATGTGTGCAAACACGTGAAAGTGCAACACTTTCTCTGCACCAATTATGCCCTTAGGATGTGGTTTTTGGACCTGGCAACCACATAGTTGTTCACAGGGACCTGAAAAATCCACCTAAACAGTCAGATCTATTTTTCCAACTGCTAAATAATCGAAGGGATAGTGTTGTGCTTACGGCTGTTTGAGACTCGAGACAAACACACACACCCATTGTTTGACCCTAGATGGTCATTTTTGGCCAAATATTTTGGTAGATTGATCATTGCATTATACGATATCGTAATATTGTAATGCCAATTTGTAGATTCACCAGACCCCTTGGAATAGCCGAACAGCCAGTGTTGACCTTCTACGTGATGTTGAGCTTCCCGGGTTACTACCAGCAAACAGCGCGGCACCGCCAAATTGTTGAACGGCGTGGCTCTGCACATGAAAATTCATCAGAAATATGTCCGTGCAACTACGACCGATTTTATATGTCGCGAATTTATTCCCAACGCTTACAGTGGAGCGGCAGAGGCCAAATGGGCATGCACAGAGTGGGGTGACAGAGGCAAAATGGAGTGGCAGAGGCCAAATGGGCATGCACAGAATGAGGAGAGGCCAACGACACTGAATTGTCCTGAAAAGCCAAGCCTTTATATACGTTCTCGGAAAGTTATTTCCCGCGTCTGCTCCGGGTTTCGGAGGTTCCTTCCACCGAACCCATAAACTCGAGGTAAATATCTGAAGCCCGGACTCCGGAGTGCCTGTCGAACTTCAATGCCGGAATGAGTGCCGCCGCGGATTCTTAATGGACGACGGCCTCAACTTTTTGACCAGACGTAACAGAATCCCGCTTTGCTCATTTCTGAAGGGGAGCCACACTACCAAAATTGTCCAAAAAGGATGGCTCCAAGGACTACCACAATTCAAGTCAAGATAAGGATCGCCCTGATGAGTACGGAAGATTAATGGCCGCTGAAATTACACTAGAAAAATGTGATGTCTGCCTGAGAGTGCATTCAATGAGATGGACAAGGATCTGACAGCGGAGGATGTTGGTGCACTGAAACTCTCAAACAATGGCAAATCCCTTGGAATCGATGGAATTCCGTACGAATTTTACATTCGTCAAGTGCCCCCTTATACCTACCCAAAACGGCTGAAAACACTTTAAATTGTGGTAGTGAATTCTGCTGTCAAAATTACCTGGAGTGCGCGAGGTCGGAGAAATCTCTGGCTCAGTGGCTGTGAGTGTTGAACACCGAGCTAAATAATCATTCAGTAGACTCAGAAGTTCAATAACTGTGCACCTTGCCTCGTATAATGTCGGAGTCGTGTAACGCCGTTATTATGTATTCTCATGTAAGCACAATTCTATTGTTTTGCATACATTACTCGACAGAAATTAACGCTTTGTAACAGAAATGTACAAAGCCCCCCCTCTATTTAAGCCAGCGCAGTTGGCATCCGTCACAGCTTCTCAGCTGCGCTCAGTGCCTCGATTTCCGTAGGCCAGGAGAAAATGCCGCGCTGCCGTGGTGTGCATACTTTGGGATAGTGTTCCCAATGGCACTGGGGGTTGATTATTGAGAGATTTTGGTCAGAAACGGCTGAGGGAATTGTGGTCGACTTTAATGGTTGAATTGGCTTCAATTCAACCCCGTGATCCACAACTGACCAGCTAGGCACGTGCATTTCAATGTATTTTCGCTGTTTCGGGGCAGGGATCAGGGAGCATTTGACGAATTTAAGCTTCGCAGGCATCAAGCCATCGCTTTGAAGCCCTTGCGAGCAGAAATGGCGCCATGTACACATCCCCGGAATAATTGTTCGGTCCGGGATGCACCTTTGAAGGTACGTGCATTTCTACCAGGGATAAGGGAGCACTCGAGGCGAGGACATCTGTGGTGGAGAGGCCGACTTTAGCGCATCGACCGACTGAATCTTTGGGCCAGACATTATATTGTGCAGCCAATGTTGTTGCGCCTCATGTAGAAATATTTCCCGTACAATTGGCGTCGAGTCATACAGCGAGTCTTATGTTCAACAAAGAAATGGAGGAGCATCAGGACCGTTATGAGAAGGAGATGCAGAAACAAGACCGGAAAATCGAGAAACCGGAACGTCAAGTTGAGAAACAGGAACGTCAAAATGAGAAACAGCAACGTTACAGCTAATTGCAGTACCGAAGGCGCGGATCAGAATTCTGCTGTTTTGGGGCGTTTTCAAAGAATTCCCGGTATCTGAGTGAGTTCTACACCGATTCACCTGAATCCTAGATAGAAATACTCAGCTAATTTGTGCGCAATTAGCGATAGAAAGAAAATTGCAAAAATATCATATATTCAGTGACATTGCTTGAGGGGACCATTTTGTGGATAAATACAGTTTACAGGCATCTATACACATCCAAATGATGTAGAATTTTGTCAGAAAAGGTTTTCGTACATTTCGAAAGATGTGATAGAGTCAGATTTCGAAAGAGTTCTGCAGTTGGGCTCAAATGTCACATTGTTTGCTGATTGCAGTATATTACCGTTGGCTCGATGCCATTACAAGCATGATAAACTAAGATACTGAAGATTCAGACTCTATCACACCTTTCAAAATCCATAGAAGTCATCTCTCACAAAAATCTAGGGCATTTGAACATGCCTAGATACCGGCACATTGAATTGACCCCAAAAATGACCCCCCAAACCCAGCTCACCAACTATAGGATATTTTTGCAATTTTCTTTCTATCAATAATTGCGCACAAATTAGCTGAGTATTTCTATCTAGGTTTCAGGTGAATCGGTGTAGAACTCACTCAGATACCGGGAATTCTTTGAAAACGTCCCAAAACAGCAGAATTCTGATCCGCGCCTTCGGTACTGCAATTAGCTGTAAATTGAGAAACAAGAGCGTCAAATCGAGCAAGTGCATAAATAATCCTTCGATTGGCTCTTAAGAGGCTTACGATTCCTCCATTTAGCTGAACAGCCAGATTCTACCCATCGCAATGCGCCCCCTCCTGGACGAGGTCGTGAACGGCATCGGCAAGCTCTCAGTGTCCCAGCCCGTAGCCAGAGATCGGTGTCCGGGAGGCAGACGTGGGAGCGCAGGTTCTACGCGAGGCATGGCAAGCGCACCGAGTTACACCAAAACCCCTCGACTCCATCAGCACTTAGACTCGTAACCAGTCCGCCTACACCATTCTAACAAGGCGAGCTTGTTGGCCGTAGGCAGACTGGTACTTCTCGAATCTGTCAATTGGGCTGGGGCGGAGTTTCAAATCAAGTCTTAAATGGAGTGGGGCCGATGACCAACCGATGACGCACATCCATGTGTCGCTCCTTTTGATTTAGTTTCTTCTCTAAACTCGACTCAATTTTATGGATCATCTGGGTTCAATAGAAGAAGTTTGAGGAGACAGATGTAAAGGGGTGGAATTATCATTGATTACTCCAGTTTGAACAGAGAAAAAAGCTTGAAAATTGCGGCGCGTGGAGAATATCTCGAAAAATTAACACTTAAATTTGAAACTCTGCCCCAGCCCAATTGACAGATCCGAGAAGTACCAGTCTGCCTACGGCCAACAAGCTCGCCTTGTTAGAATGGCGTAGGCAGACTGGTTACGAGTCTAATCAGCACTGCATATTTAGCAGATGAGTTGACCGTCAAGACTGTTTTGAACGTTGATGGCCTAGGACTACATGAGCCCCGTGCTCCTGGGGATGCGGCCGCACATGAGTATAATGAGGACCACCTTCGGGCATATTGCTCTTCGACTATGCTACACAAGGATCTCCGTAGCGCTATCCAGAAATCTTTCTCCTTCTTATTCCCTCGGGCAACTGCGTTGGAGTTTTCATGAATTTAAGGATTGTAGTTGCATGTATACTGACAATGGATTTTTTTTTTGGAATTGTGACGGGCCGGACTGTAATATGACGGAATCTAGGGATGAGCATGGGTACGGGTTCGGGTATAAACCAGTGAACCCGGACCCTAACCCGCAAAACCCGAGCCCAAACCCGCGGGTTTACGGGTTGCTCACGGGTTGTCGGCTAGCCCATGCCGGTGGTGATCCGTGTCTCGGCAACTCATGGCATGAGATTTTAGATGAGAATCTTGATTCTTGGAGTGAGTTCTGACTCCATACACTATTCTAAGCACAGTTTTCAGTCAAAAACCTCAGATTCTCCATGTTTTCAGCACTATTTTATGCTCTATGTCTATATTCTCACGGGTACCCGCGGGTTCGGGTCTGGAAAAGTGCTGACCCGCGACCCGTACCCGCTCGACCCGACCCGGAAACCCGCCGGGTTGACCCGAACCCGCGCTCATCCCTAACAGAATCTCATATTGCTCTCATAGAAATTGATCGAGAGCATGTATAAGCTCTACAAGTCCTCATCGTCGCGCTCGGAGACAGCCGACGACGCCCGCGATTTCTGGCTCAAGGTCACCGGTTGGCGTTCTGATCATGCCGAGGATCACAAGAAACTCTTTCGTTTGGTGGCCGCCATGACGATCCCACTGGAGCGTGAGGCGCGAGGAGCAGAATCTTCCTCGATTCGCGTAGTGGCAGTGATATCGGTGCCACCACCGCGGCGTCAGCGTCACGTCGTCAACATCCGGCGTCGGTGTGTTAAAACGTTAATACCTGGCGCATAGTGTGAGAACAGGTATTTAGACATTGTGATTTATGCCGCATTTTTCAGATGATTGTTCCATATTAAGTTCTGTCGTAGCACTGTTGCCTCCCTCTTCTACAGGTTCAGCACTTGCCTCGAAGAGGCCCAATCCCATGTCATTATTCCATGACATAATGTCCCAAAAAAACTCCGATTTTTTCGGACCTCTGGAAACGTTCAATCTAGCGAATTGGCACCTATATCGTAGAACACACCTGTAACCGTTGGCAGCCTGTAATCCTGGGACAGGAAGTCTCGCCGTGGATTTTAATTTCTGCCTCAAGTGCAGCATGATCTCCAACGTAAATAGTCTGTTGGAGACACACTCAAACAGTCCCAAATCTCCCAGCCGCCATATCTTTCGGCTTATCCACACCTGCTTAAATGAAACAAAGGTAGGACACAGATATAGGGACAAAGAGGGAACATTAGTGAGATTTTCAGCTGCTGGTGAAGCATCCTCTTCGTCAAGAATACGTGGAGGAGCGCTGAGACAAGCAGCAGATATCAGGCAGCCCGAAGTTACTTACTTAGTGTATCTCGCTGCAAGACCTTGCTTCCAGAATTTTGGATCAAAAAGCCTGGAAAAGCCGAAAAGGGCCGTAAGCCGAAAAAGCTAGCTGAAAAGTGCGCAAAAAAGCCGTGAAAAAGCCAATTTAAAGCCAGAAAAAAGTGCGAAAAGCTGGGGGAAAAGGACTTGTCAAGTTGCTGATGGCCTCCACGCAGGTGCGCATTTTTACAGCTGAGTTGGAAACGATAGACATTTTTAATTTTGAAGCAAAGTTCGGGTGGAGAAAAGTTGGAGCACTTGCCTAGCACGGCTCGGCCACGAGCAGACGAACTCCCACTCGTTATATGGTCGGCAACCGAAGATGTAAGGGCAACGGCGCTGAAAATTCATTTTGTGCGGTTTTCGGGAGAGTACGAGCATAAAACAAGTTCGTTGAGTCTCTAAAGCTGGATTTGTTGGAGCTGGCTATGCTCGGCCCAGCTCGGCCCGAACTTTGCTGCAAAATCGAAAACGTCTATCGTTTCCAACTTAGCTATAAAAAAAACCTTTTACAGCTATTTGCGGAACTTAGGGCGCGGATCAAATTTTTTCAAAAAATGATGATTTCAGTATAACACCTATAACACCCTCAATTCTTGGTCTTTTCTCTTAATTCCAACACCATTGTACTTGTATACGATGCCCCCACCTGCATGCACCCCTGGATGTAGGATGATTATATAATTTGTACCATATATGGTAAGTCACCAAATTTCGCGTATATCACTTCCCGTACAAACACAAACAGTCTGGGCATAGTGATATCTTCGCATATGTCTACTAATATGTATATCTAACTGCAGGCATATTCAAAATTTTAATATCAAAGCCCCATATGGTGCTGGATATGACCCAGTATATGTAGGTCAACGGTGTACCATAATTACAACACATATACAAAAATGGGCCCCCATGCGCCTGTATATCATACAAAAGATATATATTCCCAGATATCCAGTGTTTTAGTTACCTAGTGCATGTACAGGAAGTGATATACACAAAATGATCCTAATTTCCATATTTGGTGTAGATTATATAATTAGCATTCATCCATGGAGGCATGCAGGTGGGGGCATCGTATACAAGTACAATGGTGTTGAAATTAGGAGAAAAGACCAAGAATTGGGGGAGTTATGAGTGTTATGCTGAAATCATCTTTTTTTGAAAAAATTTGATCCGCACCCTAAGTTCCGCAAATAGCTGTAAATTCCCATTCTCTTGCGTTATTTCTTTGGTCTTGTTTCCGAACGGCTTCCGCTCCTTCACAGTTGCTGACTCATCTCATTCCATGATTACTTTGGTCTTGTTTCTGATCGGCGTGTGTGTAAGATTTCCTCGTCTTCTTCCGCTTCCTCTCTGCGCTACTTGGCGTCATCCTCTTCTCTGGACTTATGTCTATCCTCGTTAACTCGGCTCACACATCAAATGTTGCAATCTCTGCCAGTGATTCCCGTACTGTGTTGTCCAGCCGTTTCGTGGATTCGTTATCCCTCTCATCTTTCTCTATCGTCTTTTATACAATAAGAATGGATTCCAAACATTAGTCAATAAGTACTTACCATCACAAAACGTGAGGTCTCCCGCGAGGTTGTGTTCATTATTCGAATTGCCGGTGATCTCTGCATCCGCCTTGTGAATTTCCTGTCCAATTTCCTGTCCAAGGAAAGCATTGATCCTGGCACAGCATCTAGGCTTTCGTATTACACCGATTGCTCCCGGATCCCCCCGCTTCCCCACACACTTGCAGTCAGTTCCGTCTTTTCCAATACTTTTGCAAACTGCGCAGGCTTTCTTCTTGGCTTTCTTGATGGGATTTTTAGAAGTTGATGATCCTGAAGCCAATTGACCAGTTACTGCGGTTTTATTGGTTTAATTGAGAACCAAGTGGTAAATGTATGGATTATGGGTTATCAAGGCTACGGGTTAAGAGGAAGTTGACTGTACAAAATTCCAACAAAATTCGTTTATTCTGATATTAAGTTGAGATTTTAGCTTAGATATTTGGCAAGATGTTTTCTGAAGTCTCCTCAATCTCCCGCTCTTTCCCCGTTTCTCTCTCTCTCTTTTTCCACCTTGGAAAACTTGAGGAACCAGCCTCACTGCACTAACATAATCCATGAGCCAAAAAAAAAGAACCAGTGCTTCCCAAGTTGCGTGATCTGTTTGATGGTGGAGCTCCAACAATCTCTACAGCGAGTTACAATCTCCTATTTAAAGTAAATAAGTTCAACTTATTTAAATCTTTCACTTCTCTTCGATCGCCTTCCCTCCGCGCCTGCTGCTACTCTGTCTATCGGACTCGGGGTCCGTAGGCTCAGGCAAAGTATAAAAGGGATGGGGAAACAGTTGAAAGCGTATAATAGCAGTCCCCATGTCACCGAATAGGTTGGATCTTCTTCGGGCGCAGCAGGTATGCCAAATCATTATGAGTTAAAACACTTATTGGTCTCCTATGGATTTTTCTAGCAATGGAGGCAACGACGGTATCAATACCTGCAATTGCCTACACTCGCAGCATCCGAGAAACAGCGGACCATTATTTACCAACTTGAACAAGCAATTGAGAACATCAACGCCCTGCATCAGAAGGTGGGCCGTCTAAGGGAACAGTTCGAACACCACCACTTTGCGCAAAGGCGCCGGACCTCCGTAATTCCGACCATGGATAATGGATGTGCACACTGTACGCGACTCCGAGAGCACAAGGTTCCGCCGGTCAGGAAAGATTCGATTGGGAAGGAAATGCAACTGGAAAAAAAGGCCATTTCAGTGTCATTCATGCGAAACAAAGGAAGAGGGACTGCGGGGGAAGGATCTGGAGATTAGGGTTGTGGGATTATAGTCTGTTTGTCGCCAGCCGGATGAGTGTTCCATTTTAGTTCCTACTTGACTAAACCTCCAAATGATGCTGAAATCCCGTTTATTCAGTCTCTCAGGCTACGTAGTAGCCAGGCCTTGAGAAAGTACCGACTTTAAGAATGCGGGGCATCACCGTGGGAGCTGAAACTTGAAACGACTGATGGGTACATTTTCTCAACATCTGGTCGTGATCCGTATTCATACCGGTGCCATCAGTCTTATCCCTTCCTTCCACTTTGTCGTGTAGTAAACTCGGCGCAACTTGATAATAAGTGAAAAGGATAGATGGGCTGTCTGATTAGCTATAGACAAGACTCGGATGTCCCTCTCATTTACTTCGTCAAGGCCACGATACAGAATCGGCTGTCTACTCACCAAGCATCATGTATATTTGATCTTCTCGGAAATGTCGATAATTTGTGCGAAGGAAAAAATGCAGGCAATTTCAGATGCTGTCCATAGAACATTTGTGCATTACAGGCCAAAATTAAACACGGTCTTTGACCCTATAACGCGAAAAACACGCGACGCGACGCTTTCAACATGTGACCCCATCGAAGTGGTTCACATCTGATGCATTCATCCAGATGTGCGTTGACGACGAGAAGAGGAAAGAGGACGAAGAGAGGAGGGAGGAAGGAAGGCAGGTGGCTCGGGAGGCCCACGCTGCTGAGCTGGCAGAGTGGAAGAAGCGGAACGACCTCATCCACGGGCGTAAGGAGGCGAAGAAGCAGTTGTTTGAGGCTGACAAGGCGGCGTGGGAGTTGGAGAAAGCCGAAGCCAAGGCCGACAAACGCCGGCCAGCGTGGCTGAAGCCGAAGTGGAAGGATTATGAGCCAGAGTTGTTTTTGCCGAGGCCTAAAAAGGTGGTGGAGGATGAAGACGAGGAGAGTGACGATGGCAATGGGTCGGGGCACGGATCGGAAATGGACGAAGATTAGACAGCGGAAGTATTTTGCCGATAGTTACCGGTCTGATGTGACGCATCCCATTGGCACATCAAGCACCTGATAACAACTTTGGACCAGATCTTGGCTCGATATCACCCACAATGGAATGGATATGCGAAACAAGTCTGTGATCTACTATTACTCGTATCTTAAGCAGATGCCCTGATTTTATGTGCCCATGTTTATATTCTTCCTAGTGATGGACACGGGTACGGGTTGGGGTACAAAACAGCCAACCCGGACCCTTACCCGGAAAACCCGAACCCGAACCCGCGGGTTTACGGGTTGCTCACGGGTCATCAGCAAGACCGTGCCGAGCATGATGGGAGCCTCGAAACCTCGTGGCAGGAGATTTCCAGCAAGAGTTTTAATGTTCAAGGTGAGTTCTGAGTCCATATGATGTTCTGTGCACAGTTTTTTGGCTTCAAAAACTCGTTTCTCATATATTTATAATGATTTTATAGCACCCGCCTGTCTTCTCACGGGTACCTGCGGGTTCGGGTCTGGAAAACAGCTGACCCGGGACCCGTACCCGCCTGACCCGACCCGAAAACCCGCCGGGTTGACCCGAACCCGTGTCCTTCCCTAATTCTTCCTTTTCTCCCACTCCGCCCAGCAGCTGCCGTATGTCCATTCTATTTCCGATTTACCATTGTCTCTAGTGATGTTCAGGGCCCGGCCTCAAGCCCTAGGCCGGCCAGGCCAGGCCCTACGAGGCCCAAGCCAGGCCGGGCCCAACACAGGGCTTGAGCGGGCCTAGGGCTTGGGCTTGAAAGAATTGAAGCCCAAGCCGGCCCGCCAAGCCCGGGCCTGAGTATCCCAATTGGGATGGCCGATGGCGCATCAATCAATCAATCATTGTCATTGTTTATCTCAGAGCGTCTTGCGCCGTTGCTTCACCGTTCATGGCTTTAACACATGTGAATCCACTCGACGTGTTAATACGTGGCTTTTACTGGCTTGTACGTGTTCGATGCTCAGCCAATACTCTAATGCCGGTTTCGGCAGCTCTACGCGTATAAAAAATGTGACAAGATGTGACTATACGCGTCAGGTTTCCATCTTTTCCCCCCCACCATGTCGGGTGTGTCGCACAACGATCTGGACCCTCCTGCCCGCAGATCCAATCGACCAAGGAGACCCGCTGATGTCCTTACAAATCCTGAGAATGGGGACCTCGCAGGTATGTTGCACCAATTATAATCGCGTCGCGTCGCGTCTTATGACACTTACGTTGGACAGTTTCTGCCATAGAAGCTCTCGTGGACGCTGCGCCTTCAGTGTCTGTATACATCGGGCAAAAACTTCTGACTCAACTTGTGGTCATTCATCCTCGAACCACGAAGAGAACCCAATGCAACTGAATATTGAGACTGTGTGTAGTACAGTCGCATTAGAATCGGAGGGGGGGGAAACAGTCATCACCGTATTGCTTCCGACATGGTCGACAAACCGGAATCATTGTTGACTGGTATACAGTCCGTACTGAGGCTGCACTACTAACGCGTGTTCTGTCATCCTCAAATATGAATGTACAGAATTCTACCGTGATAGCCAGGGCTAGTGCGGGGCCATTGCGGGGTGTGACATGGCAGTGCGAGTTTTGACGGGAAGATAATGAATCTGGAGACAAAGTGCATTGAGATGAAGAATATATTCCTTCCAACGGTCGTCCCTGAATTGACCCTGACCTGGATGGTCAACACCCACCCGCCGTGGATCAAGCAACGGGTGTAAGGGTGTTTCGACAGTTTCATGATCATCAGACATTCAAGCGGCTCACCTGGAAGGTTTCTCTAGGGCATGCAACGCTCCGTTTTACGGCCAACGGCGTAACTTTTACGCTGTAATTTCGATACGATGCGGCTTGACCCGTACGTAGAGACCAAAGTTGGAGAGCCAAATGGGATGGGTCACGTACGTACGTACTGTACGTATACGGTGTATTTTACGGGTTCCCTCCCCGAGATTCTGCGGCACAGGGACACGAAAAGTCAATGTTCGCGTTAATCCAACTAGCTGGAATCATCCTCATCACCAACAAGGTCAACGATCGCCTTGCGGGCCAACCTCAACCTAGCCTTGACAAACGTCAGCGTCCGAATAGTTTCTGGTTTCCAACTCGTGCGCCGAAGGCCGATCGTATCCCGACCACCCGAAAAACTGTGCTTGACTGCAACAGCTGAGCCTGCACAGGTTCATCAGTGACCAAGAAACCGTGGAGGACAAATACCAGGGATGCAGAGAATATTGTGGACAACTTATCCTTGAACCATCCAAGTCAGTAAGTGGTCCCCAGTATGCAGATTCCTAATCTCGTGTAGCAATTGTCGCGATGGAACCATGCTGCAAATTTGATGTCAACACGAATGCTGGTGAAGTTTTTCAACCGTGGGAATGATAGGTGACTTGGCGGCAAATTCACGGAAGTCTGTAGGGCCATTCAAAGTCGTGGTGATATATAACTCAGAATAGCAGTGAAAGTTAATGCAGGTACCACTGAGCTATGTCGGATGGCTCAAGCGCCGGACGCGTGAACTTGATTGAGGGTAAGTAACGGGTTGCATCCAACAGTTCAAGTGCATGACACTCACGTTCATATTGAATCAACCAGGAGCATCACCTAGCATTCAAAGTAGGTGGTAATTCCTTGTCCTAGAGATCCAGTGATTATGTACCTCCTTGGTGTTCAATAATTCCGCGGGAGTGCTGCAACAAAGGGCATGCCCATGCCTCAATCTCTTGCCATCCCGGATTTGAGGAGTACTACCTCAGTGCTAATATCTATCCGCAGTATTCCCTTCATCCTTCAAGGAGCTGGAGCCAACGATTCCGGTGTGATACAATGACTGCAGAGCTCGGGATGATCGGATTCAAGTTAAATTAAAGTCTACGGATTTCTCGTCTATACCATTTTTGCGGCACTCTTACTGGTCCGTTCAGTTAGTGGAGATGCTTAAGCCATCGAAATCTGAAGGTCACTTCTATTTTCTGCATACAAAATTGTATTCCATCCTGAAAAACTCGCTGAATTGTAAGTAGCGGAGGCGACACAGAACTGACTCAAAATCACAAGATCCCAGATGATTCTTAAACTGTCGGATTCAAACCGATGTGACAGAGAAACACAAGTGTCAGCTCAACAAATAATGAGTGCCCAGATGGTAGTCCTCCAAATCCTTGCACCAACCATGATAGACAGCTGTGTATGGTATAGTTCAATGTAGAGTGAAGTATTGAACAGCACTCCTGCATTTAACTACAACTCAAATACGTGTTCAAAGCACGTTATCTCGATCCCTGATAGATTGAGCGAGAGCTTACCCAGTTGGAGACAAGTTGGATTTGATTTTCAACGTAAATCATTGTATCTGTGTTGAATTGAGCTCGATACACGGATTCAGGACTACCAGGGCAAAGTCTGGACCATTCACAGCCTAACCTGAGGCGCTGCAATAGTCCAGCATAATCCCGAAGTATGACTAGACACACCCCAACAGTCCCGGGGCATTTTCTCTGGGCCTCGCACCTTAACCATTGAAGAGGCGTCAGAATAGAACTAGCAATTGAGTGCATTGAATGTATACGGGGATATGCCACTGCAGTGCGGGGAAATGAGGAGTCAGTGTGGGGAAGTCAGGGTCAGTGCGGGGAAGTCAGGGGCATTGCGGGGACATTGCAGGGAAGTGCAGAGTCATTGACGCGGCAAGCGCCAATACAGTTATAGGTCAAGAGTGGACTGTGAGGCAGTTGGAGGTTGGTAAATTGGTTTTCTTGTTATTGAGACGCTTTCCGTGTGTTCTAGACTCAACCAAAGTATTTGTTGCATCACATCTGAACTATTGTTTCAAGACTTCATAGTTACAATGACTGTATGTCACCGTATATATGTACCCTCACCTTGATTCTACCTGTGAGAATATCCATAGACATAGATTGAGGCATCTAGTCATTGATCGTCCTTCCCCGCAGTTGCACAGCCACCGACGCCTCATTTCCCTTCAATGCCCCGCAGTCCCGGCATTTTCTCCGGGCCCGGTCGAAACGTGAGAACTCGGGACTACACGATCGTATTGCCATCCCAAAGTTGAGGAGTACTAGTTCATTGTGCTGCAACGGCCGCCCGCAGTATTTATTCCCTTCAACCTTAGGCTGTGGTGTGGCAGTACCGTGATGAACAGTCTTTAAAAGTCTACAAAAATATCAAACAGACACATACCTCCATCAAATGGGACCCTCGTTGTCGCTTCGAAAAGCTCGTACCATCAATTCTGATATGGCACGGTGATAGCTGCAATTTCAGTCTGATTCTACCTCTGTATTATCCTGCGGGGCACTCTTAGTTGACCATTCGATTAGTAGAGATGTTCAGGGAACCAAATGTGAAGCGCGTACAGCAGTTTATTATATGCAGAACAACTCCACATTGCGGTGGAGTGCCATGTCAGTACCGGACACGACGGGGGACTGACTCAAAATCCCAAGATCACCGGTAAATCCGAAGCCAAATGTGACGGAGAAATTGAGCAACAACGAGCCTGGATTAGAAATAATGACAGAAGTGTTTCAGATCTTTGCACTAGAAAGTGGGATCGACGCGGTCGATGCAGCACCGGAGCGTTCAACTACAACTCCAATACTCGTTCAGATCACCCGATGACTTGGATTTCAATCCCTAAACACGTTAGAAACCACAAGAGCGAGAGCCTACGTAGTTGGACTCAAAAATCAACCTGACTTCCAAGGTACAGCATTGTATTTACCATGGGGTTCATGTCTGAATTCTCCAGCCTTTTGACAAGTCTTTGATGTGCACGGTGGAATATCCGTCGGAGGACTCACCATTCAAAGCTCTCAAACGAAGCACAGATAGGTTCCTGGATGTAATTTAACTCACTCTAGTCACTTTTATGCTCAATGGGAGTCATCACAGGGTCCTAAGAGTCAGCCAGTGCTCCTGAAAAAAATTACAGCCCACGCTGCCCCCGCTGTATTTATTCATACCTAATGTCTTTCGGCGAAAAAACAAAACAAAAATAAATAAAAAAGAGGGGTGTGGGGTTCGGGAGTTCGGACCCCGGACCGGACATCACTTTGAGACCCCGGATTTCATCGAGACCATGATCGCCGTGCACGCGCCAAAAAAAGTCCTTCCTTCAAACGTACAGCTCCGGACAATCAAAGTGGGAAGAATCGGCCAGTACAATGTTGCTGCCGTTCGGGGACTTTTGTGAATTCCCTAAATGCATTTTCCGTCTCCGTCGGGGAGAGAAAAACAGGCTCATTCGATTCGTATGGAGAATGCGCAGTGCATGGCATCTTGGGATTTCTTTGGGGCGCCTCCAGGTCATTTACTGGGTCAGATTTCGGTGTTTTGAGCTGTCTGAGAGCAGAACGTGCCACAAAGTAGCTGTATTGCTTGGATTGACCTAGATTTTCAATATGACGCCTTTAAGGGTATAGGGCCGCAAACACTGGGATTCAACCAGCCGTGAAGTAATTTCCTTGAAGTTCTTCCTCTTTGCGAGCAGATGGCTGCCTTGTTTCTCCCCTTTGATTTGGGCATCATTGAAGGCAATCATCGGGAAATAGGAAGGGCTTCTCAAAGACCCAACTCTGACATCCTGTTTGTGCGCCGGATGGCCAATACCACCACAGCCGTGAGGGAACAGCTAAGGGAACATTTGCGGAAGTTGAAAGTTGTGAACGGTTGATACCGGTTCCGCAGATTGTCCGACCCCCAAGGTCTTACCGTGCTTTTTCAAATGCTCTAAGGCCTTTGCCTTCAATGCTTGAATATCCAACGGGTCATAGTGATCCCCAGAAAGACCTGCAATTGCAAAAGAACACATTTCTGTAGACGTCCCATCTTCTTCACCATTATCATGCACAGACAAAGCTTCAGCCTCAGCATTGCTTTCATTCTCGTCTGTCTGTTTCCGCTCCACACCGCAAGGGACACCAGTCTCTGGGAGATCTGCCCAATTTTGGCAGAAATCTGTAAAGTTTCGTAGTCGCAATGGTTGATTCTTTTTCAACCACTCCAATGCCTATTGCACTCTATTGCGCCCCACAAGCATAGGCGTTCACATACAATTCGTCTGTTGGGCAAGCCGAACCCACAAACACGAAAGCCAGCACTTCACTGAGTTGAAGCCTTGTGGGTGGCAGTACATTGAATATTTTGACCACAGGGGATGCGAACATTATGGCATTGGCACTCAATTTTTCCTGGCCTGACGCGACCCTGATCACACACCTGTTGTGATCGGGGTCGATTCACACGGCCGAGATTGAGGTTTCGCCCAGTTCGTGGCCTCAAGTTCACGGTCCCCGGTAGCGGCACTCCGTTTGTGCCGCAGGCATTCGTGGCTCCGAGCCGAACCATATACATTGTTTGTGCCGTGGTCGGCAGGGAAAAGGCGATACTTGACTTATTGAAGCGTATTTAAGCGCTGGGAATTGAATCCGTCATACTCACTGCATTGAGACCCTCCGTAGTCAGACTCTGACTACGTTCACGGAGCTCGGACTACGTGCGACTTACGTCTGACTACGGCTGTAGTCAGACCTCGTAGTCAAAGGGTTTGACTACATTCACGGAGCTTGACCTACGGCATGTAGTCAGGCTGTGCCTACGTCTGCCTACCTTGTCCTACCTTGTCCTACCTCTTCTTACCCCGCATAGGCACAGCTCGTCCAACCTTTCCTGGCCCTTTTTCGGTCATTTCTTCGTTAATGCACTGCTCAAACCTCTTTGCCATTTGCAATCCTTGTCCACGACCCTGCTCCCTAATTTAGATGAATGACATCTTGATGCGGACATTGTGGACCGTTGCTCCCAAGTTGCTCCGATACCAAATTTGTGGAAGTCCCACCAAACCAAACATTATTAGCGAGTTGCGATACCAACTATTTACATAAAATTCGAGCACTATAATGCCAACCCAACCTGTGACTACATCCGTAGTCACAGGTATTGTAGTATTTCGTTCAATTCGTAAGGCCATTTGGGGTGTGACAACGCTTACGAACCGGACCTTTCGTATGACACCCTGGGACATGCGTGACTGAGGAAAAAAATTCGTTTTTACTCCCTTTTTGACCCAAATTTTGCCCAAATTTCGAGTGACTTCAAGGGGACCTTTCGCACAGAAGCCTTGGGATGCTGTGACTTACGAAAATTTTCGTAGATTTTTGGGCGTGTGACATGTGACCATACGAATTGAACGAAATACTACAGTAGTCAGACGTAGTCGCAGGTAGGCCATGGGGAGGGCAATGTAGTCGCATGTAGCCCAATGTCCATGCGACTACCTCTGTAGTCACACCCTCTGACTACGGGAGGTCTCAACGCAGTGACTGAGCTCCTCACGAGCGAAGCATTCAATTGATGCAGTACCCAGAACTAGTGTTGCCGATGTCCGGTTCGGTCCGGTTTTTTGCCGGAAAATCCGAACCCCGAACCTGACCTCAGGTTCGGTTCGGGCAATTTCCCGAACTTGAACTGAACCCCAGGTCCGGTTCATTTGGGGTTCAGAACTGGATGCAGTACCCAGAACTAGTGTTGCCGATGTCCGGTTCGGTCCGGTTTTTTGCCGGAAAATCCGAACCCCGAACCTGACCTCAGGTTCGGTTCGGGCGATTTCCCGAACTTGAACTGAACCCCAGGTCCGGTTCATTTGGGGTTCAGAACTGGATGCAGTACCCAGAACTAGTGTTGCCGATGTCCGGTTCGGTCCGGTTTTTTGCCGGAAAATCCGAACCCCGAACCTGACCTCAGGTTCGGTTCGGGCGATTTCCCGAACTTGAACTGAACCCCAGGTCCGGTTCATTTGGGGTTCAGAACAGGTTCGAACCTCAAACAAATTCCCACGCACTGGAGGTAGATTTTTTGGGCAGTAAAACCTTCGTACGCTTTACAAGGTATATTTTCTTTCAGCAAAGGACGTCATTTGGATGTCTAGGCAGAAAATATTCCATAACGTGGTTCGCCGGGGGTTAAATTCTCTGCGCCCGTGTTGGGGGATGGGTTTACCTGCCAGAATTATCATTTCACCAGGAAATGAACACGCATTCTACTTCTGCCTCGGGAAGAGATAAAAGATGCGCACAAAGTTCAGAAACCATTTCCATAATGTGATTCGCCGGAGGCCGGGTCCGGAAAGAGGTCTAAAGTCACCCTCGCCGTCGTACAGCGACAATCAAATCGTCTCGAGAACCGGGTCGAACATTTGAGAGGGATGGCGAGCATTCTTTGTCTTTGCGCGGCCAAATGCAGAGCCATGCTCCTTGCTCATGCGATAGGCCCTATCAATCGTCGAGGCCTCCGTGAGCCAATCTGTGTATGTAATCCAAACAATCAAGTGGTGCGAGTATAGGGTTCTAAATAGGTATTACATTGATATTTGAACTAGATCTCTTTTGCCGCACCATAGTGAAAATCAGGACAATGATCTATGTCACATCCCCCGATCCAATGAACAAACGTAAAGCCATTTAAGCCGCCTTGGTAAATCTCTGGACCTGCAGGGGCCCAAAGATCGCAAGCCTCAGCCCCGCGACAAGGGGGCGGCAGGTTGGCCAACCTTGCTGAGGGGTCTATACATGTACTACGTCCCTACATCATTGCTTGCCACCATATATATCCTCCATTTTCCGCACGCACAAGAAAGACTAAGCAGGGCCAACTGAACGATCAAGACTCTGGAAGTGGCACAAGAGGATGCGAGGAGGTTAGGGAGTGCAAAGGATTGAGAGAGAGAAAGGAGGGGGTGCAGAAAACAGAGGTCCCGCCCATCAGAGAAATGCGGAAAAGGGGACATCGCACCCGCCCGTCGAGTCGAGTGGGACTCGAGTTCGCAATCGACTCGACGATCGAATTAGGTAACTCGATTGATCGAGTCGAGTCGGGTTTGGACTCGAGTCCGACAGGCTGAGCCAACCATGTTCACGGAGGTATTGCTTCACCATTCCCCAAAAGAACTCAATAAAGTTGAGTTCATAGTGAAATTTCGGTAAGAAGATGCAGAGATGACTGGCAGCTTCGATGATTTCTTGGATGAGAGATTTCTGTTCCCTGAAATCGGGCTGCAACTCCAGCATCTGTTTGTAGCAACATGCTGCGGCCTCCGTATCTTCGTAGTTTCAGCATGCTGCAGTGAGCTTAGCTCCGCACGTTCCTTGTCGTATCGAGGGTTTGCAGACTCAAAAGGTGGTGTAGATGAGAGAGTATATGGTATGTAGATGGAGCAAAGGTCGGTGCCACCGCGACCACAACGCTCGGATAAAACGGAATGTGCCATTGAGTGCCTCATCGGCGCCGTCAGGCTCTAAATGCACAAGAGTAAGTCGCGTACCTTGCGATGTTTAGCCACGTCTTTTCGCAAACCTACTCGGGTAACGAAGCGCTCATATCCACTGCGAACAAGGCCGCTGGAACGCGTCCACCTCGATCAATGGGGGCGGGGGAGGATGATCGGGCGCCGTCTACATGATGCTGGTCTCGGACGAAGGGACGTCAATGAAAGCAATGAAATTCCATTTGTTCCTCGATAACAAGTCCGCGCTGACAACCCTGAAGGCTGAGTCACATAGGTGATTGGCAATCACAATCACCGAACATGCAGAGTTTTCGAAGATCTCTCTCAGTTTGAATGGATATCATCATAAGGTATAAAAAAGTACATATCCAATGGAGGCGACCGGGAAAAGCGCGACAGTCCTCTAGCAAGGCAATTCTGGATGTGCCCATCAGCACATGCTCTCGATGGCGAGAACCGCTACATACTGGGGAGTCTAGGTTGACTGTCAGTCTGCCTTGCTTCTATATTTTCAGCTACAAAGAAATGTGCTTCTTGCAGAGAACACAATTTTCACAACAACTAATGTCCATGTAGTGTTGCCGCATCTGTTCAAAAGGACGCTTGATTATTGAGAGTGGTCAGAGCATGCAAGGCAATTTTTAAGAAACGATCTGGACCTGAATTTTGATCGCGAGAGTCATAAGTTTCAAGGAATACTCGTTCAATTTTAAGAGGACGAGGGACACTTTTTGGGGAAATCGACTTCTGCGAGGGGAAAGTTTGCAAATAGTTGGCACAAGTCCGGTAAGACCTGTTAGCATTCTGGAATAGTTGGGGAAACAAGCGAAGGACAACTTTCAAATGACGCACCTCTTGAGCGAGTCCAACCGTCGCATAGTTTTTTCGGTGACCCTGGTTGCATGCAGCGGAAGAGCCGTGTAAAATGCAAGTATCAATGCAACCGCAATCTGCGAGAGAGCATCGTCTATGTCGCTCCAAGCCTTTGAATAGGTTTCAAATGCTATTTCCGCGGTGGTGCATTGATCCGAAAAAGACTGACGAGTTGTAAAATGAGACAAAATGAGTAATGAAGTTTTATGTGTCAGGGAACAAATGGACTTGCCAAGCGAGAAAGAGTGATACACGACGTGAGCTCCTTGACTTGTCGCTGCAATAAGAGAATACATGGCTTGACAGGGTCAGCCTTGGACTCTGAGTCGGCACCACAGGAAGACTCGTCGCTGCAATTGGAGGACATGCCGCTGACGTGGCGATCACGCGACCTGGGTAGAGCCATTTGACACATGTGTAACGTAAAGGGTTTTGATGTCCGCCGACAGTCGGCCCTCACTGCAGCTTCAACGGTCAACATTCTGATAACAATTGTAGCGCGCTTCGCGGCAAAGCCCACTAACTAGTCGCTACCTTTTGGCTACCGGCATCAGCAAAACAAAACATGTCTGGCTGATCTGACACCAGACCAACCAAGCGCGCCATGCCGCCAGAATTGCATCTGGCGGCATAATGACACGCCTAACGCCATAATCAGTTATGGCACCAGAAGGCCTCCAGAACCTTACTTCTGACCACAGTTCACGTTAACAATCTAGATGGCATTGATTCATAAACATAGAAAACATCTATATTCACAATAAAAAGTAGCTACGACATGAAACTTGCACGAAGGTCTGTCTTCCCATGGCCATACGACCTGCCGCGCTATCTGCCGAGGCCAATTTCGACGTGGCCGCCGTCGACCCGACGTACCCGTCCTTGACAGCGGCGCCGTGCACCACGATGCTAATCAATGCCTTCAATATAAACAAGCAGTAGAGACAAGAAAACCGACACACCTAGAACCTAACCGAACTTATAATGCCCACACGAAAGTAAGGGTAACCTGTCAGAAGATGCTCGAGATCCAAAGCACGGCTAGAAGAGGTCGAATATCGACATGATGACCTAGAGCAGAGATCTTGCGGTGACGAAAGAAGTGAATAGCGAATCTCGAGTATGGGGGTTGTGTACATGCTTGAAACCTTGAGAGATTTGATACTTGACGACTTGGGGACCTGAGATTTGAAGGCTTGAGGCTTGAGATATTGAAGACTGAGGCTTGAGGTTTTGAAACTTGAAGAGTTCAGGCACGAGAGGAACAACGAGTCAGGAGTGCGTAGCAGCGCCGCCGGCCTTTTGAAATATGGTATAACTTGTATGGGGAGCATCCTGAGGAAGACTTTTCCTCTGGGTCGAGAGTACGAGAGAAGTGGGAGAGGAGCAGGAAGAGCGTCGAGGAAGAGGACGTCGATGGCGAGGATGATGGTGGGAGGAAGACAAGTGCCATCAAAATCAACCATCGACACAAGACACGTGGTGCGCACGGACCTTCCCCAGCTGATGCCAACACTGATGTAGGACTTGGAAGTTTTTTTCCGCAAACGCTGCGTCTCCGTCGCCGCGGCGAGCATTCGAACAAGCCAGCACGGAAATATTTGACTTTAAGAGCTAGATCTAATCCGAACGGTCCGCAAATTGTCCCTGGGTCGAGAAACTGGCTCGGTGGAAAATTCTGACAGTTCATGGCAGTCTGGCTGGTCTGGCTGTCATACAAGCCAGACTAATCAGACACGGCCAGACGACATCATGGCCGCCAGAGAAATACTGTTTTGCTGATGGGCCCCAGCATTTATTGGCTCTGAAATTAAATCATCAATCAAGACTTGTCCTCGAGTTCTGAGAATTTCTGCAAACCTTACTAGTCTAGTGCTGGCCATAAATACAATACGGAGGATAAATCTATACAAAGTTTGTTTAAACAATCTGCGTCTGAACTTAAAACCCTTTTTAAGCAATGATTTATTTAATGGTGTCTGTCACAATGGAGGCACCTGGGAACCACTATAGGGTGAGGGGCTTGAACCTTGGGATTGAAAAAACGGGTGTTTAATCAGCGTTTGGTTCAAAATGTGATCAAACAGGGTTTGAACGATGTTCAAACACTGATTAAACACTGTTCAATGCAATGAATCAATGGGACAAAACCAAAAATTGCAGATGCCCACGGGAGTCGAACTAGCGACCTCCTGGTTTTTCCGCAAACCGAAGTTAGGACAGGTGAGAGCGCAATAACCGCTAGACCACGCAATGAATAGTCAAGGCGCTGGAGGGGCGGAAGAGTGTCTTATTGACCCCTCTACCAGCAGGATGCCTATAAAAGTCATGGTCGGGAGAAGGAACTATTCGTAATTCCCTGTAATGGCGGATGATACTCGCACCGAACCCTCTTCTCCTGCATCTACGGCTGGGCTACTCCCCCGAAGCTCTCGGCGTTCCCTCTCTGCAGGAAAACTCCGGGAAGGCCACTATGACTCTGTTCCCCCACCTTAAACGGGCGAAGGCTCGGAAGGGTATCGCAATCGGCAGCCCGGCGTCCTCGACGACCTGGAGAGAGACTACGGGGGACCCTGGGTCATCTATCCATGTATGACGATCAAGATCAAGGCGACTGTTGATAGTTTGTAACCATCTGTTGTGGATTTCCGTTGGACTCTGTGGGCTGTTTTGTATGACTCTCTCGTTTCGAAGTTTCCAGATCAGGTATGCAGATTCTGATATCAGGATCCTATACAGTCGGGCAGCATACATATCTGCCTTTCCATTCAAATCTTTGAATTCAGCTACGGCACATCCCATTATGTTTCCGAAGGATGGGTTAGGCCATTTTCGATGTTTCATAGACCATAGTTTCTTGGCCAGTGCCCAAATTTAGGCTTGCCCAGGCGCAGTGCATTGAGTATGCTCCATAGACTGGGCGCTATGCTACAAATAATAATGTTACAGTACAACAGCCATACCTTTTATCATTTGAGAACGTCACAAAATTTGTGAAATTTATCAGAGAAGCAGAATATAATAATGTTCCCAATTTGGGTGATCATCGCAATGCTCGACTTCTTCTGGGTTAAATTCTCTGAAATTTGGCCAGGGGCTTCCCCAGGAGCCAAGGGATCATCTAAGAATCTCACAAAATTTGTGGAATTTGTCAGAGAATCAGAATGGAATAATGTTCCCAATTTGGGTGATCATCGCAATGCTGGACTTCTTCTGGGTTAAATTCTCTGAAATTTGCCCAGAAGATCCACCAGGAGCTAAGGTATCATATAAGGACCTCCCAAAATTTGTGGAATTTGTCAGAGAATCAGAATGGAAGTACATTTCTCTTACAAAGCGTTAATTTCTGTCGAGTAATGTATGCAAAACAATAGAATTGTGCTTACATGAGAATACATAATAACGGCGTTACACGACTCCGACATTATACGAGGCAAGGTGCACAGTTATTGAACTTCTGAGTCTACTGAATGATTATTTAGCTCGGTGTTCAACACTCACAGCCACTGAGCCAGAGATTTCTCCGACCTCGCGCACTCCAGGTAATTTTCACAGCAGAATTCACTACCACAATATATAGTGTTTTCGGCTGTTTTGGGTAGGTATAAGGGGGCACTTGACGAATGTAAAATTCGTACGGAATCCCATCGATTCCAAGGGATTTGCCATTGTTTGAGAGTTGCAGTGCACCAACATCCTCTGCTGTCAGATCCTTGTCCATCTCATTGAATGCACTCTCAGGCAGACATCACATTTTTCTAGTGTAATTTCAGCGGCCATTACAGTCATTCCACGGTCCTTGCAAAATCATTGGTCCTTGCAAATATTTTTTTCCTCGGCCCTAAAAATATATTTCTTTACTATATTTTGTACCAGATCTCTTCATTCATGTCTGATGCACCTCCCACATTATTTTCGGGCGCATAGAGTGTACAATAATTATGTAATCAGCACCAAATAGGGCAGATTCGCAGGAAACCCAACTATACCTTCTCCATTGTTTGTTTCATGGGACCTAAAATGAGTGGACGGTTATACTGAGTCATATGTCCATGATATGAAAAATCTGGGGTCATGGGATAGCCTGGGTGTGTGGAATGACCTAATCATCCTTACACTGTGCTCACGTGAGGTGAAAACATGCACAAACAACGTGTTGAACACAGTGAAACATGAATACAAGCAGTTTCATGGGTCCAGATGAATTTTGGCACAAAAAAAAACACAGCAAGCCAAAAAAAACTCCTATTTTTCCATGCAATAGTAGGCTTAGAGCATAGTCAGTTCTAGCATGGGACAGGGTATCTAAACACTTGAAAAGTTGTGTGAAGACATATAGGGAACCACTAGCACTATATTTTCACATTGCAACTCAAGTTTTTGGTCGAGACCACTATCCCGGTCCAGTTTCTGAAGATTTGCAAGGACCAGTGATGCCGAGAAAATTGGCCCCCTGCCGATTGGCCAAGAGTGCTTTAAAATTGATGGGAAACCCTGGACTTTTTTGCATGGCCTAGGTCTATGAGTGTATACATACTACCTACATATTCAGTTTTGATCTTAAACCTTAGTTTTGCACCAAAAAAGCGTGATTTCCGAAACCTGTTGCAAGGACCACGGAATGACTGTAATCTTCCGTACTCATCAGGGCGACCATTATCTTGACTTGAATTGTGGTAGTCCCTGGAGCCATCCTTTTTGGACGATTTTGGTAGTATGGTTCCCCTCAGAAATGAGAAAAGCGGAATTCTGTTACGTCTGGTCAAAAAGTTGAGGCCGTCATCCATTAAGAATCCGCGGCGGCATTCATTCCGGCACTGAAGTTCGACAGGCACTCCGGAGTCTGGGCTTCAGATATTGATCCCGAGTTTATGGGTTCGGTGGATGGAACCTCCGAAACCCGGAGCAGACGCGAGAAATAACTTTCCGAGAACGTAAATAAGGCTTAGCTTTTCAGGACAATTCAGCATCATTGGCCTCTCCTCATTCTGTGCATGCCCATTTGGCCTCTGCCACCTCACTCTGTGCATGCCCATTTGGCCTCTGTCACCCCGCTCTGTGCATGCCCATTTGGCCTCTGCCACCCCACTCTGTGCATGCCCATTAGGCCTCTGCCACCCCACTCTGTGCATGCCCAGTTGGCCTCTGCTGCCCCACTCTGTGCATGCCCAGTTGGCCTCTGCCACCCCACTCTGTGCATGCCCATTTGGCCTCTGCCACCCCATTCTGTGCACACCCATTTGGCCTCTGACGCTCCATTCTGTGCATGCCCATTTGGCCTCTGCCACCCCACTCTGTGCACGCCCATTTGGCCTCTGCCCCATTGTTCCTTTGTTTTCGTTTGCCTGCCCCTCTGCTGTCGTTTATTCACAAAGCCACATGGCAGCCCCTGACTGAGATCTGATCACCCTCTTTCATACTGTTCACACATAATGCACCATGAATTAGCATCGGCAGAGCATGGTTCTCTCTTGTCGAAATTCTCCGAGAGCAGTCAAGGCTGGGTACTCATACCCTTTTTCTTCTTTCCACCTTAAATTTTGATATTATTGATATTTTATCGATGCTTTATAGGTCCAGCGTCGACATAGCATCATTGACGCTTAATTGGTAGTCTCCTCCAAGCTCATCTCGTCTCTACCCATGGCATGAAGGAAGCTTTTACATTCACTGTATTGCTTAGTAGATTTGTTCCAAAGTAGCACATAGAAGAGATGGATGGAAAATAATTTAAAGAAGACTTTGGGAGGAGGCCGGAAGCTATCGGTGGCGAAGTCTGCATGTGATGATAGAATAATTGTCTTTCTGCAAGCGTTGAGACAGATAGATGAGCTGAGCGCCTTCCTCCACACGTTGATTTCAATTGTGCTGATAGCCTTTCACCAGCTTGCTTGACCTGTATAAGCGGTACCGGTTGAAATTCTTCGTACCATTTTGCTTGGAGTTGTCAAGTATATCTGTTTGGGACGTTGTCAAAGAATTCCTCAGATTTCGGGACGTTCGGCAGAGGACCGCTTTTTTCCAGAGCTTGCGGGTCCCCAGGCTTGACGAGGAGCACACTAGAAAGGAATCGTGAGAGTCAGTCTTGTTTGAAATTTTGCTGACCATCACCCCAATGGCGCCGCGTCAATCTATCACCAAATTCGACAGCACACTAGTCTCTTATAAGACGCTACAAAGTTGATGCTCGTACCTCGCATGTTGTAGTCTGTCGATTGCCTTGATCTTGTGATCGGAACGCAACGTCATTATGTAATCTCAAAATTCTCCGTTGTCGAGCCGCATTTTAGGACGCGTATTCCGAGAATTTTGTGCCTCCAGGACTTATAAATATAAAGATTTATAATGAGCCACTTTCTTAGCCAAAATTTTGTGGTGGGCTTCAAAATGGCGATGCCGAATTTTGATGGGCCAGCGGTTTACCAACGCCGCCTTTTGGTTTCGCGTTCAGTTTGAAGAAGGTGAAGAATTTTGAAAGGGCAGCTCACCTCAGAATTCAATTCCAAGACGATTTGTCTCCTGGATTGGGAGACTTGGGAGACTTTGGGAGACTTTCCCACAAGCTAATTACATAAATAAACTTGAATTAATCCGCCTACCCAATTCGGATATGTCACAAAGCGTTACGTCCCCGCTTGTTCCCGCCCACCATCGGTACGTGCCCATAATGCCTCTTGTGAGTCCCCGCCTAGTCCCAACGACCGCCATACTGACCCCAGCACCCCTCACAGCATGATATGTCACTCATCACCCACATTCCTAGTCCAACAGCGTCGCCATGAACCACCAATTTATCGACTGCCCCAATCCAGCGTGTCAAGAGCGAATCCCATCCCGATTGAAATGTCGAGGCCACAATACACCTGAAGTGTCTAATTGGTGTTATGGAGGGCCCCCATTTGCTTTGACAGTAGTGCATGTCTCTTGACGCCGTATATTGTGTACATGTTACAAGATTTATTCACTGAATATCGAAAGGGATGTATTACATCTTATTTCTGTATACAATCACGCTGAAATGAATAGTGGACTCTTACCAGCATTACAGCCGTTTGCAGTACAACAGGCGCGGTCGGGGGTTTTTTTTTTCAACGGTTTCTAGCAGAATCGGCGCCACGGGTTCAATTTTGATCTAATTGCCTTGAGAGTATGTGCGTTGTATTCGCATTGAAAATCTTCCTGGGTCGCAATACCGTTTTTTGTTTTTTTTTGATCCAATTACATAATAAGACTTCTTCCAAAAGATTTCGGTTTTAAGCAGGAACGCTGTAGCATTGTGGGTACTGCCTCGATTGGCCTAGTTTTTGAATATGTTACACGTATAGAGAAGCACTATGGGTCTACGATGTCCATTAGGCAATATGTCAAGTCATTGTGATTTGGCGTACACTTCAGCGAGACGGATATTCACATACTACAATAAGTAGAGCTCTGCATGAGAACTCGGGCACACTCATATCTGTAAACATTATGGACCCATAATACTGCTTTTGGATGGATAACATATTCAAAAACTAGGCAGTACTCACAATGCTACAGCGTTCCTGCCTAAAACCGAAATTTTTTGGAAGAAATCTTATTATGTAATTGGATCAAAAAAAAAAACGGTATTGCGACCCAGGCAGATTTTCAATGCGAATACAACGCACCTACTCCCAAGGCAATTAGATCAAAATTGAACCCGTGGCGCCGATTCTGCTGGAAACCGTTGAGAAAAACAAAAAAAAACCCCGACCGCGCCTGTTGTACTGCAAACGGCTGTAATTAGACCCCAATAAACAGATTGGACCGGCCATATACCACATTGGATGGTGTCGGTTGAAGTCGCCGTAGATGAGGAGGGAATGGTGGAGGGGGAGGGGCCCTAGGGAGGAGATGAAGCAGGAGGCGGCGCGAATGGGAGAATCGTCGGAGTTGGGAGGATTATAAAGAGAGAAGATGTGTATGCTACGGGTATCTAAAGTAAGAGTAATAGAGGTAATGTATGAGGATTTTATTTTGTTTTGATTATACGTGGAGGACGGTATTGTTTTATTAATGTATAGTAAGGAGTCAGGGGAATCGGTACGTACGGTGGGTAAGAGGCGGTCCCAATGAGGAGAGGAAAGAGAAGGGAATTTGTTTAGGTCGGGGGGGGTTCTTGGATGCAGAGAATATCGAAATCGGAGGGGTCGGTGGAGTTAAGTAGGGAAATAAGTACGTCGTAACATCTATGCGTATTAAGAGAGAGGATACGTAGGCCTTTGACGGTATAAGTGGAGGGCGTATTGTTGCTGGTCCTGGATTCTTGGCCACGAAGACCTTGCGCTGGAAAGCATCCATTTTTTCCTCTTCTTCCGGATCGATCCCGGCAATAGCAGCCACCAGCGGGTCTGCAATATCTGCTGGATCCAGAGTATGGAACAACGCTGGTGTCGCTAATTTCTTGATGAGGGCCCGGATCTCGTTACGCCTACACTGTTTGTAACCCGAGCTTTCTTTGAGATCCTTTGCTAATACTTTCAGCTTCCCCAGTGTTCGCATTGCCTTCTTTCCCGCTCAGACACGCTATTCAGCTCACAGTCGTACCAAAAAATAGCACCAGAATAAATCTAATATTGTAATTATTCATCCGAATCACTGTTACCCGCCTCTTCACCGTCCCCTTATGCATCGATGACCAGCTCCCCATCGACGTTGTGCATGTCACCCAGCGTCATCGGAGCTGGCTGGTCATCTTGGCCCTCGTCCGACCAATCAGATTCATGCTCTGAATCTTCGATGCTGGAAACTCCCTGGTCAACCTGCCGAATTCTGCTCTGGCTGGTGCTTTTAGCCCATTTCGCGATGAGCTTCTCCCACTTTGGAACGGTCGAAAAATGCTGGCAGTAAACCAAGTGCAGCTTCCATCGTACGGCTCTGCGCACAAAGAAAGCATCAGTTATAGTGCGGTGGACAACTTCTGAGATGAGGACTAATTACAGGACCATCGGTGGTCCAACCCTGATCGCGACTTTTGGTGACGAATTGGACACGCTGTACTTGTGCGCCAGGAGGAAGCGGTGGACAGACGAGGTAGCAGATACTCGCATCCGCACGAGGTGTGCTCGACGCACGGACGCTCGTTTGGATTTTTCTCTTCTCGGAAGTGACAATCCAGTAGTCAGCTTGAGAAAGAATGAGATTGGCAATTTTTGCTGGAAAGAGGCGGATGAGTGTCTCGCGGACCGCATGGATGTCATCCTGCGAGGTAGGCTTGGAGTTCGTCAGCTCTGGGGCGGAGGTTACAGAGCTGGATCAGCTAGAGCCCATGATGATTGGGAGGAACGAAGCAACTTCGACTTTGACAACTTGAAGTCTGCATTTACGCCACACTGCGATGCAGCAAAAAGCGCCCGACCTGAAACGTCTTGTAAAGTCCATCAGGAAAAACGAATTTACTTGGTAGCTACAAGGCTGGATTGGTAGCACGGGTAGTTTCAGTAGCGCCCAATACAAGTCTGGTAGTATCTAGTAGCGGTGGTAGCGCATCACCCACGGATCAGTAGATGCTGCCAAGCAACGGTAAACATGTTTCAAGATCATTTGTTTCAAGGGGGACGTGGCAGCTAATGGTTATCCAATCGCTTTGCTGGTCCGCTACTCATTCCTTTTGCCTCGTCGTCCTTTCTGAGAAGTTGCACACCTATTGTCATGGCTCCCACCCAGCAAGGGCAAACGAAGTCGCGTTCGCAAAAAAAGACAGCGAGCGCTAGGTGGACCAGTGAATCCACACCCCGCAGCACCACCATCCCAACTGCCGCCAGATTCCGGCGCGGGCGGCCAGTCATCCATATATCTACCCTCTGAGGTGGCGGCCAAGGATGAAAATCAACCTACCATTCCACCTAGGGTAGGATGACTTTTGCCAACCATTGGGTTGATTTTCAACGACCTTAGGTTGATTTCTACGTGCTTATAGGTTGATGTATGCAGGTTGAATCGCAAACTATTTTGGTCAACTTTATCCTATGCCTCGCATCACACATTCTAGGGGATTTCAACCTACGATAGGGTATTCCAAGTAGCTCATGAGCTCATACCGATTCTCGTTCATAGGGAGTAGTAAATGTATATTCCAGCAATACATACAGCCGTATAGTACAGTAATACGGAAAGGAATAGTGGTCTGGCATGCGGTGCATCCACATGTTGATGTCTAGCTCCTACAGCGTCTTTCTCGAGGGAATTATTGGTGTATCTCATCGGCCTTTTCAATGGTCCACATTTTGAACCGCGTGACTTGACATCCCGTAGACCATTCCTCAGAAGTGGATAGCCCTGATTCCTGCGAACATTTGCAGCTATTCAGATCCCAGTTGGAGGCATTATTGCGCTTTCCAGACCACAATCACTGGTTTACATTTTGAAACGCGTGACCCTATCGGAGCCATTTTCTTCTAAGGTGCGCGTCTCGGAGATGGATAGCCCTGATCACTGCAAACATCTGCAGCTATTCAGATTCCGCCCGGAGGCATTATTGTACTTTCCAGAGGGCAATTACTGGTTTACATTTTGACACGCATGACCCTATTGCCTTTTTAATGGTCCACATTTTCAAATGCGTGACTCGACATCCTGCAGACCATTTCAATTCCAATGAAGCCCCAGGGTCCTTTCTAAGGTGCGCATCTCAGAAATGGATATCCCTGATCACTACGAACATTTGCAAATGCATGACCCTATCAGGGCCATTTTCTTCTAAGATGCGTGTCTCGGAAATGGATAGCCCTGATCACTGCGAACATTTGCAGCTATTCAGCTCCCGGTTGGAGGCATTATTAAGCTTTCCACAGCAAGAGGTGGGTGCAAGACAAAAAAATGATATCAACCTCTTTTTCAATTCCTAGGCATTTGCAACCTTACTTTTCAGTGAAAAAACTTTTTTTAAATGTCTGTCCTCTGGGAATGGCGGTTTTATTGTCAATAAGCCCTCGATCTCGAGAACTGTTCATCCAAAAAATACGCTAAAAGTCCTGGTAACCCCCCGATCGGCCCGGCCAGAAATGTGGTCCGGTGGCTTCGCCGTGAGATATGAGGCTGCCATCAAATCGCATCCCAAATACGGTAATTGCTGGCGCGGACTGAGTTCAAGATCTTTTGGCAGAAAAATATATAGGGAGGTATAGGGAGGTAGGGAATATGCGAAACTGGGGGTGGGTCTTCTATACCAGATTTTCGATTGCAGCCCTAGGGAGAGAGTAAAGTGCAAAATACGGGACATCGGGCCGATCACGGAAGTTCGGTCGATATCACGGGTTCTTTGGAATCCCACCTCTTGTTCCACAGCGCAATTACTAGGTCAATATTTCTCTTCCCAGTATCCAACTTAATCTCTCCCGTCCAAGGATCAGAGTGGTATCAATCTCTGCCCTCCTCCGAGTTCAATCGGAGTTAGTCTTCAATGTTCATGCGGCACATGATTTATCTTCTACATATCACTGACCTGACCTTGATTAGATTCAGTTTACTGGTCAGTTTGATATACATTTCAATTTGACTTGGATGCTTACAGGTCCCCATGCCGATGTGTTTATTTATTTAGTTTATGCAACTGGCTTGGCCCGTTGAACCACTACATTATCTTCTTTGTGACCACCGGCGTGTGAACAGCATTCCTTATCTCCGACCGGCCCTGGCGCTCATCTTTTGCTTGTTTCTTCACCAATTCTTCACCGATTCACAAGTTCTGGGGGTCATTCTCATCCCTTGATTCGGGGGTAGGTAGGTAGGTAGGTAGGTAGGACTCCGTTTTATGCCATATGCGAGCACGATTTTCCCTCGCCCCGGCCACCCCTATAGCGAACCACCCCTGTTTGCTACGGACCTAGAATTTGGTTGTGTATTTGAGACAGCTAACCTTGTATCCTCCTGGGTTGATAGTATTTTAGCTGTGCGATTTCCCGCTCACAGCAGGCTACTACCCAAACCACCAAATTTCTTTTGCGCAATTTTTCGGAGGGGTTGTGGGTATGTGAGGGACATTATTTGTCATTAGGTATGTCCAAATACCTCTTATTGAGCCATATGTGTCCTATTTCGGTGCGTCGATACGCTCTGTGCTCTGCAGGGCAAGCCATTCAGTCTACACCACAATCCTACCCATCCTACATGGCTGGAAGGGCAAATAGTTATGGCCCCCATACATCTCAGATTTGCAGTTTGAGTGTATACAATAATGTATTTCTATCCATTGAATGATTTGGGATGCACTAGGGCAAATAGTACGGGTACCAACAAACGATTTGGCCGGGTGGCCGACTAGGCCGTTTCTTTCCGTTTTGGGATACCGCCGGGAAAAAAATTCGGCAAGCCATGAAATCACGATGTAAATTTGCGCAAAATGTCTCAGCCCACTCATAGGATGCATACCTTCATTTCAGAGCCTATACACCTGTATCCACCTGACTCTCTGTGCAGGCTCGAGGTCAAAAATGCTAAAGTGGCCGCCTACCCAGTCTCAGATACTAAGCAAACGGACATGCGGTCTAATAGTGGCCTGGAACTTGTCCAGTAAGCCATTTTCTTGTAATCAGCCATCTATCCGGGCTGGAAAGACGGAGCTCTGCCATATTTGGCACTCCTACGAGTTGATCCCGTCTTTACTTTCTTTTTGAGTCTTTCAAGTCAAGCACGCTTATCTCGACCGCTGGTATGACACCATTCGTCGCCATACCTGCCCCACATGGGTCGTTCTTATGATCCTTGAGACCCGGTTAACTCGGCCAAGTACCCAGTCTTCAGTTTCCGCCCATCTTCCGTTCTCTCGTGAGTGTTCAACCATCGGCCGAAACTCTGGCACAGGGTCCGCGTTCGCGAGTGCTATGGTTCTCGCGACTGCTAGCCAAGAAAACTAGAAAATTGAAATTTTCAGGGTCTGGCCAAGTTGCTAGCCTATTAACGGAGGAACCCGATTTGCTGAAGCGTGACCTGGCAAGCATCTGGGTCAGCCTACCCTCAGGCAATAGTCAGTGATTTCTGCCGTAGCACTGCAAGCACGCGGATCTTCTGGTTCGTGGCCAAAGGAAGACTCACATTCGCAAACTCGACGTGTTATTACCTCCCATATGAACAGGCCCACATCGACGGGCTCCCCGTAAGCATCCGCCTTGCCCATAGTTAAATGGTGCTGATGGCAGACGCAGCGTTGTGAACTTTCGCGAGGTCACCTCTTGTTGATCCCGTGAAAAAGCCTGCGGCGGCTATTCAGCATATGTGATGAAGCCTGACCGCTGAAAAGATGACCAACATTTTCGCACTTAGAATGCTTGCAAAGATGCAAGCAAACAAACAATAGTGCGTGTCATATTGGACCCCAGGCCCCCAATCAGCTTTCACTCCAGTAACTTCGGCCCCCTTCTGTCTCAAAGCCACTTTGTGTGGTGCAATGGAGGTGCATTCAAATGGCAGGCATTTTGAAAAGCATGACCAGATGCAATAGAGATGCATTCAATTTCAAATGGCTGCCATTTTTAAAAGCATGACCTGGCGCAATAGAGGTGCATTCAAAGGGCTGGCATTTTGAAAAGCATGACCTGACACAATAGAGGTGCATTTAAATAGCTGGCATTTTGAAAAGCGTGACCTGGCACAATAGAGATGCATTCAATTTCAAATGGCTGGCATTTTGAAAGTATGACCTGACGCAATAGAGCTGCATTCAAGGGGCTGGCATTTTGAAAAGCATGACCTGACACAATAGAGGTGCATTCAAATGGCGGGCATTTTGAAAAGCATGACCTGACACAATAGAGATGTATTCAAATGGCTTGGAGCATTTTGAAAAGTATGACCTGACACAATAGAGCTGCATTCAAGGGCCTGGCATTTTGAAAAGCATGGCCTGACACAATAGAGGTGCATTCAAAGGGCTGGCATTTTGAAAAGCATGACCTGACACAATAGACATGCATTCAAATGGCTACCTAATGGTAGCGGGGATATTGTTCATCAACATCGTTTTCAGACCCCTCCGAGTCGGATTCAGAAGCTATGTTGGATTGATTGTTGACATCTGTGTTCGAAGACCCCAGAAGAATGTGTGCACATTTAGGAGGAGGGATCAATTCAATGGTTCCAGCAGTACGCTCAGATTCTGTGGTGCATGGAATAGTTGATGAGGTACTATTCCGAGTTCGCAAGGATGATATGCTAACAACCATTTCAAAGCTCTCTCGCCCATTCTGGACCTCTGCTATTGTTGTTTTGTGATGTGGGATGAGACAGCCAGGAGCAAGAACCTGATCCACCCGAATGAGTGCACGAGTCTTGGTTATGGAGACCCCAATTTTTTTAGCCCCACCCAGGATCTCAGAGTATGCAGGCTGCTCTATTATTGCTCCTCGTGCTATCTCATGGTTCCGGACATATAGACTGACAAGCTGACCAAGTGGTGTTACTGCAGATAAGGGCTGTCCATCTGTGTTCAAGGTTCGAAGCTGCTTCAATAGGAGAAGCAAAACATAAGCGTCAAGGACTGCATAATCACGTTGAGCATCAGAGTACTTGGGGGTGCCCCAAGACGAAATTCGCAAGTCCTTGGGAGGAGAAAGCCCTAATGTTGCAGCCACAATTGATTCCAGTGAAGCAGATGCTTTTGGAACAGTGTTCTTTCTTGCGGCAAGCTGGCCTATGTCAAGAATGCCAGCAATTTTTTTATCCTTCTTTACTGGCACGCCAGAGTCAGGAAAGTCCCAAGCAAGCTTTTGAAAATCTGCAGCAATGTTCCAGCCAACTTTGAGGAACTGTCTGGAGCGAAGTAGAGTTATGAGTGACCCAGGGAGCTTCTTGAGAGTATAGACATAGAACAGGTGCACTGTTTTGTCAACAGCAATCTGGATAAGTGCCGTCCTCTGAGGACCAGAAGCCCCAATTCCAGTTGTAAATTCCCATTCCATGTCAAACCCAACATCAACGACTACATTGTCATTCTCATTCTCATTGATAAGGCTGAGGATGCTGGTGCAAGCAACATCAATCTCAGATGCACCATAACAGAGTTGTGAGGTGACATCGTCTGGAACAACAAGCTTGGGCAGCTCAGAAAATTCATCTATCTCTACATGACATATTTTTAGGTGGTTTCAACGACCCTGCCGTCCTCCATTCTGTGTCAGTTCCAACCCAGCGAACCGCCATGAACTCATGTGAGTTTTTCGTTCGGATTTACATCGTTTTCTTCTCACTCATTCTTGCTGGTGGTGCTCAGTGTGTGCGCTGGTACTTACTCCACTCCCATTCTATATGGGTTGCAATGTATATAGAATTACAATTATGTTTCAGCTTGAATGCAGAGAGGAAGTGACGCTCTTCCATCCCCACTACATTGAGTTGAACTTGGACTGAATTCATCCACACATCAATCAGTAGCGTCGACCGCTTACGCCGGAGCGAAGCCAAGGCACATCTTGTGTCCTTTATGAAATTGACCTTGGAGTGTGGAAGAACCTATTCATCCATCTTGTTCGTATTTTTCACTCCCAAAAGACTTCTCTGCAGTCGATTGAAGAGATGAATGATCGGTATGTACTGGCCTCTATTTCTGTACCAGTCATCTTATCTCCTTAAGATTTCGCTCCGTGCCTGCCTTTCAGCGATTTATTCGAAGATTCAGTGATAATGTGTCCGAAATGAAGCAACTTGCTGCCCACAACTTTGAAGACATCTTGCAGGTATGAAAATATTGTGTCTCCTGGTCTTATCTTACTTGTCTTATCTTATTTTATAGTGTGTTATTCCATGTGTTGAGGGTCTTCTTGCCGAAGATGAGGACAATGAGATTCGTCTTGATCTCCTCTATGATGTGGCGACTATTCAGGCCTTTGCCAAGATGCGAGTCCACGTTGACTTCACGCTTGAGGTTTTTGACAAGATGTTAACCTCGCTTGGCTCAAACTTTCGGCGATTTAAAGATGAGGTCTGCTCAAAATACGATACATGTGAACTTCCAAAGGAAGCTGCAGAGCGTGCAGCACAAGAGGCTCAATCTGAGGCAAGAGGTAAGTCGACAACAAAAAAGAAGAAGAAAAGAAAAAGAGAAAGCTCTGAATGTCAACACCTACAAGCACCACGCTATGGGAGACTATGTCTCATATATTCGTCAGTATGGCACACTTGACTCCTACTCCACAATCACGGTCTACCGGACAGTTGCGTGGAAATTTTCTGGTTAATTGCTCCAAACGCAGAGCGTCCTTCGAGGACGGACAGCGTATGCTGGACGACAGTTACGTGGGAATATTCTGGTCAATTCCTCCAAACGCAGAGTGTCCTTCGAGGACAGACAGCGTACGCTGGACGACAGTTACGTGGGAATATTCTGGTCAATTCCTCCAAACACAGAGTGTCCTTCGAGGACAGACAGCGTATGCTGGACGACAGTTACGTGGGAATATTCTGGTCAATTCCTCCAAACACAGAGTGTCCTTCAAGGACAGACAGCGTATGCCGGACGACAGTTATGTGGGAATATTCTGGCTAATTGCTCCATGCACAGCATGTCCTTCGAGGATGGACAGCATATGCTGGATGACAGTTACGCGGAGATATTCTGGTTAATTACTCCATGTGCAGCATGTCCTTCGAGGACGGGCAGCCTATGCTGGAGACAGTTATGTGGGAATATTCTGGTCAATTCCTCCAAATGCAGAGTGTCCTTCAAGGACGGACAGCATATGCTGGATGACAGTTACGTGGGAATATTCTGGTTAATTACTCCACATGCAGCATGTCCTTCAAGGACGGACAGCCTATGCTGGATGACAGTTACATGGGAATATTCTGGTTAATTCCTCCAAACGCAGAGTGTCCTTCGAGGATGGACAGTGTATGCTGGACGACAGTTACGTGGGAATATTCTGGTTAAATACTCCACATGCAGCATGTCCTTCAAGGATGGACAGCCTATGCTGGACGACAGTTACGTGGGAATATTCTGGTTAATTGCTCCAAATGCAGAGTGTCCTTCGAGGATGGACACCATATGCTGGACGACAGTTACGTGGGAATATTCTGGTTAATTGCTCCATGCACAGCATGTCCTTTGAGGATGGACAGCCTGTGCTGGACGACAGTTACGTGGGAATATTCTGGTTAATTCCTCCATACGCAGAGTGTCCTTCGAGGATGGACAGCATATGCCGGATGACAGTTAGGTGTCTGGTTAAATCCTCCACATGCAGCATGTCCTTCGAGGATGGACAGCATATGCCGGATGACAGTTGCGGGGGAATATTCTGGTTAAATCCTCCAAACGCAGAGTGTCCTTCGAGGATGGACAGCCTATACTGGATGACAGTTACGTGGGAATATTCTGGTCAATGCCTCCAAACGCAGAGTGTCCTTCGAGGACGGCCAGCATATGCTGGAAGACAGTTACGTGGGAATATTCTGGTCAATGCCTCCAAATGCAGAGTGTCCTTCGAGGACGGCCAGCATATGCCGGACGACAGTTATGTGGGAATATTCTGGTCAATTCCTCCAAACGCAGAGTGTCCTTTGAGGACGGCCAGCATATGCCGGACGACAGTTACGTGGGAATATTTTGGTCAATTGCTCCATACGCAGCATGTCCTTTGAGGATGGACAGCCCACACTGGATAGGGCATGGAACGAGTCCGGGTCACCCACGAGTATCTGCAGGTAAACCCATGGGAATACTCGTGGGATACCTGACTCATGAGTCCGGGTACTCATGCCCGCGGGTATGGCACGGATCCGAGTATGGATTTCAGGGAAACTTTCGCCAAACCCGCAGGCATTTGCCTCGTGTTGAGCAATATCATTGCAGTAGAAATGTCTTCAATGGGCTTACAATCCATCCTTAGCTGTTAGACACTCAGTTGAACATGTTCTCAGCACCACATTGGATGTAAAGCACCTGTTTTGAGGGTTTTAGACATAAAATATGCTCAAACCTCGCAGGTACTCGCAAGTACTCGTGAGAATTTTGAAACCCGCAGGTACCTGTTTGACCCGCGGGTCAAATCAACGCGGATCCGAGTTTGGCATTTTTTATCACATGTACTCGCGGTCACGGATCCGAGTGATCCGCGGGTAGACTCGTTCCATGCCCTAACGCTGGACGACAGTTGTGTGGGAATATTCGGGAGCACGGATATATGCCATCCACCAGGCTATTCAAATGGTTGATTCCGACAGAAGTCTCCTCATCTTCTGTACATCCAAGATGGTCATACGACAGTTATGTTATGCTGCGGCGGAAAATATGGCGATTGGCTGGCCAGGAATCAACGGCGATATCTTCAAGGATACTGCGAAGCTGCTGGCCTCAAGACATGGATCAACAAAAATTGTGCATGTAGAGACGAAATCAAATAATGACTCGAAGTGCGGTGCATATACGCTGGCAAAAGCCGCGCTTCAGATCTCCCAGGCTGCCTCCATGTTCGATCCAGAGTCCGCGGACAGCCACATTCCGGCCTGTACAAATTTGCACCAGTATAATATACCTCCTCCTCTAGTCTGTAGTTAACCGCGTGGCGGTTGATTGGAGATCGACGTTATTACATAAACTTCGGAGTTTGAATTCATTCCCGCGGGTCTTCTTCTCTTCAAACAACTCGACCTGGACTCAGGCACCAAAAATAGGAAGCCAAGTCTCTGAAACTCACATTCAGAAGAGATCTGTCTCTTCATATTTCGTTTTTCAATGCATCTTCCGGGTGACCAGAAATACCGGGCATCAGCCTATCAAAATTCCATCTCTATCAAAATTCCATCTCCTGGATTCGACATCAGTGCACGAGAACTGGCTGCAAAGATTGTCCTGCTTCCCACTCATACATTGAACTCCCTGGCCAAGTTTATTGGTGGTACTCAAGCCCTGCCTCGAGCCCGGACCAGTCGCCTTCGTAAGTTGATCACGGGGACAAGGGACAGCTTCCTGTCTGAGTCCATGCCATAGCATTTGAAAAGCGTGACCTGGCACAATAGAGGTGTGTTCAAATGGCTGGCATTTTGAAAAGCGTGACCTGGCGGAATAGATGTGCATTCCAAGGGCTGCCATGTTGAAAAGCATGACCTGCATTCAAAGGGCACCCACACACATCTCCCGACGTCGATGCCCTCCTCGGGTGAAAACCAGCATTTTCTGGTCTGCCGTGCTCTGACCTGAATCAAAGGTCTGTATTCCGAATCTTTCCTGTTAACACGTTACCCATGCTCACCAGCACCCCGCGCCCGCGCTCACCTCCCGCCGTCGATGCACTCCATGGGGGAAAACCAGCATTTTCCGGTTTGCCACGCGCTGAAGTGAAGTACTCCGAATCTATCCAATATTCCTGTTGACCAACACGTTACCCAGGCTCACAAACATCTGCGCCCACGCGCATCTCCTGCCGTCGATGCACTTCTCGGAGAAAACCACTATTTTCAACTTCACTCTCGGAAGATTCCTCGATGCACCTTCTAGGATCCGGAGTCAGAGAAATATTGTTAGTCATGTGTGTCATAAATGGTGCGACTTGGTTTTCTCGGATGCCTCCCACATGTACGAGGAAAAGTTTCTGAGTTATTTAACAGAACACATGCAAGTTTTAGTTGAGTTGGTGACCACAGTGTGCCTTCCCATCGTTGTCTGGAGCTCTGTGGCAGGTCATTTCTATGATGCCAAATATCTGCACCCTGGATGGTCGGGGCACAGCCGTATTTCTTGCACGACGCAAACTATTCGCGAGATCGTATTGGATCAACATGGTGCTTGTCCGAAATTGTCCACAATAGTTCTGTGAATCAATGTTGAAGATGATATGAAGGACGATCTATTTGCTCTTCGCGTTGAGTCATTTATCCCAAATGCGTCGCCGAACCGAGGTCACCTGCTTGTCATGTTCAACAAGCTGCTGCAGCTGCCTCCTCGTAGCGACGTCCCAAATGCGAATGGTGTCGTCGGAGCTAATGACGTCACCAGATTTCGTTTATGAGCACTTTCATGTACTTGGTGTGCCCTTGACATCAGAGACTGCTGGTTTCCAGGATTGAGTAACTGTGAATCATTCCTCCGGGTGCCTGCCCCTTCTAACTCGGCAGAGAGAACTAGCTCATAACCAAACTCAGGATACTTCTGCTTCAGTAGACTCGTTACCAGTCTGCCACGGCAATTCTTTAGTGCAAGCACTATGCCGTAGGCAGACTGGTACAACTCGGGACACGCCAAAGGGCTGAGCCCGGAGTTTGAAATTCTTGGGTGGCGCCGATGACGGCAGATGACGTCGTTACCGGTGATGTCGGTCCGAAAGTAAGTTTCTCGATTGAAACTGGCTCTCGTGCGCAGACTCTCTGGAGGTAAAATAAAAAATCTGAAAAGACAGAAGTGTAGCTATGAGCCTTACATCCCTGCCCCTCCTTTGAACTGAAAAGAAATAATGAAATTTGATGCCATAACGATGGAAATGGAAAATTTCAAACTCCGCGCTCAGCCCTTTTAACACTCCCGAGTCGTACCAGTCTGCCTACGGCATAGTGCTTGCACTAAGTGTTGCCGTAGCAGGCAGACTGGTTACGAGTCTACTGCTTCAGTGTGTCCACAGGTGTGTAACAGGATCCATCCTGGAATGCCTGACACAGAGTTAGCGAAGTGATGGGAAATTTGTTCGGCCAAGGCACTTACTGGCAATGGACAAGACCTCGTTAGCACTGTGAATTGATCTTTCCGCTGAGCCACTTGGACGACGATTTGATCTCCACCTTTAGTCCCTGACAACACAAATCACGGAGCCGATCCAATGCAATCTCAATATCATTCTGTTGTTTAAGGTCCGCGGCCTCCTCGTGCCGGTCGTCTTGGTCCAAGAAGAGACTGAAAGATTGAGCTTCCGGCCCACGCCAGTCGTCCTCGCTGCAAGCAGCCGTACAGGAAGAGTAGCCTGATGCTGGTCTGGCAATCATCGATGGTGAAGGACTCGAGGGCAGGGAAGACAGCCATGTCCTGGAGATGCAAGGGTGCCCTCCGAACGGCACCATTCGCACTGGGTGCTATGCATATGCTATTGCAAGGAGCCCCATCGCAAAGGTGGGACAGGCAAACGGTTTGAAGGTGTGAGGCCTGAGGATGACGAGATTTCAAGGGGCAAAGCACAGCACGTTCATTGGTTTAGTCTGGGCGATTCTGTGCATGTCGAATGGTGTCTGATGGCAAAGGATATAACCATTGTATTTCTCCAGCCGCAGCGAAGCGCATAAGAAGCGCGGCTGTTACTGTTACTAGTGGACATTCAAACATAGCAGTTTGGTATTCCCACAAGTCGGAAACTAGACGGATTCCTACTTGGGAAGGCATTTGAATACGGCGGCCGAGTCCCCGGTAAGTACGAATGAGGATGTCGGAATTTCTCTCATTTCTGTCATTATAGCAGCGCGAAGTACCTCGATCGTTGTGGGTGTCACAAAATGATTTCGAGTCGACTGACAGTCAGTTGGGACCCAATTGTGCATATAAATGGGATACAAAAGTGGAAAAAGATCATTGCTCGGCTGGTAACCCGTGTATGTTCCGGCGCGAACGGATGCCCTATATGCGGTAAGGCTCATCACGAGTGCGGGTCACCCGTGGGTCACGGCGGGTTGAACCGTGGGAAACCCCGCGAGTTTTCGTACTCGCGGGTTCGAGTACCCATGCACACGGGTCGCCGAGGATCTGAGTATCAATTTTGGTGAAATTCTGGCCAAACTCACAGGTACTTTACTCTTTTTTGGCAGGTTTGGTCACTTGAAAATATCTTTGAAAGCCTTCTATGCCCTCCGTACCGCCTGGCGGCAAAAAGCACTGAGTGCGCTGGTTCGAGTTCATTTCTTGGCCAAATCACTTCAAATAAAAGATTGGCATGAACTTTCATTAATTTCAGGAGTTTTTACGTCGTTTAATCCATACCATACCCATACCATTCTCTCACAATAAAATAATTCAGTGTTTTCTAAAATATCGAGTTTGTGGATTTGTACCATATGGAAAGGGGGTGAACACACCCTAAAAGTACTCACAAAATGAACCTTACTCGTTATCCACGAAAGTAATCGGAAACTCGCATTTTACAACCCCAATTTGTAGTATATTTTGGTAAAAACTGGACGTACATGTTCATCAGGTTGTAATGTCGCCATCCATCCTAATGATGTGTTGGCAGTGGTGAGTATGGGCACAAATAAATGGATTCATTGCATTGCACGTGATTTTGTATCAGATGTCCAAAATCGTGCCATGCAGCTGTGTCCCTGTTGAGGGATGAGACTCCTAGTCTGGGAGGCAAGTCATGAAGATGTTGCCCATAGGTCTTCCAGAATAAACAATTGGGGAAGTGGGTGGATGGCCAAAAAAATGGGACATCATCTTTGGCGAGCCAAATCCATCTTAAACTTTCCACGGTGCTTTGTTGCACCGTCCTGTTGCAAGTAAGATTGGGCCTCGAACACTTCATATTTACATGTAAGTATCTGTCTGGTGTATTTATAAGCCATCAACCTCCCACACCACGGGGCTTGACGATCAAAAACGGCCCTTTCACGGTTCATGGTTATTCCGGACACTATGATGGACAGTTCACAATTTTGGCCTTCTCAAGGTTGTAGAAGACACTCAAGTATCCATTCGTACAATGATTCAGCATTGATATACCTCGCTGGATCTTTTTTGAATCGTTCTTTCCCGAGGATGATGAAATGTTGTGATTGCAACAGGCACCACTGATGTTTCTGTGGCTCGGGACAGCACCAATAAACTGATTTGTGCCAGAGAAATTATGTGGTCAATAGTTAGTATCCTTGGGTATCTGGCGGTAGTGGGTTGTTGAATTTGGTGCACAGGGTCTGACAAAATAAATACATTTCCGGTTACCCCACCCGACGAGTTGCCTGTGCACTGGGAACTGACTTGCAAATTGCTGATGGGCGACAAACGACATTTTGATGTGCTGGCATTTGGTCTAGGTGCGCACGGACCACCGGGCCATCGGGCCCGACTATCTCCGGAATCATTTGGCTTGGCGTAGAGTTCGGTTGCATTCTCTCCCGAGTTTCTGCTCGATGGGCTTGTGTACAGGAACAACAAAGAACGGTTCTCTCGACTCTAGACTGCTTTCCCTTCCGAGTTTCTGCTCGACGGTCTTTGGGTGCTGTGTGCAGGAACGACGAAGAAGGGTTCTCTCGACTGCTCTCTCTTCCGAGTTTCTGCTCGACGGTCTTTGGGTGCTGTGTGCAGGAATGACGAAGAATGGTTCTCTCGACTGCTTTCTCTTCTGAGTTTCTGCTCGACGGTTTTGTGTGCAGGAAGGACAAAGAACGGTTCTCTCAACCTCGGTCTCACCCAAGCATCTCAATGGGTTCTGTTGCCTTTTTCGGCTGTGGACCTTACTCGGAAGTTGAACACGCTGTTTCATCAGTTGTGGACCTTCCGTGGAAGTTGAACACATTGATTTAGGGCCCCAGGAGGAGGGATCATGCATCTCCTCGCACAAACTGGTTCAAGACGTGTCTGGAATTTACATGCTTGGACATAATTTCGGATGGTACTCTCATGCTCTGCATGAACTCACCCGTGCTTTTTTTGCACGTAAAATCGCATTTGCCGGGCAAAGGGACAGTCATGCGACAACTTTCTGTGTGACTGGTGGACTCTGGGGATTTACACCTGGGAAGGGAGAACTCTTTCCGCACACCAGCCACCCAGTTGGTGGTCAGGTCCCACAGGGTTTTATCCAGAGGTCCAGTCCCAGCCTGTGAGCATCTTGTGTGAACGACCCCCTGGAATGGGTTTGTGTTTGGTTGGGATCTTGTGGATCTCTGTGAGGATAACCACCTGTACGGTACCACATGTATACCTTCCGTAAACTCGTTGTTCAGACATTTGGACCACGCGAGTATAATTAATCCCCCCTCCCCCAAAGCATGGGTAAAATGCAAGGTTCTTCCGTGGTGAGCGTCCATACCCGACAAATGCGTGGCATCTCGCTAATAGGCTAACCCAAATATCACTGCCCTTCACGCGCAGTATCCACTCAGATTCCTGGGTCAGGTGGAGAATATACAACGTGTTCTTCTCTGTCCTTCTGCTCTTCTTGCAGCCGTTTGAACGCACCAACTTCATCAACTCAACTCAACGGGTTCTTTTTTTCAAAGTCAGGGTGCTCCGGTATTTTACTGAGGAGGTATCCCGGGTCGCGATTAGCACAGGAGAGTCAAGGACAACGCAAGAACTCACGGCAGGAGGAGGTTTCTCGAGCATCAACGAGTCGTCTTCCTTGTCGCTGGTCCTCTTACACCTCTCGGTCACCGGTTTGGGCGTGGGTGAGGACGCCCTCACGCGATCTCACAACAGGCATTTCTCTTGTGGCAGACAACATTCGACCTCCTGATGGCCATCTGGTCGGTGCCGCTGCGGCTCCAGGAAATTACGATGACAAAAATCCAAACCAACCATCTGCTCACTCGCGTCATGCGGAACCGCGACCATGTTGTCATCGATGAATGTTGACATTTGGGATGTCCAGTGCGACTCGAGCTCAGGTGGATCGGGAATGACGGGATATGCTTGCATTAATTCAGCCTCAGTCGCTGATCTGTGGCAAAAATTCAACCTTCTCACCTGCATTCGACTGCCAAGTGGCCCTCTAAAGTTTCTCCTGCTCGACCAACTGGCTTCTTAGCTGTGTGTTTTCGACTTGAAGTGCTTGTATCCCGATGCGCGACTCATGGAGCACTTCCTGCAGATTCTGCGCCACGGGCTCTAAATTGGTGACTGAAAAGCACGGATCACGAATCACAATCCTCAAACGCCAATCGTCAAAATTTGCGGTACGCACATACGAGCACCCTCCAGCAACTGAATGTAAGTGTCGCAACGCCTGCAAAAAGCCGCCTGAGCGTCTACATAGAAACGGTTACCATGCGTTAACATTGAGGCTGTCATCAAGAGTCTCAGACCTGCATTTTCTCTTCTTGAGAGCTGCATCCATAGTTAGTGGCGAGAGTGACGTGTCCAGAGTATTTGACGCATTTTGCTCATGCTTGGTGGTGTTATGGCTCGGCTCCTGCACATGGCGGCCAGCTTCAAAGCCATCAAACAACGGGCTCCCCATACATAGACGGATGCTTCAATACTTGTCTGATGCTTTAATACTTCTTTTTTACCACCACCACCACCCCTCCTATTCTATCGAGTCCGTCAGCCATCAGCCTTTTAACAGAAACAAGATAGACCTCCGCTTCGCTGTAAAAGATTTATCGACTATCATAAATCTTTGTGGAGTCTGACTATGGGAGACTAGTTTCGCTGCGGTATACGGGGGAAAAGGGGAAATAAATTTTATTGTACATGCCATGGGTAATACACATGACTCGGATAATAAGAAAGGGTTACTCGGACCACCGTTGGAGTGTGAGCTACGGCAGCATTCTTTTTGATCCAACAACCATGAAAGTTCGCCGCCAGTTGGACTCAGAAAGTACAGTAAATGAAGGCCTGAGCAAGGTTGGGTGCGCAACAGTGTAGTCTCTACTCGCAATCAGGAAGGTAGCTGGTGCAATGAGAATGTTGCCGATAGCCCAGTTGTGTACCTCACTGGAGGAAGCAACCCCACCCTGACCAATATTGTGGGCTTGAGTCCAAGAGATGGTAACAGTACGGAGCATGGAATCTTATTAACAAAGCTGAGAAGCGCGATTGGGACTTGGATTTGACCGCAATTAAAGTGTGAGTGTCTCCGGACACCATATTTTGTGCACTGACACCGCAGCCCATCACAGAGCCTTAACCGATTCGAACGTCCGCTTTTCTGGCCCACGCCTCAAGCGCAGCGTGTTCGTGGGATTGAACCCGACTGGTCCAAATCTACCCTTGTGCGGGTTAGTGTACGACAAGGGTGATGACCTCGACCATGACCTTCCATCCGACTACTCGATTTCGGAGGGTTCGATTGAGGACACGGGCTCGGACTCGGTATTCCTCTTGTTTCTGCCCGTCTTCAGCTGTGCTCACTATCGGATCAGGATGCAACCGTGGATAGTGATACTGCAGACGCAGATATCAACACTAAGGTACACCCTTCAATCTCATCCCAAGCGTGATTCACATCGACCATTTTAGTCGGGCGATGAAGACGAACAGTCCAAGTCTACCCGACCGAGCGAAGCTCAGGTACGTCGATGACCTGTCCACACAACAGAAACTTCCCTCTGCCATGAAGTCTCCCCTGGGCCATTTTCATAACCCTGATCATTGCAAACATTTACAGCCATTCAGATCGCACTCGGAGGCATTATTGTGCTTTCCAGAGCCCAATCACTGCGTTCAAGGCCCCCCTAGCCTCAGTCTGGAAAGGGGTGTATAGGTCTGTAAAGGAATGCCCAGGAGGCTAAACAGACTCTGTGTAGGTCTACTAGACTGACCTGATCACAATTGTGGCAAAGTGTGCGTAGTGCCTGGCCAGTTGTGTATAGGTCACCTAAGCTGACCCTGTGTAGGCCAGTGCAGGTACCTAAACTCATCTCTACCCAACTACACTAGGGTCAGTCCCGTGTTTATTCAACCAAAAATTAAATTTTCTAACACTTCCGACTGTATTCCGAGAAGGTGAGTCTAGGAAGCTAGGCAGACCTAGCCTGACATATACATACCTTGGCAGACCTACGCACATCTACACACAGCTACACAGAACTAGACAGAGCTACACAGAGATTGTGTAGGCCCCTAGACAGATGTGGTCTGCCCAGCTAAGCATAGGGACCTTGCCAGATGGTAAGTCTAGGGGGGCCTTGAATGCAGTGAATTACTGGTTTGCATTTTGAAACGCATGACCCTATCGCTTTTGCAATGGCCCACATTTTGAAGCGCATGACTCCATTTCAATTCCAATCCTGCCTTGACATCTGGCAAGCCGTTTCAATCCCAATGAAGTCCCAGGGCCATTTTCTGAGCACGAACATTTACAGCCATTCAGATCGCGCTCCGAGGCATTATTGCGCTTTCCAGAGCGCAATTACTGGTTTGCATTTTGACCCCGACCACCGGCACGGACACCGCCTCCTCGACGACACGCTGCAGCGATGTCCTCCGCTTTCGTATCGCGTAGGCGTAGGCGTATAGGGCGGGGAGGATGGCTGGATTGCCGTTTGATCGCGTTCGCATCCAAGTGTGAGGTGCAAGTGCGCCAGGTCGAGGTAAAGACTACGGGAAGAGTCAAGGAGGATAATGGAGGGTAATTAGACGCAATGGGTTGCTCACAAAAGGATACGCACCGCAGAGACCTGGCCGTGCCACTCGCGCGCAATCTAGCCCAGCTGTTCTTGATCCTCCGGAATTTTCAGGACATTCAGAGTGCAGGTGATATAGATCTGAGTCTATGGTTCAAATTTCATGGACCAGGATAGAGTGTTCGTGGACCTACACGTCCTTGTTGGTGCATATCGCGAAAATCGCGTATTTCAGCGTTGAACGGTCTATTTCGGCCGAGGAGAGTCCGAAAAGCGGGGAGGACGTGTTGGGGGATCGATTAGACCGATTGAAGACAAAATAATTCGAAAAAACACGGGGGACGCGCACGGAGAGAGGCAGAGGGTAGTGGCAGGAATAGACAAGCGGAGTTTGAAATTGCGGCGTTTGAATATAATATGAGCAAACAACGTTTCCCTTGAGCGCCTTGAAGCACCTCAAGGCACAGGAAATTTTCGTGGGGTTATAAAATACCCGGAACAGTTTCAGAATCATTTCTTTCACGCTTCTGTTCTGAATTTGTTGAGAATGGCATCAGAATACTTAGCTTCAACAATAACTCCAGTTCTAATTCGAGTCGTACAACAGTGAACATGCCAAAAATTACATCGGGACCTCTTCAAATGGGAAGAAAACACTTATTCAACCCTCCTCCCCCTTTGCCCTGCTCCTGGAACGTGTCCCGTAGCTGGAGGGATTTGCGGTGCTGGTCTGCGACTATTAGGATTGAGGCCAAGAACGAACATTCAAATGTGTCGCACCTTGACGTTGGAGTTTTGGCTACGGATTTTTGGTGTGGGTTTAGGTTGTACTTTTGCGGTCTTCTTATTTGGCTAGGCCTCGGTCAAACCGGAAACACAATACAATGGAATAACTTACGGGACTGAAATCACCTATCGTGATCTCCTCCTCCTCAACAACGGCCGGCGGGCGGATGCGAATCTACAACAAATTCAATGTGCGCATCCGGACAGAGGGAAAGTAAGAAGCTAGGGAGTTACATTTAAAGCCTCGGTTTTTATTTCTGGCTTGAGATCAACTGATTTTCGGTGGCGCGGCGGAGGACTAGGATCGGGTTCTGTGTCCTGTGCAGATTTGATTGCCAAAACATTTTGATAGTGTATGTCGTGCACAGTGGGCTCTGTGATATCTTCGGGGAAAAAGAGTTGACCATACTCGTCGCTATTTGATCGTTCGAACAATGCGTCATGGGAATCGTCGAATCCAGGGTAGTCCTCGAGGATCAAGAAAGTCGCAACAGAAGGGACGAGGAAGAAGCGAATGAAATCATCAAGGCTGAGGTAATTGGACGATGCAAGCTCGTCGTAGTCAAACTGCTCGCGATTGTTACCCTGTGCGATCACTGAATGGAGGGTCAAAAACAGATCTTGCTCTAATTTCTCCTGATCTTGCTCCAGTTCAGACACGAGGCGCAATAGGCTAGAATATATGACAAATTCTCCTTGAGGGCCATAGCTGTTGGACGAAATTGAAATCAAGTCGAAATCAACGGAATTCAACTTACTACCCGCAGCGTTTGGCGCGGAAGGCAGCGGGGAAAGCCGACTTCTTTTTGGATTCGGAGAAATCGAGGAGCTTGTAGTCTATCGAGAGCAGAAATTGATCCCATACGGGACTTGCGTCTAGCTTTGTACTATTGTGGAAGAAGTCGACGATACTGTCTTTCATCTTGAAGGTTCTGTCACGGACATCGTTCCAGTCAATTGCCTCTGGCCAATGACGTTTCCGAGCCAAACGCAGAACCGAATCCCGACGCTTTTGAATAGTGATGGCTTGACAAATTTCTAATTCAGTGAAAGCGACGCCTTTTGCCGTGGGACCGCCAGCTTCAGTAAGAGCTTTTCTTTTGTTGAAAAGGGAAAGAATTGTGTCGACAGGCTCGGAGGGCAGACGATCGGAGCAAAGGGCCGCGGGGCAGTAGGTGGGAAGTTCCTTCCAGGTCAGTAAAATAGGAGGAGGATCATCCTCGTCATCGTTAGTTGTGGGAGCAGGTTTCATTGTCTTGGGTTTGCGTTTACTAGGGGGGGGCGATAACGGTGCTTCAGCTTTAGCTTCGGGCTTAGTCTACCAAGGAACAGCGGTAAGACACAGATACAAAGAAAGATGTGGCTTGCCTTTTTGGATGGCGGCGACCCGATCAAAGGAAAGGCTTCTGCCTTCCGTTTCGTGGCCTGTGGTAGATTCAGGCATTAATTAATATATTGACGGGTTGATTTTTGAACTTGACACTAACCGTCTTTGGAGTCTGGTTCTCCTGCATTACCGATTAAAACAGATTTTGTGGGGAGAGAAATTGCAGACCTTTCCCTTATTTGCGGTGACATTTTTGCTATCAAATAACGCACCGAGATCGGTAACCTTCTTTTGGCCCTTGGGCGGCATCTGTCAGTGAGTTAATGATGAGTGGTCAGATTGTAGAATCCCTGACCGCTGTTTTCGTGTTTTTTTCTTTCTGAGTGGAACCCTTCATCAGCTTGTGGAGGTCCTTCTCGTTCTCGGAAATGCAGGAATCAGTGTTGTAATCATAGTCGTCGTCAGATGGTAAATTTTTGGCCGGGGTCTGTGAATGATTACGCGCGAGGAAAACAGTTAAATATAAGACTAACCTTTTTATGAGATACAGATTTAAGGTTCGGCATCTTGTTGCCTGGTTTCACGCGAGATTTCTACCGTGGCTTCCTCAATAGTGGTCGGAATCACCAAAACTTGGAAACAAACCTTGATCTCGGGCTCATCGTCAATTCCATGTCTGACTCATGAAACCGTAACAGTTTTCCAGACTGCAGGGTTGGATAATGGTCAGTTCGACACAGATGGTGGAGAGTCAAATGGAATAGGATAACCTGAGGTCTGGAGGGATGTTCGCTGTCTATGTCCGCCAGGTCGTCTTCGTTGTCAAATGGGAGTTTGCCGAAGATAGATTGTTTCTTCTTCTTGACGGGCTTGGTACTCTTGGCGCGTTCTTCGTCAGAGACTGCTTGTTCTTCCTCGCACGCCTCCAGTTCAGCCTTCAAGTCAGATCTGCGTCGAGTCTGTTCATTAGACAGATAAGTTCTTGTAATGTCATGGATTGGCCAGCCATTTTTGGAACTTTTTAAAGAAGGGAATGTCTTTCTGAATCTACAAGATATTAATTAAGCAAATGCAGCATCAGCAGCGCACGACTTACAAGCGCGATCATTGCCGCCACTTGGCCTCTTTGCTGGTCAGATATGGGCTTGAAGACAGACAAGTATTCATGAATGTATCGTTTAATGATTCGCTAGGCATCATTTTAGAGCGCATATATGCATATATCGATGTCAGTATGCAAACAGCAACCCAAGAAAGTATTCCACTCACACATTGCCGGTTATACCGCTCATCTTCATCTTCCAGTCCCATAGCCTCTTGGATATTATACCCGGAGCTTCGCCCGCCCTGGCCACTGGGTTTGGGGATTAAACGTTGCTGGGGTCTTTTCTGTGCTTGCTTCTGCAAAGTAGCTGTCGGCCGAATAAGCCAAGCTCGGAGTATATATGAGGGACTGCGCACCGAGTTGGGAGTCCTTTTGAGATAGCTGAGCCTTTAGTTGCCGAATCTGTTCCAAATGGTCGATTGTTGCCTTTCTTCTGGACATTGCGATGTGGCGAGAAGAGAGAATCACGGTCACGTGTCACAGTGTCACTCGTGACATGTCGTGTCTGAGGCGTCTTTTGATCATTGTAAAATGCACCAAACATGGGGGGTCCCATTTTTTGGGCTGAAAAAATATTGAAAGTTCAAGATACATCTTGGACTCTGATCTGATCCCGGGGTCTGTACAAATATTCACAGAATATTATTCTCTGTAATTTTTGAGACAACTGTGTGTCTTGCGACAAACATCCAAATTTGGTCGGAGAATTGGCAGGTGGGCTTGATTTCTGCGTAGTATCTACTCTTTTGGACTCCTAAACGATGTTCCTTCTCAATTTCTTTTTCTCTTTGAATTTCTTCATAACTTTTGTGAGTGTCATCTTACCAGGTTCCCTCAAGAGCAACCAGATGCCCCGGAGCTCTGAAGAAAAACCTTGCACGGAAAATAACATGGTGTTCCATGAGTTACATGGGTCAGATTTTGCAATAACAGTCACCTTATGATATAAGAAATCACCCGAGTATTCAGCCGACTATGAGCTATCATGCAGTAAATTATACAACAAATTCCGGATGAAGTAGTCCACCGCTTCGATCAACAATCACCCATTTGCCTCTAGTTTCCACTCGTCCAACAACTGCAACAATTGTTGCCAGGTCCGTCACAATTGGCCGGGTGGTGTGAGTATATGAGGTGAATTCTTTGGCTGCGTCTTTACCCAACGTGGAGCAAGGGGTTAGAACGGCGAGGAGACGTGTCGATCCAGCCAGGTGAGCCCAACAATGGTCTTGGGATAGTTTACACATGATAATTTCCTCTAGGCAGCCATAGAATATCTTGGATACCCATTTGCCGTCATCTGCTTGAACCTGTAATTCATACTGGAAATATAAATTAGTTGTGTGATCAGTAAATGGACGAAGATGAATATTATATATTATATGCACCCGAACAAATGCCATATCCCTGAGGCCCTCCGCTTCCGGTTCATTTACACATGCAGAGATACTGCGAATTTCATCGCCATCCACAATACGAACCTTACCCCATCTTGGCATAACTTCGGGCAATCGGGGCTGTATATATTTACGAGTCTTGTCCAATACTGCGGCAAAATAGCCCGCTATCCGGGTTCTTGTTAACGCATCGGGGACATTACCAGATTTATAGGGCGGTCGCAAAATTTGTGACGGGTCTACAGAGAAATCAATGAATTGTCTAGAAGAGAAGCGGGACATGCCTACAATCATTATAAATGTGTTCACCAAGCGACAAGATTGATTTGTCCCGCTTGTGGGTTGAAAATTCACTCTCCAGATCATATCGAGCACCAAGCTGCTCTAGATACGCTAGTCTGAGGACACTCTTGTTGAGGTTGGCCCAAGGGTACCGCTTGGATCGCAGACCAGCTTGCAGATATCCACAAAACCGTTCCATCCAGAATGTCCATGTTGACCAGACGGGGCTGCAGAACCGAATGTCGTCTGGGACATGGACTAGACCGTGAATGGTAAGTGGACATGCAGAAAGGCGTTCCTCTTTGTATTGGTAGTAATATCTGCAGAATATTAGCGATGAGATCAGAAAGGTTTATTTCAACTTACTCTTCGTATCGCTTGACCCAATCAATTATATTATCCTGCAGGTCGTCGATCTCGGAATACGTGATCTTGAAAGCGAGACAAGTCTTGATTATGTCCGAGAATTGACAGGCGTGAGTGTAATATTTCTCGTCGCGAAATCTATCCTTCAGTAGAATGGGTGCCAAGTACACCAGCCAAAACACCAAGCCTCCCTGTATAATAGAAGGATTGTTCTTGAGGACGCGAACAAAGTCAGCAGGATGTGCTGAACTGCATCAGCTGTTTCCTGCCAAATAATCTCCCACGTCTCGTCCGATATTTCGTAGTCCTCGGAGCCGGTGTCAAGCCCTTTGTACTTTCCACTCCAGAGCTTCACCATGTTTGGGCCGATATTTTCGAACGGCAGATACATGAATTCCCATGGTGCGGATCTTCCAAAGTGGATGGACCTGACACGACGCAACACAGGAAGTCCTTTAATCCCATGGAATTTCGAGAGCTCTTTTCGGTCTTCAATGCTTTCACATGCAGCCATTTTGGCGGTAATGCCAGTGAAGCTTTCGTGAGAACGAAGGGGAAGGGCACGTGGATTCCAGGCACGCTTCGGCTCTCCATCAACCATAGGCGCTGTAAGCGGCACATAGTAAATGGTGTCGCCTCCCTTGATGTTACGGACACCTTTGATCTCGCAAGAGCGACAAGGGGAATACCCGTTGTGTCCCTTGATGTTGAGCAGCTTCTCGATGGCGATGATATCACCCATCTCGAAAAGATTGTAGGCATAGAGCATGAAGTCGGTTTGGGGCAATGAGTCGAAAGTGCGAACACCATGTGCGAGCTGAGCTAGCTCCTCGTCGTAGGGGATAAGGAAACTATGATAATCTTTGGGTCCATGGGGTCCGGGAATAATTCCTGAACAGATGGAGTGCTCGATGTGCGTATTTATTTCGGGGGGCATATTATAGTTTTTGAGGACAATTGGAGTAGCAGATGGACCTCCTCGGTTTCTCTTGAACAGGAGGTATGAATCGAGGCAAACACCGAGTGCAATGTCGTGTTTGCCAGAGAAATATTTGTGCGGGAGGGTTTGGCCATCAACGACGACGTTCTGTTTGCACAGTGTCCTATAATGAATGCTGTCAAAGACATCTGCTATCGTTTGTGGTTCGTGCTTGTATTGGTGTCGATATAGAAGCCGCTGCACCATTTTCGGGTTTTGAAAATAGCCCTGAAGACGAGGGATGATCGGTAAGTAGCAGAAGAGGCGGCGGGGCTTTTTGGTGAGTGGAGTGAACCTCGGTTCACGGCAGAATCGACAGTGTTCCAAATTTGAATATTCACCGGTGAACGCCATGCATGACTTTACACAGCAATGGTACCACACTGGTTCCACGCGAGATAGAATGGCAACGCGATGAAGGATCGCCCACTCGGAGCTGAGGTCGAGTTTGTGATCAAAAGCATAACGCATTTGCTTGAAAACATCCCGCGCCATATTTGACATCATCTTCAGCTTAAATGCGCGGATATTGTCACGGTCTTGGTCAGTAAGAGTATCATTCCCTAAAAGACAGAGTCAATTTTGCGGCTACAAGGAGTCCAATTTGGGAGACGCACGCATAGCCCACAGGTCAGCTTCCTGGTCCGGACCAATCATCTCCTCTAGCTGATCGATCATCTCCTCTCGCGAGAGCGGCCGATCCGCATCCTGCACCTCATCGAACCCACTCCATGCCTTAATCTCAAACTCCTCATCTTCCTCTGGTGTCAGGCAATTGAAATACCCGGGAATTCCAGATGCACTGTGCTCGGTGTCCTCCTCCGCATCAATATCCATACATTGGCTGTGTTGCGACTCGCTCAATGCATCCGCAGAATCAAGACTTTGCGCGGGAAAAGGAGGGTCAATGGACATAATATTGGCTAGGGGAGCCTCTGAGGCCTCTCGTAGTATGTCGGGGGTGTGTGATCAGATTCAGACTCGTTCTCATCCTCAGACGAAGCGGATTCAGATTCCGAGGGTACGCTGAATGCCGGGTCTGCTTTGCGATAATGACGCCGTCTGGTACGTGCTGAGCGGGATTTGTTACAATACGGAGTGCACCGGCACTTCATCCGTCGCTCTCGAGTCTTTTGGGTGCGTTCTGGGGCCATGAGTTGCTCCAGCAGCGGGTCACCGCAAGTTCGGCCAAGCGGGATACGAAGGCGGCGGCGTTAGAGACGAGGAGGGCACAGGGGCGAGGTTAAATGAGGCAAAAAGCTTAGGTGAATTGCTGGTGGAAGAAAAAAAAAGGCGAGCAAGGCGTCGTTTGGATGAAAAAGTGGAAGAAGGTCAATCGTGGCTTCCGCTTCAAGCAAGGACAAACTGAGCACAAATTTGAATATCCGGGGACTCAATTGAACACTAGGAAGGCCGGGGAGGCAATTAAAAAAATCCTTGGGGAAACAGTCGGATTGACTGCACTCTGGCCAACTGCTTGGCTTGCAGTCGGTCCGAGTGCGTCGAGTTGCAGTCGATCTTGATGCAGTCGGATCAAATGCCTAAAAAAGCGATCAAATGTCTTGGCACTTGATCCGACTGCCAACTCTGTCCACAGTGTCAGTGAGCCCATGTATTCGGCAAAACTGTGGCCTCGCTCGTCGACATTCTTGCTTTGCTCGGGATTCTTCTCCAGGACAACAGTCGGGTCCATCGGTGTCTTGACAGGCGACATTTGGTCGTATCCAAGACGCTTCAAGACGCCGTCGACATTGGCCTTTTAACAGTTTACTTGCCGGTACTTGTCGGCGCTTGTACACGCGTGTACAAGCGAGAAAAGCTGACAGTTCAACAGCGTAAGACTCTGTTCAAAACAGCGGCCATGCCAAAACCGAGGGCTATCACAATTTGCAATCGCAACTCGGCTTCAAGGCCCACAACCTCTTCATCAAGTACTTTAATGACTGTTCTTTCAGCGCCTCAAGCAGCTCAAGCACCAAAACCCAGGACTTTAAAGTGCTTCGCGACTCATAGAGGCTCAACGCAAGCCATTATCTTCTGCCTTGATGACCTCAAGAGCCCCGAAATACCTCTCAAGACAGACAAGATGCGCAAGACTTCTCAAGATTCGGACGCAATGGATCCTGCTGGCACCTCAAGACATCTGTAACGGAGATATGCCCTTGTAAGACCCCAGGGGTATCATATTATTTTTCCGTGCTTACATTTAGTTGATTATGCTGATTTTATGCCCATGCTGTGCTGCCGCAGAAACCATATGCTCTCATCAAACCCATGCACTGCCTTTGATTCGTAGTATAAATACCTGAGCTGTTCGTAGATACATCGGTCTTGGTCAATCTACTACTTACGCCAGTTCTCCCTGAGTGACCATCCTTCTGAACGTGTGCCGGATCTTGACTCTCCTCACATCTGTCACAACATCGAGGCTCGATTTCTCAAGTCGCTCAAGATCTATGGCCTCGACGTTGGCATATTGATCGACTGCGACGGGCGCCGGGCAGCAGGTTACAATGTCCTCAGTGAGAGCTTCTCTTACGCCTCTCCCATTCTTTCCATCACGCTCTCATACTCACAAGCCGTACAGAACAAAAACCAGTCGTTGAAATACTGTGTTGACCATTTTTCGCGACCACTCCTCACGCCATGGAGCAGAGGATTACTATCCCCACTTGATGCATCTTTCACTCGCCCGGCAAGCTCATTTCATTAATTTTATTAAGCACTGATCTTTACTTTCAGACTACCAAAGCAATCCAGGTTTGCGCTAGGAAGATCAGGAGCTCAATCAGCAATTTTCCAGTCCACAGCAAAGAAGACAACAGCCGTAATCACACTCGATTCGATAAGTATCCTCGACCATTTACTTCTTTGCATTGACGAGGCTCAGGTTCCGAGCCAGACAACTCGCGCCTTGGGAAAGCCGAACTTAGTGAAGGCTCTGGACGCGGTACTGTGGAGACTGGGACGCGACGATCTTCATACAGACGTGGCGGGCGCGTACACGTTGCGTCGGCGGCTTTTGTAAATCGAGTCATACTTTTTTCACTGACCTTTTACGGTCTCGCGTCCACAGGTTTATTTGAACCACCTTTTATGGCCTCTCACCCACCTATCCATTGCCTCGCCTGGTCCTTTGCGGCATTTTCATTGGTCCAAACATTCCCATCCCGGCCCAACGTCCTCTGCGAAGTTTCGACCACAAGCGATTTTCTCCATCTGACAAGCGCTCAACCGAAAGATCTGCTGTGAAGTCGAACAAATGGTATTCGGTATTCCATTTCCCCGATGTACCTACCGTCCCATCATTTGTAGTTCTGCAATATCAGTCTGAAACCAATCAACGAGTAATAGAAATCATTTATTCTGCTAAAAGCGGCCGGGAAGAGCCGCGGTAGGGGTGGATAGTCAGCGCATACTTCGCACGTTTTTAGAATTATTCGCGACAACTGAGGGAGATCTACTTACTTCTGAATGCAAATTAGCGACGTGTCAGAGGGTCATGTTATTGATGACCTGTTGGCACTTTCTCGCATTCCACCAGGTCAATTCTCAGTTACAAGGCTTCTTTCGAAAATCTCGATACCTGTCCACCTTTAATGGGCATGTCCACCCGCAAACCTCCTGAGGGTAGACATGACTGTGTGATTCCTGTCCACCTTTAATGGAATACTCTTAATATGTGGTAATTTATTTGGTCGGAAATTTGTTTCAAGTATTTAATTTGACAACTTTTCCTGAGATCTAGACCCGTAGACTGAGCGAACATTGAGAATGGCTTTTCCGGTTTAGAGCTACCACAGTAGTCTGCAGTGGAAAAATTGTAAACCTTGAATTGGCCCAAACTTTAAACATCCACAGTCCCCGACCAAGCGATAATTTTTTGAGGAACTCCGAACCTCCAGCCACAGAAAATGATTAATCCTCTTGTTCTTTTTGTGACCCGCCGCTTGCCGGCCACTCGCTCTCATCGAGGTCAAACGCGCAGGCGTTGACCAGAAATGATGTAGTCTTCGCGCCCATGTGATCCAATTCTTTTTCCGCATTTGAAAGGCACGTTTTTCATAGCGAAACACCTAATATGTAATAGCTAATAATCTCGCATACGACCCCCGATGTAGCGAGTACGGGGGAAGTTCTCTCCCCCCAGGTAAAAATCCCCATCCCACACCGCGCTCGCCTGAACACTATTCCCGTTTTTCGGCGGTACCTCGACAGCCGCGACGCGCGGCTCCCTCTCAATCCTTTTCTCTGGGTCAGAGACACGGGTTCGGTCCCGTCTCGGTCCTGGTTCATGCGTCGCTTACGAGCCGTCGTCCTGGATCGCTCCTTTGCCGGCCAATCTCTCCGCGCGGGAGGAGCTACAGCCTTGGCAGAGGATGGCGTACCGTACCACCTGATCCAAGCGGCGGGTGGGTGGTCCTCGGAGACCTTCCAGATCTACATTCGCAAAAATCCCGTTTTTTTGCAGATCCTCTTGGGCCGCCAGCGCGCATCCTGAATGTGCCCATCTTCTTCCTCATCTCTCGCCCTTCGGCCTCGCCTCTCTAGTTCTTTTTTCTTCTCATACCCTTTAGCCATCCAGAAACGGCACATAGACACTGGGCCGCTCTCCCCCGGGGAGCGGTTGATTTGGCTAAACCGCTCGCGTTCACTTCCAACAAGTCGCAGCTCTGCTCAAGACGATTGGTCGAGTTTAAACTGGAGTTTACACAAGGCTAATCGTCAAGTAAGCAAGATATAATCCGATTCCTTCCACTCCTCCTCACGCTCTTCCCCCTGAGGTTGTAAAACCTCAATGGTTGTAAAAGAGTATGCTCCTCTCCACCCCTGCGGTCTAAACGAGAGTCGTAGCAGTGAGTAGCTCCCACTTTTTCACTCCTCACGCTCTTCCCCTGCGGTTGTAAACCCTCAACGGTTGTAAAAGAGTACGCTCCTCTCCACCCCTGCTGTCTAAGCAAGAGTCATAGGGGAGAATATTTTTGTCCTCATAGTAACAAGGTATGCCACATCCAAGGAACCAGGCAACATAATATCAAAGACATAATATTTGGTCTGCAGCATTGCTCAATGAGGCCGATGGTTGATTTGGCACTGAGAAAATATTAATGCAGCTACCCACCTGTGTGCAGCCCACCATGGATTTGGCTGCACCAAAATATTTCTCCATGATGGTATTTCTCGGGGTTTTACATAAGACCTCATAAATAGTGATAGGCATGTTGGAACACACGCACCAGATTTCAGGGGTCAAAGGACTTCCTACGTGCCCCCATGAGTAAATTAAGAGGGGCCAAGATCAGACCCTTAATCAAAAAATTGTTTAAACCCGGATTTTTTCTGCAAGGAAAGCACATTTGTTCGAGCCGAATAATAATAATTATTATTATTATTTCGACGAGCTGAAGACATGCACAACCAGTGCAATAACCGCACGACATTGTGATATTAACGGACCGCTGTTAATGACACTTCTCATTCTCATTGCGGAAGTATGCTCTCCATCAGTGACATAGATGCCCGAGTTTGTGAAACTCACCACGTTTCCGACTCGGAGCACGAACCCAGATAGTTCTCGACGTCGCGCGAGACAGTGCAAGGGGAGTGGCTACACCACATTACATAACGGCCGCCTGCATCCACCTGGTCTTGCAGCGACGTTGTAGAACACGACGCGGTGTTTTGTGGCGCAAGAAAATGTCTAATTTCTTATGTCGGCCGGCATGAATGACCTCGATATGTCAGAAGATTCAGGGACATGGCCTCGGACCCTAGGCCCTGACCATTGGCTCGGGGGAGATAAGGAAGCACGCACTTGGCGTGCACATGACGGTGTGTAGCTCGTCCTTCTTTCAACCATTCGGAAGATCAAGGCCTAAGATTATACCACTACCACGGAATGAGGGAAGGCCTTCATGAGAAGTTCATATTGTCATGGGCACGCACCGGCAAGTGGGAACGTCGATCCCTTGCAACTTCAAGTTGTCTGCGTAGATTCCTCTTTGGAAGCCAGCCATACAGTCTGCATTTCGGGCGCTGTATACCCGCGCTCTGCTAGGTTCTATCACCGGGACCAATACGTCCCTTTCGGCGTCCATTTGGACCGTCTTTCGGTCAACTAAAGAGATAAGATTGATCAGCACCTATGTTTTACGGGGAAATCACTGATTTCCGTGCAAGATAAAGTCACGCCGGCAACACCCGTCCAAGATACACACAGGTCGCCCGCCCTACTTTTGTTGTTGCCCGCAAAATTTTTTACTGATAACTCCGCACAATAAACATGGGTAAGTTTGTCCAATCAAAGGACCTATTAATTTGAGTGGGTACGGAGCAACAGCGTGCAGATTGATGGTTTAAATTAACCACGAGTCCATAAACAAATGCTTCGAGGGGAAAATGACTATGGGAGTTGTAAGGTGGTGAAGTGGTCAAATACAATGAGTAGTTGTTGAGGTCAGTTCAGTTCACCCACTCAAAGCAGGGATAACAAGCAGATTGAGCATCCGTTGAAACAACAGTCAAAGTGCCAAGACAGACCGTCTCATAGTGGCAGAGCTGGCAGTGAAGCTTGACCCGACAGTGCTTTGGCTCTGTCAGCCTGAGATCAGACTCCAACCTGACGCTTCAAAGACATGAGAGATACTAATTTCAATTGATTTCATTTAGCATGTGCCAGGTTTGAAGCCAGCTGAACTTTTCCGAGATCGCCGAATGTAAAGGACCTCAGTGAATTTCGGCGTGTTGTTCCCAATGTCAAATGCATGAACCTGAAATGATATACAAAAGGTACCTGTGTCAATGCTACTCAATGTGAGTGTAACTTTCGCTATAATATCTCAAGCGACTCTGGCACACCACAGACGTCACTCAACTCCTCCATCTGCAACCCATCGTAGAGTAGTATCCAGCACCGGCTACGCCAACTGGTGGTGTATACGGAAAAAAAAACTTGAAACCACTTCGAAGATGCGGCGAAGTCAGACACTCCATACCTGCCAAGCTCAAGGGTGGATGACAATGGACAGTCTGACGGGACCAAGATATAGGCACTTGGGCAAGCAGATTTCTTACCCAAAATGAGGATTGTTCGCGTCTTCGAAGCTCCAGTAATGGTAGATTTTGAAACCCCTGTGTCATAATTGTACCATTGGTTCAGATAGTGTTTTGCCCTCAGAGAACCCGGCCTTTGAATATCAGCATAAAGTTAATCAGGTCAATCGTGAGGTAGCATTGGATCAAGTGAAAGCTGGTCATCCCCGAGATGGCCGAGTACGGTTTCCTCGATTACGCAGCAAATACGCTCTTTGAATCTCTCCAGAATATAGTGTGAACTATGGGCTGCATCCAGTGTCAGTCGCTTCCTAACGCTCCATTTGTCCTTCAATTTATGGACCCTCACTACTATACCGTACCCTCAAACTGCAGTGTCACTGCTTTGTCGGTTACTTAAACTCAATCTAATGTCACTCTGCATTGATGGAACCACACACATCGTGTTTTTGACATTTTACTTTTTTGGTCTTGTACGTTATCGTACAAGACCGGACAAGCCAGAAAAGACCAAAAGTTCGCAAAACCAGAAGACAAGTCTAAAATCCCAATAGACCAAAAATAATAAATTTTTGACCCATTCCATCGGCATCAAGGCATGATTTCTGCGAACTTTGTTTCACGCAGGAGACAAACAAGACAAAAAAGCTCGGAAGTCCAAAAGTTTTTTGTGATCTTCCTGATGCAGTTTATTGCGCGGAGTTATGAACAATAGTTTTGCGGGTGACAACAAAAGTAGGGCAGACGACTTGTCTGTATCTTGCATGGGAGTTGCCACCGCGACTTTATCTTGCGCGGAAATCAGTGATTTCCCCGCAAAACACAGGGAAACCCCATAGCCTTGTCCTGGGGCGCTTAAAGACGATATGTTGTCACACGCTTCGCATCGGTGGAGCTTCGTGTGATGACCGTTTGCCGTAAAGAAGACTCACTCTTCCATTTATATGTGAGTCTTCTTTGTGACCCTGATGTTTTGAAGCTCCGCAACCTTCACCACCGCCGATGGCCTATCATCTCGTGTCAAAGCGATTGCCCCATCCACCCGGTCCTCAAGGATGGCCTGATCGGAAATGTTCTCGATATGCCCAGACGTTCGCGCGATGGGGCGATAGCTATGACGCCAGGGAGTAGCTGACATTTCCCAGGTGGGATCATGTCCATCACCTTGCTTAACCAACGGCATGGCCGGGAGTAGCGAATTTCATTCTGTTGCCCCTAGCAGTGCACACACTGGGCTCGATAGTCCTTTTGTGGAGTCAGTGTATAAAATCTGTCGGTTGTTTAATTGTGGTTTTCTTGAGTTGTACTTGACCATCGGGCTAAATCAGGTTATGTGGCCAGAGACAAATTGCTTTTGATTCTTATATACACTAGCAGTGTGCCCGTGCTACGCCACGGATCAATATGCATCTGGCAGGACACGATGGTCAGATCTGGCAGCACAGTCCAGTTTCAAATTTCAACGGATGTTTGCCAAGGTGCCGCTCGTCACCAACCTTCGGGTGGTTCCTCACAGCCCATAATACATAAGCACCGCGCCGAGACTGTACGCGTCAAAGATCATGGCGACACTAATAAGAGATTTCAGGCACCAATAAATGGTATTGTGTCGACTACGAAACCTTGTCGAATTAAATGAAAAAATACAGTATACGGTGCAGTGTCGATCCCTGCTGCTTGAATCTTTGCATCAATGTGTCACGATTTGAACCTAAAATCGTTCCATCTGTTCTAGCGCCCGTAGATAAGCCCATAATCTTAGCGCTCATAGATAAGATGTCAAGAGAGATCAAGGATGATCAGATCGAGTGCGATGTAGATTAGATACTGAACAGGCTGGAGGAGGCATGGTGAAAGCATCGCGAAAGCATGGCATGGAATATTCTGGAGTATGCATGGTTTGCACACATGGTACGCATGCTTGTAACATTCACACGGTTCAAAGAACAGTATAAGTAGAGTAGGGTTTCGTCTGTAGTCCTTAACCTTTTATTCCATCATTTTACGAAGCCACTACCTCACCTTCCAATCCCTGATCATCTTACCGATCAGTGGACGAGAGGCTTTGTTTGTGACATAATAAAAGGCTGACCTTCGTACCCTCGTACCGTCACTATCCTCTACCGCTTACTCTTTCTTCCTTTTGAGGAAGTCCTTATTCGTACCAGCTTCGCCGACACTACAACAGCCCCTTCCCCTAAATCTCTTCCCACTACCGAATTCTAGTACGCGGCTCCGACGTAAGCTGTATCGGGCACCACGACAATCAAATCGATCCAATCAAACAGACAGACACTAGGCCACGGGAAACGTTGAGTCCATCCCAAGCCACAAAGCAGTCATAGGAGCACTAGCTTGACCTTCGGGGAGGGCAATCTCGCAATCGTCGGGGGTGTCGTAGAAGACCCGGGATTATTCTGTTAGCAAGAGATTCGGTTTGACTTCACCACGCGCTTCGTGCGCGTACCCGACACCAATTGCCACTACCTCGCGTTGGGCACCCCGCATCCCCACTCGATACACTGACTCTGACGAGTCGGATTCATACCATTCCCCATCTGAGACCCCATCACCCCGTACTCCCACACAACTGTCTACACCTCCATCCCTAAATTTTCATACCCACACACTCAACATGTCGTCCAAAGTTGTTCTTGCCACTCTACCACCCCTCTTCGATGGGAGCAAGTCCAAGTGGGATAATTTCCACGACTCCCTATCCACCTATATTGCCGCCTATGACACAGACCTTGACACTGACAAGAAGAAGGTCTTTTTCACAATCTCCTTTCTATGCAAGGAGGATGGTTCGGATTGCACGGCTACAGATTGGGTTCGGAATTGGAAGAAGAAGACATTTGTTAACTCTGTACTTTCCACAACCTACACCTCTGACCAGCTTGTTGTTGAGTTGGAGGCTGCGTTCAAGGATCAAAACCTTGCGCAACTGGCACATCTGAAATTGACAACCACACGTCAAGGAAAGATGTCGCTGGTACGAGTTCTTCCAGCATTTCGAACTCAATGCGGAACAGGCCGGGTATTCACCAAATTCTTCCACCACGGGTTACAATACATTTTTGGTGGAACTCCTCGAGGATCTCGTCAATCACGAGATTATATCGCAGATTTATATGGGAGGTGTTGCATTGCCCACCACCTATAAAGACTTCAAAACCTGTCTGATTCAAATCGACGGAAATCTGCAGAGAGAGAGGATTCGCCGAAGCTGTCGTGGCCCTCTCATTCCTCCCCGGGCACCAACCACTACAGCCCCGGAAGTGAAGGTTGTGGGATCAGTCCCAAAACTTTCGAAATCACTCGCGGATGGGCCGGTGGCAATGGATGTGGACAAACAGGGTCAGAAAGGCAGGCCCTTCATATGCTACAACTGTGGCAAGCCAGGCCACATGAAATGGGAGTGTCCAGAACCTCCCAAACAGAGATTCAATCTGAGAGCGATGTGTGCCCAGATTGACCAGGAGGACACAGAGAGCGAAGTGCTGAAGGCCCTTGCGGCCAAACTTCGCGAGCGGGGTTTTTAAAGCGGCCCGTGCCTAGTCAACGACCTTTATACATTTCTGGACACTCTGTTTCCCATCCAAAGACGTACTTATTTCTGGGTGTTGCATGTTCACACCCTTGGGAACCTTTTCCATTTGCCGCTGAAGCATACCAACATAAGGTTGGCGGCACATTAACCCCACACTACGACACTTTAGCGGCCTATCAAGTAAGGCAATTCAGCCCCTCACAAGTCAGACTTAACATAGGCTCATTCTGTCATGGCAGGAAGGGAAGGGAGGAAGTGGATTGTGGAAAACAAGCAAGATCTCCGAGACGCAAGCCCCTAACTGTCTCAAAAGCAAAGAAGTGTTGGCTCGGCTAACTAAATGGACCGGTAGTTTGGCGATCGAGGCTTCGAGACTTCGCCGATCACGTCGATCGGCATTTGCCGGCGTGACGCGGTAGGAAGCAGAAGGCACGATCAAACAGATTGGAACTGGAACTGGAACTGGAACTGGAGTTCTGTTTACGCCGTACCTGGCCATAGTGGTACAGATTGGCAAACTCTCAATCTCAGGATACATCAAAACACACTGCACCAGGACTGAAAACCGCGCGCTGAACACCGCGACACACTATCGGCCTCTATCGGCAAATGGGCCCGAAACTGTGAATCACACGTTGGACAGCAATTTATATCCTGAGTCTTACCGGGTAACCGAGATCTCGGTGATCGGCCGATTTGGGAATTACTCGGCACCTGTTCCATCTCAAGACTCATTTGCCATGTCATCGCAAGAAAAGCAGGACCTTAGTCCACTTGTTTTGCCTGCGCCCAGGGAAAACATGAATATGGATCTAAACGAGTCTCTTCTGACTCCTATACACATCTCGCAATTGGCTGAATATAGTGCTGCCCATGAGTACGATGTTGGTGCACGAACTCTGGTCGGTCTAAAAGGTGCTGTTAAACTCTTCACCGGGTTTCCTTGTTTCTAATTCCTGACCGCGGGTCGAACAGGCTATGTGTTTGATGTCACGGCTATAAAGAAATCATTTAGACCAAACGGAAAATTCCAAACATATCCTTTCAAGGACATTTCGTATGCGTTAACGAAGTATAGCAATTTGGAAGAGGATGCTGCAGTGGTGTGATATGCCAGCCTCTCGCCAAAAGCATTAGAGATGTTGGACAATTGGGTCCAGCTTTTCTTGTGCGTGCAGTTTGTACTGCAAGCTGAACACATTTACTTATTGGTGGCATTAGGAAGCGCTTCGAAGTGGTGGGTAAATTAACAGGTACAAATGCTGCGTAGTTTACAAGATTTCGCCCTGTTGAATGCCGCGTGCAATTTCCAATGCCCTCACCCAAACCAGCCTGCGTACATTCATGCTCTGAGAGAATAAATCGACTGATGCGTTGAGGTGCTCGTCGAGAAGCTGTAGCTGCGCCGGTGTGAATGGACAGCCGGGAGGGTCGCAAAGAACCTCCGAGAGATTTGCCGGAGTGCTTGCCGAGGCAAAGGGATCGTTGGTGGCGTGTTGGTGAGGATTATGTTCAAAGAGGTGAGCGATAAGCTCAGGCTCGTTATTTACCTCCCAATCGATGCCATACTCATTAATGTCCTCGATCTCCTCCTCCGCCGGTGTCAAAAATGACGAGATGCCGCGCGGCCCCTTACGAAGCATACCAAAGAGAAAAAGGTCTCGCGGGCTGCGTTCACGCTGGCGACGAACAGTGAACTGATTCGAGTTCCATGCCTCTGCCCAGTCTTGTGCATCACGATTGACAGACGCGAGGAAAAGGTGGTGAAGGAGCCAGATATGGCCCGGGCGAGTGGGATTGAGACCATGGTTGGTCTCAAGATCGAGGAAAAATACTTTCCATTTTCTGCCAAATCCATGGGTGACGTCACACCAAAGACGTTCGATGCGAGTGTTATGAACACTTCTAAGGGTACGTGAGTTCCGACCATCGAATTGGAGAGAGAGAAAAACATTACCGCCCCCAGATAAACGACCCCCGGCCAGTCCCATTCGTCTCGGGAAGAGGGAGAAATGGGGGGGTGTAGGTGGTTTTCCAGCTTCCCTGGGCTGTAGTACGTGAGCAATGGGCGAAATATGGCACACCGGTCCGATCGCCGAAAAGGGCATGATATTCCGGCTCTTCCGGCCGACCACCTCTTGCTGTGGAGGATCCGCTGCTCTCGGGCTTGACGCTTTGCGGTAACCTGAAGACATCAGAGATATGTCAATATTGCCCGTGTCAAATGAGTCCATCCGAAAACCTTTTTTCTCCATTCCTCAGCCTTCTCAGGCTTACCGTTCTCAATGCGCCTTTTGAGAACCTCGATCTGCGTTGTTAATTTGGTAATTTCCTGTAAAAAAAAATCAGCAGGGAAGACATGTCACCAGCACTTACTGTCGCCAAATCGATTTCCACACCCTTTTCGTCAAATGGGATCTAGGAAAGTTCCCATATTGAACATCATAGAACGCGACGGTTTCACATACTGTATTTTTTCGTTCAAATCGACACCGGGTGTGACGCGTGACCCGGTTGAACCAATTCGACATTTCGACACCAGCCAAAAATTTGCGTGACCGCCCGGAAAATTTCGGTATTCCAGAGGAAAATTTCATTTTTGGCTCCTTTTGGGCCCATGTCACGGCCAGGAAATTGGACAAACGCCTCCGTGACCCGTGACCCATGCCAGATTTCGCTATCGGCACCGGGGTCCGTGACGCGTGACTGTCGATTTGAACGAAAAATTACAGTACATCAGTGCCGGTGAGGACCAAAACAATTGTTTTCTCGCCAATTCTACTGTCCACAACAATTTGCGAGAGACTGGAGATATGTGAGATGACTGCATCATGGTGTGTGCGGAACGAACGACGCACTGCTTTTGTAGGTACTGGTGAGTATCCTTCGCAGATTAAAGTAAGAACTGAAGGACGTGGGAGGACGAGCGACCTTACTCGATCATCTATAGCGTGACATTGACTAAATTTTCGTCAGGCGTCACCCGCAAGATACAGACGCGTTGCCCGCAAGATGAAGTCGCCCGCAAAACTTTTTTTCACACTTCGGCGGGACATGTTAGAGTACCTGTTTATAAATGTATGCAAACCACTAAATTACAAATAAAGCCCGTAGGCAAGAAGGAAAGGAGTGCGAGTGACCAAATCCACGCGTTGAAAGAATATAAATGCTGAAATGCGAGTTCAACCCTGTTGAGAAGACCCTAGATGGAGAGTAAATGACGCAAGTGACACATGCACATGAAGCTTTGCACTAAACTGAAGGTACGCGATGTCTTACCGGAAATACACTATAGGATAAATATATATGTTCATTCGCTTGAGGCTTAAGTGTCTTTTGCTTCGTTGTTGGAACCGCCTGAAGCATGGTTCTTCTGATAAGTTGAGGCTACATATTCTGGTGAAGGCAAATTGGCGTAATGAGATGAATTAAAAGCAACAAGCTCCGAGTGCTACAACAACAGATCAACAGTCTTCCCTATTTGAAATAAATCTAGCCCGCCATGTGAGGCGTGAAATATCTTGCAAGTACAATCACAGGAAAGCATGCTATGCACCTAATTTTGTTGACATCCCGCTGTTCGGCGATCTCGGAGATGTTCAATTTTGCGTAATTATGGCTTCCGAACAAGAAAGTGTACCACCTATTTGAAGGGCTTCAACATACACCTGAAGCGAGCCACATTCCTGGTGTGCGTGCGCCGGTAGAGGTGCGTCGCCACGCAGGCTCTATATGAATACCAGAGGCAGAGGGAGAGGCCTCGCAATTTCCGACGTGATGTTTGCTGAATAACTTCCTCAACGCATGTTGGGAAGCCGCAACATGACGCTCCTTACTTTGGCAGCCAGAACGTCGACCCACACTCATCAGGATTGGGTCGTCTAGCGAAGTTGGCTCCCATCACCATCGAACCTCTGAATGGCAGTGAATGTCAACTCCAATTTCATCAGTTATTGGACACAACATATTGATGAACATCCCGATAATGTCCAATGAGGGGCTTTCAGGCCCCTGAGGAGGGCCTCAGAAGAAGAAAAAATCAAAGAGATAGTTTTGTTCAGAATTGCGCTGGCTATGTCCCCAGAGGGTCGGACTCGAGAAAAGGATTGGAACGATTTCGGCCCATGCCGCCCAATATATCACTGTGGAGAGAAGTCGCAGTCGGATCAAGTGCCCAAAAGCACTTGGTCTGAGTGTTATAAACCACTCAGACTGACTGAAACAACACCCTTGGAACGACTGCATGAACCCACTTGTATTTCGGCCATTTCGGCAGTCTGTCCAAGGGTATAGTCGCAGTCGATCTGAGTGTGCGCGGGCAATCGATTTTAGGGTTTCGTGGCAGCTATCCGCCCGAGGTATCGCGCACTGCCATCAGTATCGAGCATTCTCGACTCAAGCCCTGAAGACCAATTGATTACAGTCGTTGTGTCCAATGGTCTGGTAAGTTCAACTTTACGTCTGAGTTCAGTACTGATTAACATATGCTCAGTGGATTACGTTTGATCGAAAAACGTGACTTTCGCGATTTACTGCTAATGCTACGCGAGTCATTAGGGTGTTTCAGAATTAGAATTTGGGGCTCAACGTACGCCCCAACTCGTGCCCCAACTTTCATCAAGTTGAGGCACAAGTTGGGGCACGAAATCGGAGTTGGATGTCAAGTCGTGCATAAGAGCTCGACTTGACATCCAACTTGTGCCCCAACTTGATGCCCCAACTCGGTGCCTCAACTTCGGCTAATCTGGTTCTCAGCTTGCATCGCATCTTTTCGTGGTACGCGGCCTCGACCTTGCCTCAACTTCGAAGTTGCGAGAGAAAAAACTTGCTTAGGTGTTTCACGATTAACTCCCCAACTTTTGCTTCAACTTAGGTCAAGTTGAGGTCAAGTTGGGGTCGGAGTTAGGGCATAAGTTGGGCTCAAAGTTTCAATTCTGAAACACCCTATTGCAAGACGGAGATATTCCACACTGGACAAAGCTTCGGACTCTGATTGTGGAGTCTTCGCTCAAGTACTATGATAAGGTTAAGATTGACCTCAAAGTGAGTCTGCTTCACTCCAAATCTTCTGATTCTAGGACTGAATTTACCATAGACTCGCTTGGGAAATTTCTTTCACTGTTGATATTTTCTCAAAAAGGCAAATGCTGGTTGAATTGAGTCATTTGTGGCCGATTCTTGACCTAAATGTGAATTCCTGGCAAAACTGAATGTGGGAAGCTCATTTTGACATTTGGGGTATACAGATTACCCAAATATGTCCAAAGTCGATTGTCATCGCGCTTCAAGATGGAAATATATTACTCAGCGTGAGTTAGTTTGCGGGGGCCAGATTAATTCTACAATCGCCTTCACCGGGCTCTGTGAATGAAAAGTGCCTCCCACTCCGAGTCTTTCCCTTGGGGAACTCCGGAATTTTCTCCACCGCTCCGGGGGATGGTGATCTGTCAGTGTATACCCAGTGTCGCGCTAACATGTCACAGTTATTGAACGGCCCAATCTGAAGAGAGGGACACCACTGTACCTCGGGGATGCTGTTTCATACGATTACCACTCTTGTGCTTTGAATGGGAACCTACACCGGTCTGGTTGTTCTCTTCATCCGTCCACTCGTTGTCTACAGGATCCGCTCTACCAAACACGGTGGTTTCCGCCTCGGTCCAGTTGTTCTCCGGAGTCTGACCGATGAATGGAAGGGGGGTGGGAAAAGCCTGAACCTCCGCGATATTATGATGCAGTGGGACCGGCTGTGAATGGGCGCTCGAACCTACCGCCACGTCACCTGCGTTGCTGGTGTGTCCGGGGGCTGGAGGCGGAGCAGGATCCAAGCTCGTTTTCTCAATCTCATCTCGAGGATGAGAGACTTCCGGCGGATACTCGAGCTGTAGACCATCCCATTCTGGAGAGGGAGGCGGACAGGTTGTGTAGATTTGGTCCGTCACTCCCGGTGGATACTCGAGGTTTAGGCTATTCCATTCTGGAGAGGACGCCGGAGCCACCTCCAGACGGGTGTTCGCATCGGATCTCCGCTTTGGGACGACGTTGGTGCAAGGACATTTCAAATAAAGAGTTCTCACGCAGTCACTTTGTGGGGCCACATTGATATTGGTACTCATTGGAGTGACCAGCAAGAAATCCAAGATTGACATCGGCATGTGCAAGTGGGTGGCAAACCGCTCAGGTATACTGTGCAGCGGGATGTAGTCATAGTTAAGACAGTTGTCTCTGGAGATGCTGGCGCTGCTTCTCTGGAGTCGATCAGCCAGACTGTGCACTGGCGACGGTGCATCCATAAGGAACACTCAGCTGGTGAGGGATGCTGTGACATGGCAGGGCAAAGGTGTGTATAAATAGAGCTGATGCCTGTCCACGTCCTTAGGTCAGCACATGTGATGTGATCCGCTTGACGTATTCAAGGTTTAAACAAGCGCCCAAGTATCATGGCCTGGGAAGTGGAGGAAGTGCTGCCCAAATATGTCATCTGATGGGAAATACACACATGACCAAATCAAGCCATCATTTGAGGTTTGAACAAGTGCTGGGGTCTAATTCAAACATACCCTATACAAGTGAGTTTTTCTGTATCCTCTGTTTATAAGAAACTGGGGACTATTCCCTCACAGTGTCACTAGGGCTTTAACACAGCTACAATGCCCATCACAACACATCTATGCCCTCACCCAGAATGAGCGCAGGCGGTTGCAAATTCGGGGATGTTAAGGCGAGCATTGACTCGACATGACAGGTAAGCCGTCGGAACCTGGTCTCCATGGATCATCGCTTATTCGAAGCGAAATGTAATAGACAGGATGCGCAAAAGCCGCACGGGCCGCATGCGGCTTCATGCGGCTTTTGCGCATTGTGCAAAGCCGCATCGGCAAAATTGTTTTGGGCGGGCTTCAACGCCATATTTTCGAATATAATACATGCAATTGAGGTATCTCGTAGTGTCTGGTGTAAGGCGACTTAGTGACAGTCGCAAAAGCGTCAAGAACGGCATGGTGGTGAAGACTTGGGCAGTGATGCCGTGAAAGTACACCATTTCCCACGCTTACGAATTCCACAGTCCTAGGTTTCGGCTCTGAAAACATACTTAGAGGTAGAATAGTGCTATTCAACGGATAAAAGACAAAAATTCTGCGCGGCTTTGCACAATGGCCAAAAGCCGCATGCGGCTCATGCGCATCTGTTTACAGCTGTTTGCGGAACTTAGGGCGCGGCTGTTTTTTTTTTTTTTTCAGTGGTTTTCGGCAGGACAGCTGCTGCGGGTGCAATTCTCATCCGTTTACCTTATGAGTATGCTCAATCTATTAGGAATTCCGATGCGCAGTTTTCTGCGTCTTCAGATTTTCTATTTTGTTCTACAATCAAATTTATGGCACAAGTGCGCATATTTTGGGTTATTTCTGGGCAGGACAGCTCTAGGATGAGCATTTCAACCCCGATTGCCCTAGATTTTTTATATGGTCGAGTTCTATGTATAATCTAGTTCCTGAAATACCGGGATAGTGAATATAACTCTTGGTTTCAATCTAGTGGTCAGGAAATATTGGATAGATTGAATCTCCATCCATTTACCCGCAAAGTAGCTCAAGTCACCCTCTTTATAAAATTAAGCTTGTCGACGTCCCATAAAAAGATTGGCGCGTCCATACTCACGCCGGCTTAATTGGTGTTTCGACGCAGTGCATTCGCCCTTCTCAGCTGACCATCTCGCAGTTCGATCCGCAGCTACACGTAGTTTCTTGCCGTGAATTTCCACCTGTGCCGCAGTTGCGTTACAGCTGCGCCCACGCAACGCTCCGACCACCTTCCGAGGATAAATAGGACGCTGTCTCTGCCATTCGAGTGGGCATTCCTTCCGCTACTCCCCCATTCCGCAATTCACTGGCCCCAACTGCTCGGTTCTTCTGGGTCCCTCTTGAATTGTGAACTGTGAGGTGCGCTTCGCAGCTTCCCAGTGACACATTTGGGGTTTGCGCTGAATCGCCCGAGTAGGCCAACTGTGTACGCGATATCTGGGTGTGTGTCCATCATCACATACATGGGGGATCCGATGACTGAGTGGTGTTGTCGTTGGGTCATCGGAAGTTAATTTGCAGTTGGCGGCAAGCAGTATCCAGGCGGTAAACACATTCATTTCAACCCGAAGTACGGTAGATTCCACAATACTTTGGAGGTGCTAGAGTCACACATATGCATCCAATGCGGGGTCTCGTCGATTTCGAGAATATTTGACCCAGAAAAAAACGAGCACGAGGGTCATTTGTCCAAAACAGGTAACCACGTCCATTTCAACCCTCCAGTAGATTCCACAATTCTTTGGAGGTTCTGAAATCTCACATATGAATCCAAGGCGGCGTCTCGTCAATTTTGAGAATATTTGACCCAGGAAAAAACGAGCACGTGGGTCAGTTGTCCCAAATGGGTAACCATGTACATTTCAATCCTCCAGCACATTCCACAATTCGATGAAGATGCTAGAATCACACATATGCACTCAAGGCGGCGTCTTGTCCATTTCGAGAATATTTGACCCAGAAAAAAACGAGTACAAGGGCCATTTGTCCAAAATGGGTAATCACATCCATTTCGACCCTCCTGTAGATTCCACAATTCGATGGAGGTGCTAGAATCACACATATGCATTCAAGGCGGTGTCTCGTCAATTTTGAGAATATTTGACCCAGGAAAAAACGAGCACGTGGGTCAGTTGTCCCAAATGGGTAACCATGTACATTTCAATCCTCTAGCAGATTCCACAATTCGATGAAGATGCTAGAATCACACATATGCACTCAAGGCGGTGTCTCGTCCATTTCGAGAATATTTGACCCAGAAAAAAACGAGTACGAGGGCCATTTGTCCAAAACGGGTAATCACGTCCATTTCAACCCTCCAGTAGATTCCACAATTCGAGGGAGGTGCTAGAATCACACATATGCATTCAAGGCGGCGTCTCGTCAATTTTGAGAATATTTGACCCAGGAAAAAACGAGCATGTGGGTCAGTTGTCCCAAATGGGTAACCATGTACATTTCAACCCTCCAGCAGATTCCATAATTCTTTGGAGGTTTTGTAATCCCACATATGAATCAACTGCCGATGCATAGTCAACCAGAACAGGGGCCGAGGCAGACGCACAAAGTCAAGCGGGAGGACTGAAGACGTAGTCGGGCGCGGTGGCAGTCCAGAAGGTGGTGGTGGTGGAAGACAAAAGACAGTGCCGGCATCATGATCGGCCTGTCCCGATGAGTCTGAAGGGATTCTCGATTTTCGGAAGCAATACTCGAGTACAAAGCGGAAGCCTTTGCAATGGAGTACGGGACTGATAATCCCCTCTCATACTTGACTCAAAAAAGCGGTATGTGTATTGGGGGAAAGTGAAATTTCACTATGTGTATTGGGAAAAAGTTGTGTTTGTTGGGAAACATTAAATGTGTAGTTTGAACGTCATACATACGAGTCCGCAGTGGGAAATTTGACTGAAGCCCGAAACGATACCATCCACCAAGAAGTACATGAGTCAGCCTGGCTGAAGAGCTGTAATTACGTCTTTTGGCAAAAAAACTTTTCAAGTCAAACACGAGCTAGGAGGACACAGTATAGGGTTCCTCTCAGATGATCTCTGATCTCTCCCTGAGTATTATTTGACTTTTCTACTGTGATCCAACAAAATGTAAATATTAGGAACGAGGAGACCCCCATGGAACCCGTTGCGGTCAGGTCACGATCGGGTTGTGACCTGCCTGCCAAATTGGGAGGCAGCTCACCCGTGACTTGTGACCTCGATGGGTGACCTGGCCGCCAGTATTCTCCTTCCTCCGCAAGTTCTGGCGCTCTCCTCCCTTCAATTACGTTCCATACTACTTCAATGGTATCTCGGCACTGTTCTAGGTGCTTAAAACGCGTCGAACGGCCCGCTGTGGGTCGAGAAAATCAAGTAAGTATCTATTACTATATTGCCTATCTTGCCGGCCACACAGCTGATATTCCTTCACATTTGGCTTGCGACTACAGTATATACTATCGCCTCTGTTGCTCTGCGCGCCAGGTTCTCCCAAATGAATAGAAAAAACGGAGTTTCCCTCAGGTGCGTAGACATATGTACATCCATCGCCTCTATATGATCCACTTATCCCAACAGCGGTGTTCTTGGCCACATCCCCTTCGCCCTTCTGGCTACCAGGCCTCAAGGGACCGACACAGATGGCTTCAAAGTTCGGTCCAGCGGCGCGGCTTTGTTGGCTGGGTGCACGGCGCATTCGTCGAAGCTGCAGACCTGCCGCAGGCGCGAATTCGCCTTGTGCTACGTCTGCGGCTGCTACGCCGTCTTTGAATCGACGGGCGCCGCGCTGCATCCCACTCCCGTGTACTGTTGCACCCAACTCTACCTCCTCGCGCGCTGTCGAGACTCGACACGCGTGCAAGCGACGCGGGGGCAGGCCATGCAGTACACGGGCGCAGCCGTGCTCTTTGAGCTCTACCCCGTGTGCAAATGGAGTCACTGGGCGGCCGGGAGACGTGGAGACACGCAGTCCACTACGGTATGTATCCCACGCTGGTCTACCCTCTTGCTAACGCCTTCTCAGTAAAATCGTCCCCCAGGCAAAGCCAGCTGCACCTGTAGTATGTGTGCATGCAGGGACCGCGGCCTCGTGTGCGGCGCACTTGCGCGACGATGGAGAAGGGACACGTCCAGATTTCGCGCCTCGCGCTCCGTTTGCGGCTGCGCAGGCCATCATCATTTAGGCCGACGACGTGGATGGGGCCGGGGACTTTGGTACAAAGTACGTGCTATACTCCGACTCGGAAAGCTAAGTAGAAAGCCGCTGATCAGCGGGGCCATCGTCCACCCGACATGAGCTAGATGTCACCACGCCGCGCAGCCTCCACACTCACGGGAGGACCCAGATTACGCCCCACTGCGACGCCCGCCCGTTAGATTCCACCACCGTACCATCCCGCACAGCACCGCCGCCCGTGATGCCTCTCGCGCGTATACCCCACATGCACGGACTTGCACGCACCACGGTGGTGAGTTTCCGCGTGTGCGCCGCATGCAGCGCACTCGGAGTGCGGGGGGTGGTGGGGGATCTGGACCGTTGCCGCCTCATGCGATGGTGGCGTGTGGGACGGGATCATGGTGTGGTGGGCACACCATGTCCGCGCTGTTCCGGCTCTACGCCGCACACCAGTGGAGGTGCGATCACGAAAGCGTGCCAGATGACGCGTAGATGAGTGCGGATTCAGTTCGTCTATTTGCAAGTACCCCCATATGTAGTTTGAGAGTTGTTGAATTATATCTGTATCCATAACCGTGTAAAATCCCTCGGCCGTTCTTTTGGAAACGGGTTCGGGAGACAAGCCATTGGTGTTGCCGTCTTCATTTGGTGGAGTTTTGAACGATCTCTGCGCGCTCGGCACCTCGATGGAACAGACAAGGATTGCGGATATCCGTACTCCAGGGCTCGGAGGCGAGCATGGAACTGATGAACTGCTGCATTTGATTTGAGTGGGTGTATCCCATAGTATTCCCCCTGCACATACGCTAATAGGCTTCCCTCGTCCCACCGGCAGTCAGAGGAAGAGCCATATTTTGAGCAGTTGAACCAAAGACTGCTGAAGTGGCGACCGCGAATGAGGTTCTTTTAATCCTTTTTGACCCTCAAAATATTTTTCTTGGCAAGAGATTCCTGACCCTGGCGGAACATACTCGCCTGCTTTCTCACAATCCTATCTCACATGGCCGCCCCATTGCAACATTTCACACAAATTTTATCCCGGACTCTCGTTCGGAGTCAGCAGGCAATTGAATGAGTTAAATTCCGCGAGAGAGCACTGTTGATAATGGGTCTGACGAGGTACTTTCTCGTGCTGATCCCTCGGCGTGAGTAAGAAGTGTCAGCCAGTTTGCGTCAGGAACCTGCGAACTGGAGGTTACAAGAACATGCTGCATTGCTCACCACGTTATCTGTCCACCTCCTCAACTCACTTCCTCCTCTCCACCAAATTTTTTCACAGCATCCCATGACAATCCTCAAACTCTACGGCGGGAAGATCGCACTTTGTATGCTTTGCGTCGCCACAGTCCTCCACGAGCTGCAAGTGTCGTTCGAGCTCGTTGAGGTCGGCATGAAGGGCGCGAGCACAAGAGCCCCGCATTCATGAAGAACCAACCGTTCGGCCAGATCCCCTACATTGTGAGCAGTTTATGGTTTATGTTTTAGGGTCGATATTTTTCAGCTGTCGCTGACTGCGTGTCAGGACGACGACGGCTTGATCTTGTACGAAACGCATGCAATCTTCCGCTACGTCGCCACCAATCACCCTGCCTCGGAACCCCATTCCTACCAAGCCCAAGGCGAACGCGCTTTTTGAGCAGGCAGCGGCGGTTGAGTTCACCACTTTCGGCCCCAGTACGAGCGTCAACGCGGTCGAGCAGTTTAAGAGATGTGTTGTTCCGGGTTACTGTATGTGTAAGACCCACCTGTTGACGCCTGCAGGAAACACTTTGAGATGAAAGTTGACCAGGCGCTCGTGGACAAGAAGCTGGAGATTCTGAACACGAACCTGGACGCGTATGAAGTCATTCTCTCGAAGCAGCGCTACGTCGCCGGTGATGTACGTCCGTTTTATGGATGATGATCACAAATCCACGTACTAATTCGACGGGGCTGGAAACTGGGTGGGGACGCAACTGTTCTCGTTACACCGATAACTTCCCCAATTCCTGAATGATTCTGGTGCTGATATTCTTTTGATATTCAGGAAAACATCGTTTGGCCCACCACAGATAGCGTACTGGTCAAACGATGTGCCCCCGCTGTTGCGAGCAGAGCGGGATTTGAAAAGGCTTAGACTAGCGACCGATGACTGACCAACGAATTTTGTAGAGCTCCGAAGCTCTTAACTACATCCTGTGGCTTATGCCCAGCTAATCAGTTCCCACTTCAAGCTTGTACGCTGACGTGACACGGTGTTGAACGGGTATCTACGGGTACTTTCATATATTATCTGTGAACACTGTCAGAAAAACATGCTCCGGACAATTTGGAGATAAACATTACCAAGATCCTGGTGCTAAATTACCTAGCAAACTATCCTCTTGTGGGGGTAGAGTGTTGAACGACGCGTCGTAAGAAGTTGAACACAAGGTTGAACATGCCGTGATGCCGTGATGCCGAGTGACGGGACTTCCCGATCGCGCTTTCTGCGGATGCCGAAGTTGATCGACGACAAGGTTGGGGGAGGTCAAATGGTGACCCAGCCAGCCAAAGGAATGGTGACTTAGGGGAGGGGAGAGTGACGATCGAGCGCGGAAAGGCTGTGACCACCACCAAAAGAGCGGTGACTCCGGCAACTAAGCGGCTGTGACCGCTTCCAAATCGCGAAGGCGGTCACAACGAATCGTAGAGAGAACAATCGGCGGCCTGGTTCTGTCGCGCAGTTGTTTCCAACGTCGATCATGAAGCTAGAGCCGGTCTACAGAGATTCGACTTGGGACGAAGCAGACAGCTATGGAGCAACTGGTGTGAATTGGTTGCTTGACGGATGACAGTTGGGAATGGGCCAAGAGGAGATCGCAGTAGCTCGTGATGCAGGGTCGAGGAGAGATTTTGTATGCGCATCATCGTTGAGCCCATAGTACAGCGCCGTTCCGTGCTAGTGGTTACCGTCGACTCCGAGCGCTACGCATATGCGGACACCCGATGCCACTCAACGCGGTGAATGCAATGGAAAGGCGAGGCGCAGGCAAGGAGAATTGCCAGCGCATGCTTGCAGCGCAGTGACAGGAAATACGAATTGGGCGGTGGCCGCGGGAAGTGTGGAGATTGACACACCGTAACTGCTGCTAACCGGGCGACGATAAGCCGACATTGAAGTAGAAAAAGCCATGAGACACACCCGCACTCCTACGTTCCAACAGCTTGAAGTCCAAGCAACTTTGAGCTGAGTCCACGGTTAGTCCGGTTAATCTGCTCATTGGTTGGGCAACAGTTGACCAGTGGACACTGTACCTTCGTCTATGGTAGTATGTTTATGTACAACATTTGGTGGCTTGCTTATAGGTTACAGCTCTTTGCGGTACAACAGGCGCCGCGCATTTTTTTCTGTTTTGCAACTTTTTGACTAGGACAGTCGCTACAGATTCAATTCTTGTCCGATCCTTTCAAAAATATGCTCATTTTGATTTCCGATGTTCAATCAACCTGGTTTTTTTACACAATGTCTTTCAGCATATTAACTAGCTAATTTTATACCGGGATAGTCAATGTGGTCAAAATCGACTCCATATTGTACCTTTTTTGTGGGGCATAATTCCACTGTCCCAATGCACAGTGTCCTATCTAGATAATATGCTCATGAAACTTGCCGCAAGGGTCCCATTATGTAAATGCCATCCATATGTATAGCATATTCAGGAATTAGGGCAATCCAAGCCCTGTAACCAAAGTTACAGCTGTCCGATGCTGGGACATGCTGAAAATGTTGAAAAGTTTATCTTTTGATGGCATCAAAAATCGTAAGACACCATCCGCTGCGGTTTTTCAGCGTGATTCTAATGAGCATATTTTCGAAAGGATCGGACAAGAATTGAATCTGTAGCGACTGTCCTAGTCAAAAGGTTACAAAACAGAAGTGGCGCAACTCGAGGTCTAGTTGCAGCATGATACACGGTGGCTTCTTCGGAAGTCCAAGGCGTAGACGAGCCGAGTCTGGTGCTCAGGGAACACTGAGCAGGATACCGGAATCTGGGGTGGCGAAGGGAGTAGTGAATTTACCAGGAGCGACGGAGTTGCAGGGCAGGCTCATGCCATGTAGATGCATACACTGCACCGGAAAGTTGGGCTGGCATGCATCCGAAATTGATACTTGAAACAAGACATGCCTTCGCTTCGCTCCGGCATAAGTGTAAGCTGTGACATGTTGAAATTCCACTAGCTGATATTTGAAAAATGCCCGAAGGTCCAAGGATAAATGGTGGACAGATAGATGTATGCTCATCGACTCGGAACCGTGAAAGCATTTCTTGCAATAATGATTCATTCACTCGAGGTATACATTTACATACAGCACGTCCCATAAATGAAGCTACAGTCTCAGCCGCAAACATTACCTTTTCACCTTCACATCAACCGCAATTGCACTATGCGCTGCAACTTGCAAGGAATTTTGAGTGAATGCGGCGTGAATGAAAGAGATGTACGCACTCTATAAATAACAGCAGTTGGGAGATAACGGAGTGAGGACTGTGGAAAGCGTCGAAAGCTCAAACCGTGACAAACCAGGCCGCAGACGATGAGATATGATCCACGACACCATTAACCCACCGGTAAGTTTTATAGTATTGACCGAATACGGAATCAACTTAAAGCTTACGTCTCTCACGGGGTTTCAAAGACTCGGATATAGATTGCGGGGTGTTTCCAAATGGCGTGGATGGAGAGAGGGGTGTATACGCGAGCGGGGCGAGGACGGGACAGCGGAGCTGCTATCTGCAGGTCGTGGTCCACGCCGCACGGGACGCGCCGCCATGAGCCGGAGGTGAGATGTGGCGTTGGCGATGGCGAAGGTGGATGTGGACGTGCGCACCATGGAGCTGGGGCAGCGGCACAGAGTGGTGGGTGCGTCCATGGCTCCCCTCTGTACGCGGGGAAGTCGGTGTCAATGGGACGGTAGTGTCTGCATCCGCGTCCTATATCATCGGCGTCTCTATCCAAATCCGAGTGGGATGCTATGTCCTACGCGTTTGGCTTACCGGCGGCTTTTTGGCTTAACAATTACTATCCCCATCCGGAATGGTCTTGAGCCGAAAAATGGCCGGGAAATCTATTGTTTCTGGCCGGGATCGAACCTAACGAATCTCTGGGAATGTAGATGATGCTCGCTTGGACCGTTAATTTTTGGGCCCGCAATGGTTGCAGCGAAATTCTGGCGGGGCATCAATCACATCACATTAGTAATAGTTTGGAAGCAAAAGCCTGAAAGCTAAGATGCAACTCAAGCTTGGAATTTTCTTTTCACATACTTAGATAGAAGCCAGAACGATGATATTCCCTCCGACGTTCACAGTCTGGTAGTTTGACATCTGTAGTTGAAAGTCAAGTTCCTCATAGACACTTATAGATGATGCTAATATTTAACGATACTGATAGTTCCTCATAGACGCTCTTAGCAGGTGGCAAAATTTATAGACCATCATAGTTCACGATAGACAAACATAGGAACCCAAGACAGTTGCATAGACATTCATAGACCCATATAGTTCCCCTTGTAGCTATCATAGCATTTTGGTTTTTCCTGATGAGGAGCACCCTATCGAGTCGGATAGTACCAAGTTTGGCATATACAATGGTGGAAGCCTTTCAAACGCGTTCAATTCGTTGAATTCCGGTGGCTAGCATTTTTTGAGTTGCCAACTAACGTTTTCGGCTTCAAACTCCCGCCCTGGAGAATTGTATGTGATGTCCTTGAACAAGGTCACAGGAAAATTACAATTGAGTTGGTAGACGATCTTGGTGGTACTATGAAGCAATTGGGGGCGATATTAGGTTGTTCTGAGGCGACTCCAAGGTGTTTGCTTATTCTTTCAACCCCGGCGGCATCTTCCGGCCTATCACACGTGATAAATTACCTTATTTGGACCTCACGTGGGAGGGAGGGTCAGAGAGAGGGGGGGGGAGGGAAATCGGTCATTCCAAAGGCTTAATTTTGCATCATACAGGGTGCCGGAATGGGACACGGACGACAAATATGGGGATATGCGGCCGCTGACCAATTGGGAAGACGTCACAAAATTTGGTCGCCGCCGCCGTCACCACAGCACCCGAATACGAGCTCGAAATTTACGATTCGGGCGCCACGCAGGCTCAGCATATGGCCCGAGTGATTTTCAACCAATTTTGAGGCCCGTGGGGGTGGGTGACGCGTGACTGTCGATTTGAACCAATTAATACAGTAAGCCTCACAGGACACTCAAAACCGAATGGATTTCAACATTTTTGAGTGGTACAATAGTCGGAATTGAGCTGGCTTTCCGATCTGTATTATCCAACACGAAGAGCATCTACTGGTTTGTGCTGGACTCAAAGACGAGCAGATGGCGACTGCCGCGCATATCATCGAATCCTGCAACGACGACGTCTGGAAAAATATTGAATGGTATGACTTTTTTTTTTCCAGCTCAACTCAGGTAGTGATACCCAGTGAGAATCCCCTATGCCCAGGTATGCCCTAAGCTGCCCAAATCTGCCCACCCAAAGACTGGCCTAAATGGGCAGATTGCGGCATAGAAATGAGCCTATGGCAGATGAGCTTTTGAGCTCAACCTGCTGCCATCTGCCCAGTTCTGCCCACTTTCTGCCCAGCCCTGCCGTGGTCTGCCTTCATATACCCTATCATATCCACGGCTATTTTTTGTTTCCGCCGCCAGTTTTAATCGAAAATTTATATTATTCAGCTAAGTACGACACGCTAAGTATTATAAGTCCCGGCGCGCAACCCCAAAGTCCCGTCCCGCTCCCATACTTCGTGTCCGGAGTTCGGCCTCTACCTCTCGTGGGTGGTGTGTCGATCGGGCGTTTGAGTCTCTGGGAAAGGGTGAGTATATGCGCATTCCATCGACAAACACTTCTTACCGTCATGCATTCTTGAGGCGCGCCTGGCTGTCGACGACCCAAGGCGGGGAATAGCGGCCGCCAGTAGTGGATATGCGGACACGAGCGCTGACTTCCGGATGGACTGCGATGAATGTCAATGAGACATGGTATAAGGGAGGAGACCATACCATAGATCTACGCATTCCGAGACGGACGACGTGGAGAGGAAGCCACTGATTGGAGCAATATACATACGAGTACCTGCGCATTCCACTCACGATAAAGATCATACCGTGTCGCGGTTCTTGTGGTCGCAAGTAGTGAGGAGGTTCCGAAAGACAAGGTAACTGCATTAATAAATAGTCAAGAACGCGTGCCGGAGACATACCTCGGGACAGCCCATCTAAATGAACCTCTCCTTGGACATCGATAGCAGAAGAACCCTAGACAACATTGTTAATGCGTGGGAAAAGAGGATTGAAGGACGCGTACCAGACGGGTGTAAGGAATACCGTGGCGGCGCGACCTGCACAAAGAATCAAAGATTGAAACGATATAAGTCAGTGAAGATAGTACACAGACCTCCTGGCAGCGCAGTGGTACAGAATGGGGAGCATGGCAAAGGCATTAGCTTGAGATTGTCGTGCAGAGAAGCCGAAACTCGCCTAAGGGGGGAGGTCTCTTGACGTTGGCCAGCTGTGACAGGCCCATGAGCGTTCTTCCCACCCTATTTGCGTATGAAGAATGAAGATAACTACCTCTGGACGACGCTAAAAAAGCTCGGTTATCGCAGCGGTGCTTGCCAAAGTCTTCATTTGATATGGTAGGTGAAGTGCACCGACCAGAATGGATGCTTGGAGAAGGGGAGCACCGATGAGCGGGGGAGAGCCGACAAGCTCGAGCGGGAGGGCGAGGAGGAGGGGAACCGAATATGGGGATGGTGGTGGTAGGAAGCAAGGAGTGTTTTAAACTCCGACAGCCTCGGTGACGATGACGTGCTGTCCGCTTTCGACTCTGGACATAAATCCCAAGTCTTGAAAATCTCAAAGACGCTCCACCGAGGAATTAAAGAAGAAGTTGAATCAATTTGAAAATTTAGACTGACCTGCCCGATGGCGGCAGAATTGAGCAGAGGTGAGCCAAAGTTGGGCAGATTGCGGCAGATGTCGGCCGGTTCCGACATAAGGGATTTTCACTGGGAGTGATACTTTACTCAGTCTTCTCAATGTGTAGTAATTATGACGTGGTTCTAATGTACCTTTGCAGACCGAACAAGTCCTGCAGAACGCCCTGACCGTGGCTGATCTGAATGTATGGACACAATCTGCTCAACCTGGCAATCTCGTCTTACTCGTGCCTCCTTTTTTAAAATCTTATTGCGCGGAGGCATCTTGGAGCGCGCCAACTCAACCCTGTACCCCAAACCTCCAAAGACAGTATTGACTTGATTGAGGTACTTGACATCAAGGTTGACTCCCTATCCTCTTTGCCCAAATCCTCATCAGGAAAAAATCTCCCTTCCTAATTTGGGGGAAATTTGGTTTGGCCCCAGAAATTTGGCCAGATTGGCCCAATTGTCCGAAAAAAGAGCCAAAATATGCCAAAATGAGCCAACTTCAGCCAAATCACAGATGCGCGTCAGGACTTGAGCGCAAACGCAACCGCATACCATGCTTGCATGTTTTTTAAAGTTCATCCACACATTGACTGTGTCTGAAGCGCTATATTTGAGCCATATTACGTAGAATGAACATTATTAACGGGAATTAACAAAGAAAGAAGGGCACTGGTCTAGAACGGTACTTGACTTCCAAGCTGCTGGTGCAACTGGGCCAAACTTTGGAGAAAGATGCACGCTGCGACGGATGTTTCCCACAGGAATGATGCTAGCGAGCCGTTCCCCATCCTTGACCGAGCGCCGGACCTTGTACATCAAATGGTCTGGCTCCGGAGTGGTGAAAGGCGAGAACCACTCGACGTATGCAAGATGTTTCGGTGGTGTAATGCCAGGAAGAAATAAACCTCGCAGATGATGCGGCCCAAGGGAGAAAACGACCCGGATTTGACCAACACGATACCCTGGATTGAAGAATTAAGTTCATGAATTCATTCGAGTCTGCAGTACTATTCAGTTTAACACGTCGTTCTACGTAGGCAAGCTGGTTCTGAGAGATTGTAGACGTTGATGTTGTCATCGAAGCCTAAACCTTTCGCCGGCGCGGAAATGCATACTTTTCGTTTCTCGTCCAAAATCTCTGTTTGACGAAATTTCTGTTTGACTGTCCAAACCGCCGCAAAACCCGGCGTCGGCAACTGCGGCCGTCAATACCACCAGTAGAGCTACCAATGATAAAAGAGCAAGGGTTTTGGGGGCCGGCCCAATGCAGTGAATCCTACGCGGTCCATAAACTACTTCAGGCCAATTATCGTGGCGACCCTACGTTCAACGAATTCGTCGTTTCAGTGTCCCTTACTCCCTCTACAGTCTTCGCGGTTGTGGTCACAACTTTTGCGCTTCTTGCTTGGAGAGCCACTTCAGTAAGCAGGTGTGTGCCTATTTCTGAGGGGCGAGGATGTCATCGCCCATTTTGTAGACAACGAAATAATCAACCACCGTTTCCTGTACCCCAACTGGGATAGGCCCGCGCAGACGTTTGACGCTGATTTCAACCCGAAGACGCCTCCCCGCAAGCTCATTCACTATCACGGACCGCCTCTTCGGCACCGCTGTCCAGCTTGCCAAGAACCCGTGAGCGCTCTCCAGAATGTCATCTCCCATCGACAGTGATTGAAGGTGACGCTACGAGAGAGACGGAGGGCCAAGACATCTCATTTGCGTGGTTTCGTCTTGACTTGATCGATGAGCGCGTGTTCCAGAGGGAATGATGTTCTCGTCGGAGTAATATTTTCTACCCAGTCTGACGAATATTGACAAGTGGGAACACTCTACGCGGAATCCGCACTACACCTCGATTTATTTATTTTCAGACAATTTGGGGACTCCTCCCCCCCTCCCAAATCGGGAAATTCCCGTTTTTGGAAGGTTCCCACGACGGTTTTGGGCTTACAGCAATTGGCAGTACCGAAGGCGCGGATTGAAAAAGTTCTGTTTTGGGATGTTTTTGAAGAATTCCCGATATCTCAACGAGTTCTGCACCGATTCACATGAAACCTAGATGGAAATACTCAGCTAATTCATGCCGAATTAGTGATAGAACGAAAGTTGTAAAAATGATGTATATCCAGTGACATTGGGTTAATGGGCCATTTTGTGGATGAATGCAGTTTACAGGCATCTAGACACATCCAAATGATGTCGACTTGTGTCAGGTAAGGCTTTGATACATTCTGCAAGTTGTCATCAATTCAGATTTGCGAAGAACTCAGCAGTGGATTCAAATTTCACAATATTTCCTGATTACAATATATTGCTCAATATCCTGATGTGGTTAGAAGCATGATAGATTGAACTTTTGAGGATTACGACTCTATGACAAGTTTAAGGATGTATCAAAGCTTTACCTGACAAAAATCTACATCATTTGGATGTGTCTAGACGCCTGTAAACTGCATTCATCCACAAAATGGCCCATTAACCCAATGTCACTGGATATACATCATTTTTACAACTTTCGTTCTATCACTAATTCGGCATGAATTAGCTGAGTATTTCCATCTAGGTTTCATGTGAATCGGTGCAGAACTCGTTGAGATATCGGGAATTCTTCAAAAACATCCCAAAACAGAACTTTTTCAATCCGCGCCTTCGTACTGCCAATTGCTGTAAAACACATTCCCTCTGGGTGTTTTTGGCTGTCTGAGAGCAGAACGAGTCCCAGAGTACTAATAGTGATCCGATTGACTTAGATTTTTAGTATGATGTACTTGAGGGTATTCAGATGCGGCGGGATGCGGAGGCGCGAAGCGGCGGCAACGGCGGCGCCGCAGGCAGTGCGGTGGCACGAAATGAGGCGGGGGGTCAATGGCCGTGGGTGTATACGAAGTGGGTGTGGTGTCGGTAGCCAGCGGGCGCTAGGACGTGGCGTGATGCGGCGGGATGCAGAGGGCGGGAAGTGGCGGCAACGACGGCGCGCCAGGCAGTGCGGTGGCGCCAAATTGAGCGGCGTCGATGGCCGTGGGTGTACGCCGATGTGTGTGTGACGTTGAGAGGCCAGCTGCGGCGCTGGGATGCGGCGGGATGCGGCGGCGGGATGCAGCGGCCGCAGCGGCGCGGCAGGCAGCGCGGTGGCCTCAAATGAGGCGGGTGTCGACAGCTGTGTGCCTACACGAGGTGGGTGTAACGTTAACAGGTCATCCGCGGCGCTGGGGCGCTGCGGGATGTGGGGGGATGCGGGTGGCAGGAAGCGGCGGCAACGTCGGCGCGGCAGGCAGTGCGGTGGGCCAAAATGGACGGGCGGCGATGACCATGGCTAGGACACGAGCGGGTGTGACGTACCTAGGGCACCCGAGGTGCTGGAGGGCGGCGGGATGCGGAATTCCCGTGATTGAAAGGCCAGTAGAGGCCAGAAAACAAGCCAGGGGACAAGAGTTTTGTGTTATATGAGACCTAGAGAGGTATGGCAGAGTCCTGGTGGAGTTGAATGGAGAGGAGGGAAGTCCCAAGGACCGGAGGGGCAGCGGGAACGAATAGCGGGAGGGAAGAGGATTGAGAAGTAACATGAACAAACAAATCACCTACCTGCCAAAACGGTCCCAATCGCAAGCCCATTAATGTCGCCGCTGATCGCTTTCAACGCCTATGAGCTAGCAGGTGAGTCACTATATGGTCCAATGAGGGTATCTTACGGTTACAATAGGAAGGGGCGGGCAACGGCCATTTTGGGACTGGCGGGAGGCACATTCACGCGCATAACCGAGCGGCGGGGGGACAGTGAGCGGGCAGGCGTACGCGGAAAGATTGCATGAAAGGTGAGTGTCTCTCAGATGATGTATCGTGGCGCATCTCTCAAGACAGCGATGCATGCATGCGCGCGGATCTCACTTGAGAGTAACATAATGTATCATTTCCCCGCTATAGCCTGGCACTTGGGCACCCTGCTTTTAAAGGCCGGGTGACATGTCACATTCACGTGCACTCATACAGGAAAATTTCCGGAATCAGGCCAAAGGTACTCGCTATGAGCCACACGAAAGACCTAAGCAAAAGACGAAGAATTGAGGTGACAGGAATAACATCGGCAACCTCTCTGTTTGACCAGTTTGAAGCAAGCCCCTTCAGCGAAGGCCGACTTGCCGGGCACCGGCTACATTGATGACACAAGCCGACTCGAGGTTTCCAATAGCCTCCAGCACAACATCGAGAAGCTAGAGGTCTTCGTGTCGGAAACGGCACGACCCTGGTCGACTCGCACAGGGCTGGGATTTGACCTGCCAAAATTCCAGCTTTTGCACTTCGTCTCACCTCGCCGACACGCTGAACACTACCGCCTCCTCCTCTCCTCCTTCGACGGCATCACCATTGAGGCGTCAAGCAGTGCAAAGCTCCTCGGAGCGGTCCTCGACCACAAACTCTCATTCCGCAACCACGTCGAGCTCGCGCAGAGTCACGGAACTAAAGCTACCTTTGCCCTTTCCATCTCCTCCCCCATTCCTACATTCGCCAGCTCTTCCAGACCATCGTCGTCCCCCGCATGGAGTATGCCTCCCGGGTTGGTACCGCCCGGTGTCACCCAACAGCGACACTCGACGCTCCGGCCGCAGTACCGCCCCCAGCATAGGGAGCAGGTGGCTTTTCTGTCTTGGTCGCAGCTTGCTCCAGCGCCACTCGCAGTTTCTGCTGCACGTCGCCGTATTCCGTAGGTCCTACAAACACGGCTTCGCGAATTTCGCCCTCCTTTGGGCTAAGCAGACCCTTCACTTTCAGCGCGACCTCCGCTGACGCAAAGTCCACGAAGTAGTCGACACGGATGCTCCGTTTGTGGAGGTAGATTCGCCTCCATTCGAGTTTCTGGGATGATCCTCGCCGCCGTGGCTAACCACGCTGCGCAATCAGCTGGCGTGAACGACACAGGTAGCTCGGGGAACTTGAGGACGGCGGTGACGACTATCGACTCCATCCCCGGGAAGGTGAGGGTCGGAGCCGGCGGCGCTCGCGGGGCTTCGACCTTGGGCGCGACGACTACCGATCAACACCACCACCGCCAGCCCACCCACATCTTCCATGTCGACCCCGTCGTCCGCTCGGCCGAAGGCGAGGAGGGATACAGGTACGACGCGGGCTCCTCCGCGCAGCACCCCAGCACAGCTCGAGCCTCGACCGAATCCTTCATCGTCCACCATGAAGCCGCAAGTACTCGTCTGCCAACAGCCAATGCGCTTGCGGCGAGACGAGGTACCCCGCACAGCATATCAGCTCCGTCTCGACGCGCGCACGGTCGACAAGCAGCGGGAGGCAAAGGAGGACCACCAGTGCATAGTCGCGCCACTCTCCTCTCGCCGCGCAGCCTCCTCCGCCTCCAATGCCGTCTGCAAGAACACTGTCGCGAAGACGAGCCCGTGTATCAGCGCCTCCAGCGTGCCCTTCTCGATGCGCCCCTTCGGCGCCGCTGTACCCTCTCTGCTAAACACGCCTCCCAGTGCAAACGCCCCTGCGCCCGCGACGCCAAGCGCAGGATATCTCCCCCTCCCCCAATAAGCGCGCTTCTTCCGTCCCCAGATCGCCGGCTCGCGCCTCTGCCCTACGCCCCCGCCCTCCTCCATATTCCCGGCCGCCTCCTCCTCTTCCCCCCATCCTATAACCCCGACCACAAGCAGGTCCCGCACCCCCACCGCACGATCCCCCGGCGGCTTGTGCAGCACAAGCTTCACACAACTCCATATCGAAGGCTTTCCGCACATGAGGGTCGCTCAGCGCAGGCGTCGCCAGATGGTTAACGAAGCCTGCCGCATACACGATCTGTGGGGCGCGCTTGCCGTCACCACCCGGCGCGACGGGGGCGTGCAGCTCCAGCGTACTCGCGCAGCTCCCGCCCTGGTCGTGCGCGGGCGACGCGGGCTCCAGGATGATATGCGGCGGAGCCAACAGCGGCGCGTCGAGCGGGCTGTGTGCGGGAGGGAGGGGCTTCGACTGGGCGGCAGCTACAAGGAAAGGAAGAACGACACCCGTCAGCACGCGGTGGTGTAAACGACAAAGCATGGCCTACCTCCGCCAAAATGAAAGGGAAACGCTACCCCGCTTTTCTCCTTGTCCTTCCCGTCCCTCTCCCTCTCCGGCTCTACCTCGTCGGTGCTCCCTTTCCTCCGGGACTGAGGCCCCCAATGCCCGGGAGCCGACTGGACAGCTTGGGGGTGAAGCTGTGCGAACGGGTATGGACGTGCCCTGACGCCGCGCCTGCAACAAGTAAAAGCACGTATCAATCAGTATGGTAAAGAGACGAAGGCGAAGAAAGACTTACCCCTGCCATTCCCGATCCCCAATCCATTCAAGCCGCCAGGAGCGCCGCCAAACCCATGCCCCCCGCCATCGACGAGCAACGGCGCAGAGATTGAGATCGACACAGGCGATCCCCCACCGTCCATCTCCTGCTCCCGCGTCCCTTCCCGCTCCCGTTCGCGCCCATTCACACCACCCTCCCGTCCGCCCGCGCGCGCGCCATCCCGCCCTCCACTCCCAATAACCGCCCACACCATCCCCCCGCACCCCTCGCACTCGGCGGCGTCGACCCCGGACTCCCACTCCCGCCCCCACCCGTCTCCCCACTCCTCCCCCCCGTACTCCTCCAACTCCTCTCCGAATCCGTCCTGTTCCTTGCGTAAAACGGCGACGAGGCCGCCAGCATATCAATGGGCGCCGACATCGCGCCGGGTATAGCCAGCGGTGCCTGCGTAAGCGTGTAGTTGGGGGGGTTCGGCCTAAGAGGCCAGCGCGCTAAGTAGGCGGACTCGCCCACGACGCAGATGGTGTACGCGGTGGGAATAGCATGCCTCGTTGTCGGGCGGCAGCTGTGGCATGAAGGCAGTGGGCACAAAGGTCCCGCGTGCTTGACGCTCCGGTATGCTGTGGGCGCGGGGCGAGGATGTCGTCCGTCCACTGCTCGATCCCCCATGTGCTGCTTGTGCGTCTCCTCCGGGAAGATGCGGATGCGCCACGTGTAGAACCGGGCGAAGAGGATCGCGACGCCGCCGACCATGAAGAAAAGCGAGAGGTAGAATACGATCTGGGGATCAGGTAGCAAGGGCGGAGATGAAGGACAGAGGAGAGGTGGGCGGGAAGGACGAAGATGAAGAGTAAGGTCGACAGGAGATGATGAAGGGGAGAAACGATGAAGGGAAAACCGACGAGAGCGAGGGGATAACAAAAGCCTTGCGAAGTCGGGGCTAATGGTGGCTGAAAGAAAGGATACGATGGTGAGCCTGCTGCGGGTACACCCAGCGACGGGATGAGCCGGATGGAGTAGGGCAGGCACGAGTCCCAGGGACAGTAGCGCCGAAGTACAGTCGCCGCGCTGTACGATGTGAAGGGCTGCAGCGAAGACGGGCAGTCGGAAAGGCGAGATGATCGATAGCGCGATAGTGACGTGGCCCGAAAGTGTCCCAGATCAAGCACTGTAACGTATCGGTCAGGCTGAGAGCGGGGAGATGCAGTGGTATCAAAGGTGGATGACACTATATATGCACGATAAGAACCAGTTCATAGCTGAAATAATAGCCTTACCTAGAACGACACTCCGTATTTGAGCACTTGAGAAAGCAGAGGAATCTTATGAACGTTGCTGGTCGCTTTCCGCTGCTGCGACCTTCTTGCACTTCATGCAAAGGGATCCGGGGACACCATCGAAGTGAGGAAATATCTGGAGATAGCCATCGTCAGCCATGGACCTGTAGGGCTTTATCGCGCAAAATATTTTCATCTCCGCCCCATAAAGTCGGAATTTTCAGGTCACCCGCATTCAAAACAGCGTGCCCCATGGGGCACTTTATTTTGGGCGGGACGACCATATCCGCGCAAAATAAACTTGGCCCCGCGCAAAAGAAACTCGACCACCCGCCCCGAAAAACTTATGTCCCGCGCAAAAAAAACTTCAAGTCCAGGCGTCTATTCGAACCTTAAGTACGTCAAGTACTGCCTTATCCCTGCTGAACTCAGTTGAAATACATTATAATGCACTGGGTGGTGTCCATTGTGAGGCACGGGGTTCAAAATGCCATTATGAGGCACGTGGTTCAAAATGGCTCACTTATCCAGTGACTTCCATGAGGGGGGCATGGCGGTGTAGTGGTCCATTGTGCAACATTTCAACATGTTGCCTCCTTACGCACAGGAACTTTTTGTGGTTCCCGCAGGGCAATGGACACAATCAATTTTAAACCCCGTGCCTCATAATGTATTCCAGCTGTGTTCCGCAGGGATAAGGGAGACATTTTGCACCACGTGCCTCGCAATGGCATTTTGAACCCCGTGCCTCACAATGGAACCCACTATCCAGTGCATTATAATGTATTTCGGCTCCTTGTTTTTTTTCTTCTTTTCTTCGTGCAAAGGTGGAATGAGTACAAATTTTAAGCTCGAATCATGTTCCCCATGAGGCAATAAGTCCTCGCGGACGTTTATAGGAAATTTAACCACCGGCGAATGCCGTTGTACAATATTTTTTGAAATTTTCAATTCTGGGTACCGACTTCCCGAGTCTTGCACTACGGTCGAGTGTGGTTCAGGAATCTGTTTGTCCCTCAGATTCAACCAACAACACTGTTCTGCGACAATCAAGGGACGGTCGCTTTTACGCACGATCCGCGCGCTCATTCGAAAGTGAAGCACATCCACTTCATTCGCGACTGCGTTCTGGAACGGTTGATTGATGTTGTGCACGTCTCGAACAAGGAGAACACCAAACCGCTGCACCGCGTACTTCATGCTCGTTGGGTGAAGATGTTACGACTGGACGCCAGTCTAGGGGGGGCGTTAAATGGTGACCCGGCGTCTTCACCGTTTTACTTCCGTGCATAGCTATAAAAGCCCTGGTCGGAGAGGAGACCCCCAACGTCTTTCTCTCCGATCCAGGTATGTCTATTGCATGTAACTATGGACAGTTAACCAAATGTCTCTCTCTCCGATCCAGATCCAGTGAATATAGTTTTAAGAGGTTATGGGCCCCGATGAGCTCTAAGCAAACCGATTTACTGCGCAACGAACAACAAGATAGCTTGTCTTCGGAAGTTCATGAACCTTGTATATTTTCTATTTTTGCGAGTCCGGCACTTGATAGTTACAGCTATTTGCGGAACATAAGGCGTGGATCATTTTTTCTAAAAAAAGCTGCTCTTCACTAATGCCCCGATATCTCTCCCAATTCTTCATCAAATGCCTTAAAACTATCACCGATCTATTTCTACGGACGTTTTACAGTGCTTTGGCTGTTCAGAATATTTATGTCCTCAACTGATGGCTTGGTAAGCAGAATCATGTGATTTTCCACTAATGCCCCTGCTTCAAAGGGAGGACAGGTTGTGGGGCGTTTAATTTTTTGTCAGTGTATTCTTCCACATACCCTTCATTGCACTGGGTGGTTTTCGGTGCAATTATCCAGTGGTGAGGGCATAAATGCGGTCTTACATAAATCCATCACTTTTAGCATGCCATTTGTGCAGTACCAGGCAATGATTTTGCCTATCAAACCAGCCAGTGCAATCCATATGATATTTAAGAATGCCGTTCACTTTACAGCTAATAACAGTACCGAAGACGCGGCCAAAAAATTTCCCATTTGGGATGTTTTCAAAGAATTACCCAGAGCTCGGCCAATTCTCAGCGGATTTGGTTGAAAATGGGCTAGATTTGCTAGGCTAATTCATGCAGAATTAGTGATAGAACTAAAGTTGGAAAAATATTGTATGGTAGATGATCTTGGATTTTGGACTATTTTGGGGTTGGATGCCATCTGGAAAGCTCAGAAGTTGTCCAAACCGACTAGGTTTGTGAGATGCAAGACTTGTATGGATCTAAAAACATGTCATAGAGCCAGAATCCCATATAACTTAGTCTATGATACTTATACTCACTTTGGGACAATGGGTGACCAGTCTGAACTGGGAATATTTGTGAGAATTGAATGCAACCATGACCTCTATGAAATTATGGCTTAATGAAATCTTTTAAAATGCATAAAAGTCTTACGTCTCACAAAACCAGGCTTTTTGAACAAGTATTGAGCTTGCCAGATGGCATTCAACCCCAAAATAACCCAACATCCAAGATCATCTACCATACAATATTTTTCCAACTTTAGTTCTATCACTAATTCCGCATTAATTAGCCTAGCAAATCTGGCCCATTTTCAAGCAAATCCGTTGAGAGTTGGCAGAGCTATGGGTAATTCTTTGAAAACATCCCAAATGGGAAATTTTTTGGCCGCGCCTTCGGTACTGTTATTAGCTGTAACCGTGCCCATCTGAGTATTATTGCTTTCACGCTACCTATTTTAAAGTCTGCGAAACGACTCTAATATGTGGCTTAGACAACGGCAAACGAATGGAGGTGACCGTGGCGGACCTATGTCCAGGCTGTCAGGGCGAGAACGGCATTGACTTGTCTGAAGGTTCGATGGCGGCACTTGACTCAAATTATGTTCAGGATGCAGTCATCACTGTCGCCTGGGCATTTGAGTAATTTTGAGAATCAACCATGCCTCTGCAGCGTTCCGAGCCCGCCGAAAGGGGCCCCGAATAAATACTACCACAGTGCCCCATCCTGATGCTACCCCATTCCAACACCCGGCACGCCTTCAGTTCATTCTCCTCTTGTCGAGCTTGCACGAAAGTTGCCTTGACCCTCATCGCGAGGATGGGGTCTTAGGAAGATGAAGGCCGGATGAATGAGATTTTTTGCGCAAACGAGGCAAGATAAATAAGATTGGAACTTTTGAGCAAATCGGGATGAAGGCGGGGGTTCCCAGTGAGAATTCCGTGTGCTTGAATGTGCTCAAGTCTGCTCCAATATGATCCATGTGCTTTGATATGCTGCCAATGTGCTCACTAAATTCAAAACGTCAAAAACCCGATTCTTTCAGAATTATGTTGACCACCTGAAGTCGCTCGAACTGAATTGAGTAACTCCGACGCGTCATTTGATTTTGTTGATGCGCGTCATAGGGCGCGGAAATGAGCGCGGGAAACTGTGCGGAGGTTGAAATGCCTCTTGCTCTCGTACCACCACCATCTCCCTCTCCCCTCTCCCCTCTCCCTCCCCCTCTCCCTCCCCTCTCCCCCACCTCTCTCCCCCGCCCACCCCGCCCTCCCTCCCCTTCTCGCCGCTCTTTCCCTCCACCATTGTTTGCCTGGTCCCGACACCCCTTTTCAGATGTGACTCATGGCGGAAAGACTGTGAATCTCGGTGAGCATCTGGCCCAGGTTTTACCCTTATTAACCCCTTAAGCTGCAACACTGGGCCGTGCCCAATCCCACTAGTGCCTTTGTGGACCTCGGTGCCTACGATTTACATGACAAACACTCCCGGACTTGCCACACTCCGTCTGCTGAACCGTTTCATTTTCAATTCTGATCTAGCAATGGACCCTCGTAAATAATAGAGCTGCATTCAAATGGCTGGCATTTTGAAAAGGATGACCTGATGCAATAGAGGTGCATTCAAATGGCTGCCCTTCTGAAAAGCATGACCTGACACAATAGAGCTGCATTCAAATGGCAGGCATTTTGAAAAGCATGACCTGACACAATAGAGGGCCATTCAAATGGCGGGCATTTTGAAAAGCATGACCTAACACAATAGAGGTGCATTCAAATGGCAGGCATTTTGAAAAGCATGACCTGACACAATAGAGGGCCATTCAAATGGCAGGCATTTTGAAAAGCATGGCCTGATGCAATAGAGCTGCATTCAATTTCAAATGGCTGCCATTTTGAAAGGCATTACCCGACGCAATAGAGCTGCAAAATATGATTGTGCCCCAAAAGAACCACTGACCAAGCCGGCATCAAAACCACTGACCGAGCCCGCCACCAAAACCACTGACCGAGCCCAAGTTTCAACTGCTGATCGAGCCCAAACCCAACCACTGACCGAGCCAAATTTAACCACTGACCGAGCCCGGCTTTTGAACCACTGACGGAGCCCAACTTTTAGCTGGTCCAACCACTGACCCAGCCCAACTTTTAATTGCTCTAACTACTGACCAAGCCCAACTTTTAGCTGGTCCAACCACTGACCCAGCCCAACTTTTAATTGCTCTAACTACTGACTGAGCCCAACTTTTAGCTGGTCCAACCACTGACCGAGCCCAACTTTTAATTTGCTCTAACTACTGACCGAGCCCAACTTTTAGCTGGTCCAACTACTGACCGAGCCCAACTTTTAATTGCTCTAACTACTGACCAAGCCCAACTTTTAGCTGGTCCGTCTACTGACCGAGCCCAACTTTTGAGTTATATTAATTTATATTCCAATCTTTGCCATTCCTTCGCAATATATCTGAGCCATGTTCGTGACCGTTTATGTGGCCATCACATCCACTCCCGACCTGCATCATTTCCGAGCCTTGTCTGCAACGCATGTGTTTTCCATATCGGTGATTGATCTCGCTGGCATACAACATCTTTTCTATACGACGTCCTTGCTGTGGACCACTCACTAGTCATGGACAGCGAAGTCCTCGTCGCAGATGACCGTCCGCGGAATAAACAGCTTCCAAGTACAGTCGAAGCCCTCCTAACCCATAGCTCTATAAACCCATAATCCCTCATACCCCATAGGAATCCAATAGAACCATGCTCGTCCCGCAGGAATAACCCATAACTCTCCAATAACCCATACCCCATAGCCCGATGAGCTGAATTTTTTCAGAACCCATAGGCCAAAGTGCAAGTCCGATAGAGCCGATGCTTTCGTAGATCATTTTGAGTGTGGGTTTTAGGAAGCAGACATGTAAATAAGATGTCATTAAACCATGTATTTGACTTAATGGTGCTGCATTGGTCAGTGAACACTTGTCAGGTGTGGAAAATTACGATTTGATGAAGTCAAAGCCGTTTCCGGACTTCGGCAAGCAGATTTGTCTTTGTTTGTCCTGCTCTATCAACCCATACTCTCTCATAACCCATAGGGTTGGTCGGTAACGGAGGGGTATGGATTAGGAGGGCTTCGACTGTATGCCCTTATTCTTCTCGTGGGTTGCTGGTCTAAGCCAAGGTTTCATGTAGGTCGTGGTACTCTTTTTGAATCACGCCCGGACGCCATACTTTTTTTTTCAACTCGTTGGATTTTGGCAAACTTTACACTATTTTTTCTTCCATTGTTAACCTACCTCGGCACTCTGGTCCTCCTTTGCTCGGTGCCAGCTCGTCTCGACATTTTTGGTCATCAATCCCCGCTCAAGCTTGTCTATGTCCTGGCCTATTTTTCTGCATGTACTGGATCATATAATATGCTCATAGGTAAGTAATATTAATCAAACTCCTCTATAACGTTGGGTTTATCTTTCGTAGCTGGCATTTTATTCCCTCGATTCTTTCATCACCACAATCTCGTGCAGCTAATTCTGGGGAAACACCGCCACAGATCTCATTTTTCTTTCATGTCGCAACGCAGGAAGGCTAAAGTCTGTGGCAAACAATCCTTCACAGTTTTTATTATGGGTGTATTATCTCGCTCTCTCCCACTCAGTAAGACAAAAAGAGCTATTTACCTTTACATACTGATTTTCTCGTGTTCTGAAGTCGTAACGCAAACCACAACGGTTAACAAAGTCTTCAGGGATCTGATCTCCCTTGGTCATGTTGACACGGATGAGCAAGACCAGTTCTATTTTACCCACAATGGACGGAAGATTTCATGGGCAGACACCATGGGTTCCCTTGGTGTGGGTCCGGTCTCTCACCTATTTCTGAAACTGCGTGTCCCTGGTGGGAGTAAGCACTCGCGTTCGTCATCACCGACCCCAAACGCCAATAAGAGAAGAAAGGTAATGTAGCTGTTTTTCGGACATTATTCCCATCTTACTCTTCGTTATCAGGTACCCCAAGTCATCGTGTCTTCTGATGATGAGGAAGGGACCAAACCACCGAAATTGAAGAAACCTAAGCCAGTGAGTGGATTTTGCCAGCAGAGGATGTTATTCTCTAATCTGTAAATCAGCCAGTTAAATCCAGGGACGGGCGGATTTCTCATTCCCATCGCAAGCAACACCGCGATGATGAACTTCCTGATCCAGCACAAGCCTCCAGTCCTCCATCTACGCTTCATCCAATGCCGGAGACACCTGTCAAGAAAACAAAGGACCGCAAAACCACCAAGTCTTCCATTGCCAAATTCACGCCAAAGACGGCGCGCAGTGTGGCTTTTGCGCTGAGCGGTTATGAGCTTCCGTCATCTGATGACTGGAGCGGCAGTGAAACCGATGACTGGGACAACAAATCTAAAAACCGACAGCCAAAGCGCAAGGCGAGGCCTCTAAATAGAGTTGACCACAAAACAAAGGGCTGGCAACGTCTGGGTTCCAGCCATAGGACAGAAGTTTACAAGACCTTTGAGCAATGGGTGCGTTGTCAAACGGAAGTGCTCAATGGTTTCCTCGTGCTGATTTTATCAATCCTTCAGTGTAACACCTACAACTCTCATGATTACGAAACTGCAGATGATCTTGTAAAACATCTTGGCCATCCCGTTGATCGACCGAAGGATATCAGAGCTCGTCCATTCATCCTCCAGTGGATAACTCCAGACCGTGATGTCCCTAAAGCACTATCTGATGACCCTCGTCCAGTCTTCCGGGCGGTGTACAGTGCACCCGCGGGTGATCCGGATCCGTGGCTGTGAATACCCGTGATAAAAAAAGCTGAACTCAGATCCGTATGAGTTTCTTTTCCACGGATGACTCGCACCCGCGGATCCAATACCTGTGAGTACACAAGTACTTGTGAGTTTTAAAAGACTCACAGGTACTTATGAGTACTTGCGAGTACTTGAAAGTATGTGGGCAACAATGGTTAACAAAGCATACATTGCACTTCAGCTATGTACCTTCAATGTCTAATAACTCAACAAGGCTTAAATTCGTCAAAAAAGTGGACATGACGTTGCATACAATCAGATGAAGTTCTACAAATTTAGCTGAAAGACACCATCTCAATGTTTCCGTAGCAGTCAGAACAGAACAAAACCATGTATTCATCCTGTGAGATTCAAAACCACAACTTTTTGGGCCTAGAAAGCCATAAAATCAAGTGCAATAAGCACCAGCATTTGACTCACAGGTACTCACATGAGTATAGTAAGTTGAAAAAGTGAAACTCGGATCTGCGGCGTACCCGTGGGAATGGGTACTCGGATCCGCGGGTATACATACCCACGGGTTTTCCCACGAGTAAACCCGTAGGGATCCACGGGTTACTCGCACTCGTGGTATGCCTTATGCCGAGGTTCATGTGCATTTGTTTGGATTGACATGCAGAGCCCCCAGCTATCGTGCAAAAGCACCAGGGCCGTCAAAACAAATCCAAGGTGATAGTTCGAACCCAAATTCCCCTGGCTATCCTCCCGGCAAGATCCCGTTAAAATCCGGCTTGAAATGGTTGCACAGTGGTCAAAATACTGTTTTGGTGAGAAATCTCGGCCCATCATGCTGAGGTTGCATTTGTTTGGTGGCAGCATCTAACGGCCCACTGTGCCAAGGCTCATGTGGTGGCAGAAATGGATTGAACAGGTGGTTTGTGCCTGTAAGAGTATCAACTAACCCAGAACAAAATGTGGACATGAAATATGGGTGTTTTAGAGGTCTGCGAACCATTCACCCAGTTACCAAATATGGTAATCCCTTCAAAGATAATTATTTATGCAATTTTTTGATAAAACAGATTTCAGAGGTTGATCTCAGAGAGAAACTGTGAATGTAGGCTGAAAGTACTTGAAAAGGTGAGCATAACCATATGTCACTTGACCCAGGTTGTTGGTAATTTGGGCTCACAACGGTGCTCACAAGTTCGCCATTTTCGTTAAAAAAGCCATAAAAAAGCCCAAATTGACCATGTTTTCTGGTTACAGCTAAGGGCGGAACTTAGGGCGCGGCCGAATTTTCATCAAATTTTGATGTTTTCACCAGAACGGCTGCTACACGTTCAATTCTGACCCGTTTCCTCTGAAATTATAACCGATCGAATAGCATTGAGACTCCGGAGGGCCCTGGGGGGGGGGGGGGGGGGTTATATTATACTCATCAGGTCCACAATATGAACGATGAGTTTACGGAAAGTATACATGTAGTACTGTATGGGTGGTTATCCGTACAGAAACCCACAAGATACCAACCGAACACCAACCGATTCCAGGGGTTAGATCATGCAAGACGCTGGCTGTGTGTGAGCTGGCTGGCCGATTGTATGGCAGGACCTCTGGTTAGAACCTCGTGGGACCTGACCACTAGCAATAGTATGCCTGTGTACGGGAGGAGTTCCCTCCTCCCAGGTAAAAATCCCCAGTGTCCACCAGTTCACACAGTTGTCGCATGTCGTCCCTTTGCACGGCAAATGTAATTTTACGTGCAAGGCACGGGTACAGCCATACAGAGTACGGGAGTTCCAACGAAATTGTCATGTGCGAACACATAACTCCCGTGCACGTCTTGAACCAGTTGCGGAGAAAGGCGTGATCTCTCCCCCTGGATCAGCATGTTGAATTCCTAAGGAGGTCCACTACTGATAAATCAGCGTGTTCAACTCCCTAGGAATGTCTCCAGCCGTAATAGAAACCAAGCCGATAAGGACACCGAAACCTTCAAGTCAAAGCTCGGGAGAGAGAACCGTTATTCGTCGTTCCTGCGCACCAAAACCATCAAGCCGGAGCTCGGAAGAGAGAACCGTTCTTCGTCGTTCCTGCACACCAAAACCATCAAGCCGGAGCTCGGAAGAGAGAACCGTTATTCGTCGTTCCTGCACACAAAAACCATCAAGCCGGAGCTCGGAAGAGAGAACCGTTCTTCGTCGTTCCTGCACACCAAAACCATCAAGCCGGAGCTCGGAAGAGAGAACCGTTCTTCGTCGTTCCTGCACACCGAAACCATCGAGCTGGAGCTCGGAAGAGAGAACCGTTCTTCATCGTTCCTGCACACCGAAACCGTCGAGCCAGAGCTTGGAAGAAGAACCGTTTTTTCGTCGCTCCTGCACACCGAAACCGCAAGCAAACGAGGACACCGCATTGAGTCGGAAGGAACCATCGCCAAGGTACGCCAAGTTAAAGATGGAATCACTGATCCCGGAGATTGATCAAATGGTCTGTGCGCATCAGGAGCAAAACGCCCGCAGATCAAATGGTCGGCTAATGCCCACATCGAGCACAGCGAGGTAGTGCCCCAGTATGGCCCCAGGAAGACTTCGAGGTACAGAGCAAGGGTCACAAAGAGACAAGAGAGCCAGAAGAGGACAGATCCCGAGAAACCAGCGGTTCTGGTCCAGAAAGAGATCAGATATGAAAACCCGACATAGTGGTAAGAGTCAAAGGGTGTTCCAAATTTTGTTTAGATGACTAAGATTACTTTAGGAAATTATCGAGTTTCAGAATCTAATTATAGAATCGACTACTTGCATTCGGATCTTACCCGAGGCCTGGCCGCCGGATGATTATCGGAGGATGCCGATGCCAGAAGATCTCGGATCACAATCCCCATTATCGATCAATGCCACGATGGTACATTCGCGCCGCGATCCGGCATGAAATTCTGCGTCCCCGTGCCGGTGATGAAGTGACGCTCTATATATCTATTGCAGCACGGGTGATTGGGGGCCTCCAGTTCGGATCTTACCCGGCTGATTCTATTACTAGAATCTAAGGCAATTCTAATGCGTTTCTAGTGCACCCGATCAGGCTCTTATTGAAGTCTGCAAGGTCAACGAAAAAAACGAGTTGCTGTAGCATTACCCAGTTAGACGGTGTCGGAACCGTTCCGACACAGTGGTGCAGTAGCAGATTCCCTTCCAAATTTTCGGACCCTTCATCATATATTATTGAGGTCTGCAAGGTCAAAGAAAAAAAAGACGTTCGTAGCAGTACCCAGTTAGACGGTGTCGGAACCGTTCCGACATTGAGGTCTGCAAGGTCAACGAAAAAAAGAAGGGCTGCTGTAGCATCACCAAGTTAGACAGTGTCGGAACCGTTCCGACACACTGGTGCAGCAACAGATTCCCTCTCAGATTTTCTGACCCTTCATCATATATTATTGAGGTCTGCAGAGTCAACGATAAAAAAGAGCTGCTGTAGCATCACCCAGTTAGACGGTGTCGGAACCGTTCCGACACAGTGGTGCAGCAGCAGATTCCGTTTCAAATTTTCTGACCCTTCATTGTACTCGTTATCGCAAAAAGTAACCGGAAATTCCCCTGTTGTGATTCCAATTGGTGAGATATTTTTGTTCAAACTACATGTAGATGTGCAGTTTTATATGGCCGCCCTTCACCATACTTTCAGCATCGAAAATGATAGGCATGCGTTCAATAAAGCGGTAAGTTTATTGCACGTGATTTTGCCCTGGATGCCCCAAAATGTGTTGTGCAGCGGTGCCTGCGTGGATTGACTGGGCTGTGAGTCCCTGAGGGAAATCCTGGGGATGTCCCAGATAGTATATCCGGCAGAGACATGCGGAGGAAGTGGGTGGATGGGGGAAAATAGGACAATATATTTAGCCAGTCAAACTGGCATGATCTTGGCCTAAAGTGTTGTCCTGTTGAGCCTAAAAATAGGCCCTTCAGCCCTCTATTCTTGCGCGAGAATAAATGAGGACACCCAACACCGGCACGGTGTGCCGAGGTTCGTAGTGCCCACTAGTCGTCTCCAATCCATAACACGGTCTTCTTTGCTGTGTGGGTAGGGAGTTCGATATGTGGGAGAGATGCCTCCATTAATCCTCAGAACATTGGTAGGAGGTTGATGTGTTGCATAAATAAATCCAGTCGATATCCAGCCGTACGTTCATGGGCTTTTATGCGATGCCAAGACTATGCCGGAAGAGTGGCGGCAGATTGGCATCCTCGAGTCTTCATAGAATCCATATTTGATGTCATCCAGAGTGACGTGTTTGCATTTCAGCGTGACTTGCCGATTTATCATTTAAATGTATAAATTTGCCATTGGTACAGTGCATTCACATTGGCACCTTTCTCTATGAGCAACTCGACAACTGTCTCTTTCCATGGTAGGATGCGGCCTGCAAAGCATTCCCAAATTTCCCCTGTCTAGCACGAAAAGATCGAGGATGAGATGGATTTTGATGAAAACAAGTGACATGACACGGCATGAGAAAGTTACGGCGTGGCTATCCTAAGCGAGGTCAAGCAGTGTCGTCCCAAATGGGGGCGGACATCTATTCTCGCCGTGACTGTAATCCAAAGGCGTAATCTACATTACTCGACGAGTATTTTTCGACGGTGGTGTCAGATTTTTCCCACGCACCCTCTACAAAAACTCGGTTTCGAAATCTGAGCAAAAATGGCTTATTCCGGGAGGATTGCCTTTTATGGAATTTGATTAGCATACTAAAATGTCTTCTTTTCACCCATATTTTCGGTCTACAGGTTGTCTGGGGCTATTTGATGGCCCCGACATAGAGAAACACCACCTCTTTATAAGATTACGCCTGTCTGTCTGAAGCTTTTTAAGCTCCGCCCGCTTGCCGTCTGATAGGCCTCGGGAAAGTCTTTATCATGGGAATAAATATCAGATTTCCTTCTAGTGCACCAGGTCCTTTCCAGGAAAGCTTAGCGCACTCCATTCCAGGGCAAACAAATGCAATTTACAGCGGCTTGCTATGCCGAGTTTCACATCAAATCAGTAAATTGACCCGTTTGAAGCCATTTCAAGCCGGATTTTCACGGCGTCTTGTTTGTGCGATGGCCAGCGCAATTCCCGTTCGAACTGTCTACTCAGATTTCCTTCTGGTACGCCAGGTCCTTTCCAGGAAAGCTTAGCGCTCTCCTTCCAGGGCAACAAATGCAATTTAACATCGACTTGCTGTGCCGAGTTTCACATCAAATCAGTAAATTGACCCGTTTGAAGCCATTTCAAGCCGGATTTTCACGGCGTCTTGTTTGTGCGATAGCCAGCGCTATTTCAGTTCGAACTGTCTACTCAGATTTCCTTCTAGTGTGCCAGGTCCTTTCCAGGAAAGCTTAGCACTCTCCATTCCAGGGCAAACAAATGCAATTTAACAGCGGCTTGCTGTGCTGAGTTTCACATCAAATCAGTGAATTGACCCTGTTTGAAGCCATTTCAAGCCGGATTTTCACGGCGTCTTGTTTGTGCGATAGCCAGCGCAATTTCCGTTCGAACTGTCTACTCAGATTTCCTTCTGGTGCGCCAGGTCCTTTCCAGGAAAGCTTAGAACTCTCCATTCCAGGGCAAACAAATGCAATTTACAGCGGCTTGCTATGCCGAGTTTCACATCAATTCAGTGAATTGACCCGTTTGAAGCCATTTCAAGCCGGATTTTCACGGCATCTTGTTTGTGTGATAACCAGCGCAATTTCAGTTTGAACTGTCTACTCAGATTTCCTTCTAGAGCACCAGGTCCTTTCCAGGAAAGCTTAGTGCTCTCCATTCCAGGGCAAACAAAAATGCAATTTAATGGCGGCTTGGTGTGCCGAGTTTCGGGCTGTGCACCCAAATCCAATTCAACGGTGGCCTGGTGTGGCAAAAGGCAAATATTGGCTTAAGCAGGATTCAAACCAGCGTCACTCATGTGATGGAAGCGCTCTAACCAACTGAGCTGCTAAGCCGTGGTTTGACTTGGGCGATTCGCTCCTCACACTGTGTGGATTGTTAGTCACACAATGATGGATGGTAATCACACCGTGTTCGGTTGCCCACAGATTCCACAGTTCGAACGGAAATTGCGCTGGCTATCGCACAAACAAGACGCCGTGAAAATCCGCGTTGAAATGGCTTCAAACGGGCCAATTTACTGATTTGATGCGAAACTCGGCCGCTGTTGAATTGGATTTGGGTGCACAGCCCGAAAATTGGCACACCAAGCCGCCGTTAAATTGCATTTATTTGCACTGGAATGGAGACGGACCTGGGGCACTAGAAATAAATCTGAGTAGAAAGTTCCAGCGGAAATTGCACTGGCTACCGCACAAACAAGATGCCGCGAAAATCTGGCTTGAAATGGCTTGAAATGGGTCAATTTACTGATTTGATGCGAAAATCGGCACAGCAAGCCGCAGAACACGCACTAATCTCTTGTGAATTTTCGGAAACACAGGTTGAATTACGTGCGACTTCGCTCGGAGGTATTATTGGCTGTTCTACAGGCCAGTCAATGGATAACATTTTAAACGCGCGGCGGGGTGCACCGTACCCGAAGCGACATCAATGAAGCCATTGCCTTTCGAATTGATTTGAACTACCGACACTTTTCTCGTAGACAGATCGGTTACCGGTCTAATGCGCACCATAGAGCCTGATTTCTTTTCCCTCCTGCGATGTCACGGTCATCTGTGCGTCGCCTCTGGGCAAGCTCTGGGCAAGCTGCTGGAAGCTGCTGGCGGAAGCGCACAGATTCAAGAACAACCTGGTCCACGATTAGCCAACCCTCCTTTGGGCTCGCGGGCTTCGTTATGAGCTGGGCCCATCCAGGGGACAACACGAGTACGTACTCTCACGCTAACTATCGTAACCTTGCTTGTACTGCCAGCCTTTCCTGCCGTCCAAAAAGACCTTGAAGTAGCGGTGATTGAATGGCAGCGGCCCGACACAGTCCAAAGTTAAGTCGCGCATTTGCAATCCGCACAATTCGAAGTTGCTGCAGAGCCATAATATGTTAAATATTCTTGGGTTGATATTGAAACCTGCGCACCTGGTCCATAAATTGAAACCACTCGATGCAAATGCCGCATTTGGCCATGCTTCAAAAGCAGCACGCGCTCCGCCAGCTCTTGAGGGGCAACACCAATCTTCACGGCGTCAACAAGCTTGGAGGCTGGACAGATGGACTCGGACCAATCCTGAATGATCTTCATGTCTTCTGCCGAAATTGCCTCAGCATGGTTTCGGGTGGCGGCGGCACCTTTTTCAGTGTCGCGGATTTTGATGATCTTACCCAAGCTTGCCACAATCCCTGAACGCGCCGGACAGCCAGTGACCTTATCCCGCTCCTCATTGTACCGGTACTCGCCAGAATATTTATCGCCATCTCTAGGTAGGAATTCAGACATATTTGTGAACGAATACCGACTTGAAATGACGCACATTGTATCCCAATACTTTGCAAATGCCCCGTGAATTCCCTCGGCGGTGCTTTTCTTCAGTTTCTCGACAAGGCATTTTTGAGTAATGAACATTTCCAGAGCCGTAGTCGAGTACTTGTTCGGTGGTTTAGAAAATACTTTTGCCAAGAGGTCGGTGTCGATATGATCTTGGGGATGAACCCAGCTCTCCCGGGCTTCATCTTTCCGACGCTGAGCAACACATAACTCCAAGAAGTCCCTCCCTCGAGAAAGGTACCCCTCGTACGCCTCGGTAGTCTTCTTGGCATTGGTGTATGTCGCGCGAGCTTCTTGAGTACTCTTCCCTAAATCCGCATTCGATGCTGCAGTCTGCTTCTTTCTCTTCCTGCCCTTCGGTCCACCTTTTGTCTTTGCAGCCCGAGCCATTAGAGAGAATGTAAAGATAGAATAGCCAGCAATATGATAGCGCGGGTCGGAGAGCAAATTTTGAATAGGGGGGCTGACTAATCTATGATTGATGCCGGGTACGAGTAACGAGTAACGAAAAGTACCCTAGAAAGATAATGGGTTTCTAGTGTACATACTAGTACTACCTACCGATGCAAAACTTATAATAATTATTGTAGTATCCGCGTCCAGCCTTCGCTTATCACGCAAGCTCGCCTTTCTGACTCAGGTTGATGCTATGAGTATGGAATATTGGGAATATCTGGCTGGATGCACGCAATACTATGGGAAAAGGGCGAAATAAGCCCTCCTAAGTGCATTAAGTACTTATTTCTGATCATTTTACGGTAAAATGATGGTGTTTTACCATAAAACAAGGCCACGTGATGCTCTCCTGCTGGAATAAACGCGCCGAAACCACGCGTTGTTGGCCTCGCTGTCACTTCCCGGGTGTCAGAATCAGTTTAATACCATCTTGTGGTGACCATATGCCTTGGAATAATTTTATATAGTCCCACACCAGTGGCTGGCTAACAGCTTAAGTGCTTGTGTCGGGTTGGAGCCACCCTCCCCGTAGTATTTGAGAATGCGAACAGCATTCTCTGCTTCGGTAAATGCCATCGACTTGACTCCTACTGCTGTGTGGATGCTCTGTTTTCGAATATTCTTTGTCTTTCGACTCTGTGGCTGGATCAAAAAATTATGTGGCTCCCCAAAAAAAGCTCACGGGAATATGTGACGGCTTCCCAAAATAAGTTTGGGACACGAGTGCCAGAAATTGCCACGACGCAACAACACCGGAGTTTTGCTGGACCTTGTGCCGATGCTCATTAAAGTCTGAATACCCTGGCAGAGTTTTGAGTTCGGCCGTCAGCCAGTCAATGTCCGCATTTGAGCCAGAGTTGTTGGATGAAGTTGTTGCGACATCAGTCGCAGCAACAGAACTGTTACAGCTGGGGCCTCGACATGGTAGCCAGGGATAGGCCCCTGGGTACCCTGACTCCTGCTGATTTCGTATTCTGAACTCGCAGCCAGCAGGCACATGCGAGAGGGAAGTACCACATCCCCAAAACCCTCCCATGCACCAGGAGGGCCCAAGGTATGGTGGCGGTCAAACTTCATGTCAAACCGCATTTTTGGTCGGATTCCCCCAAGATTTGAGATTTGGAAGGAACATAGGGTAAGTTTATCGATAAAATTTTCATTTCAGAAAAATCGGGGGCACTCCTAATTTAGGGTTACAAATGGCAGATTTTGGGATGTAAAAAAAAAAAAAATTTGTATATACTAGAGTCGGCTATCTAGTTGAGATTTATTCTTCCACTTTGCCTCAGCCACCTCAATCTCCGTCTTTTTGACCCCCCGATGAGAACAATACTGTTTAACTGCAAATTCGGTAACTGGTCGTCACGCCGTGGCGGTAAACGCTCGCATATCGATCAGCACGGCGGAAAAATCTTCGAATGGTGGGGAGAGGGCAGGCAGCTAGAGCCTCTGTGACGAGCTCCTTATTCCTCGGGCTCCGACTCATCCGAGCCATCGTCGCTGGCAGATTCCCATCCCAGTGGGTCGTCATCCGGGCCGTCGTCATCACTGATATGTTCAGCGGCTGCAGAAGGTGCTTGAGTGGATGTGAACGCTCCGTTGGTACGCTGAGCATGAGCTCCCGTTTTACGCGGGCGGGGCATGGCCGTCGACGAAAATGGGCGCGTTGATGGCGCTGCACAGCCACCGGCCCGGGTGATCCGCAATCAAAACGGCAGAATCCGAGTCGCAAAAACAAAAATCGACTTTTTGAAACTTCTGTCCCGGCAGATCTTTAGATTGGGTCCTTCTGCTACTGTCTACAGTATTACCATCACTGTCTCTTGAAAACTGGGTCGGCAGTAGCGATTACCAAACTGGGACACAAACTTGTCACGAAGTTCGGTCCGCCACCATACTAAAATCGGGTTCGTTCGGTTGTATAGGCATATATTTAGGTGCGTTTAGGGACCGCCGTCACGGTTTATATTATAGAAATGTCGAAAGGGACGCCAAGTTCGAATACAATGGCACACGCTGGAACGGGTTACAACAGTCCCAAATAAGTTAACCCGGGCGTGTGGAAGGTATCTCGAAGCCAACATTGTTATTACGAAGCCAGGATCAACCCCATTTCATCTTCGACGAAATTGTCGGCAAGACTGGGTGGCCGAACATTTTAGATTTGTTGGAGGAGTTTCGACTTCGCCCGAGAAAAGCATATTTAACCTTAGTTTGGAACACATGGCGAGCGAACTGAATGTATCAATAATCACCATTTCAATGCACAGAATGGATCTCCTGCGTCGGATTCAGTTTGAGTAACAGCCCAGAGCGAGTATTGTGTGAACTCGGAGGGCGACACTTGCACCGATAACTTAATTTCTGAGAAAGGGAAATGTGTTGGCGCCGTACTAAGCAGAAAAAAGCGCAGCAATTAGAAAAAGCACCGTCAACAAACTCAAAGAGTTTCAGTTCTAGCATTACTGCGTGATGTGGACCAGAACTGAGAGGAAACAGCGGGAGTGCGACAGAGCGATCTGAAATTCGAGGACGAGAACAAGGCTGTGTGGAAGTCATATGTCCGTCCGCAGAGGTGCATTTGAAGGAACAGCAAGCAACGAAAATAGTTTCCGGAGTGTAAATCCGGATTGGGCGCAGGTGCGCACCAAGACCGTCAGGTGAGATTGCAAGCTGTGTCGACAAGTCATATGTTCATCCACATGATCCGTGAGGGCTTGCATGCAGAGCAACGAGCAGGCAGCGAGGGATAGGATGTTCGGGGGCACAGAAATCGCGACTAGACAGCGGCAAGTGCGGTGGGTATGGTAGAATAAATACCTCGAGAATGGGTGCAGTCGTCAGAGCAGGATAATGGGACAGGGCCAGCGCGGAGGAACAGAGGAAATCTGCGAGACGACCGATGACCAGCGACCAGGTGTCATCGTTTGCGTCATTAAGGCACCGCAGCAAGGGCGTGGGGCAGCAAGAACCGGTAGGCGGCACGTCGAGCGCCGCAAAAGTAAGAGAGAGTAGAAGGTGTCCGCGACGAACCTGAGGATTCTCGTTTGACGAAGACCTAAGAGAGGACTGCTCAAGATTGCCTATATAGTGCATGGCCGGAAAAGGAGACTCCGATGTGGGCGGCAGGTCCGGGGCGCAGCAAGAAATTAAAGAGGGGCCGACGACGGACCTGAACCCGAGGGATGTATTCACGACAAACCTGTCACATTTTTATTGAAATGCATACGACCCGACATTTCGCGGAATGCAGCCGGCGTTTTGTATGCCATTGTAGATTGAAAGTTGGTTGTCTCACTGGCTGGCTGCGTGGAAAATCTGCAGTTCCAGGGGGATCTGTCCGAAATTTATACACTGTAGGTAGCTCGACTCGATTTGTCATTTCAGAGTGGCACAATCCCGACTGCCAGGTTGATGTTGAACATACAAATGCAAACGTCGCGATTTCCGGCGTTACTGTGAGGCCTGCAGGCGAAATATGATTTATTTGGATGCCAGGCTACCCTAGGAGTACAAGGTAGGCAATTGGACTCGGTTTGCGCTTCATTTTGGAGTGGCACAATCTCGCGACCGTGCTAGTCCAATGTTCAACATAGAAATGCAAACACCGCGATTGCCGGCATTATTGTAAGGCCTGAAGGCAACATAGGATTTATTTGGATGCCAGGCTACCACAGGGACACACTAGAGGTAATTGGACTCAATTTCGGCTTTATTTCGGAGTGGCATAATCTTGTGACCGTGCCAGTTGGATGTTGAACATAGCTGCTTGGAAGATATTTGAGGGGGACACGGGGGCAACTTCGTCTCATCATTAACTTTTTGCATCTGGACTCTAACCTTTCTGGGGTCTCTTCTTGGGCAACAATCTGTAGATATAGTTCCGAAAACAATCCAAAAATCTGAGTGTATTTTTCTTCGCATCTGGTAAACCTTCTTCTGAGGAAAAGAATTCAGGGTACCATGGACCTCGATCCGGATATCTATTCTGCCAAAACGGCAAGGGAAAAGGCTGCACGGCAGGCAAAACAGTTTGCGCAGCAGAATCCATTCCACAATCAAAATGCAGTGGCTGGGCCATGCCAATGCCGCCGTCACCCGAACCGCTCAGTCAATCAAATTCGAGTTATTATTTTCCTCAATTACCAAGTCAATAGAGTGTTTGCGCAGAAGCCATCCGAGCCATCAGATGGCATTTTTGCAATTGCGCAAATCGATGGCTAATGGCCGGTATGACTGTTGAGCGCATGCCGATATCTAGTGCGCTGGAGTCATGCCTGTCGATCCGGCAGGAATAGGACCCGTCAGCAACATCATCAAACACTTAAGTTGGCTTGGATCTGCCCACAGAGAATCTCCGTCGCCGTGATCCCCGTGCACCGCCATCCCGTAGATCTAAGGCACACTCCACCGCATGCCATGATATCAATTGGCGTTTTTATTCCTGCGTTCGTCCGAAGCCGCCATAGTTCATTCACAAGCTTGCATCAATATGTGTTCTAGACTTGCATGTATTTCCATCACCTTACACAAAGGATATCGACAACCGTGGGGGGCAACACTCAAGAAGTTGAATATTTTATTTGAGGTCATTTGGTGCAGCCCAAACGAGTGCGCGTAGGCCAGCATAAGTAAATCATGGCGCTGGCGTCGATGTCACGGACTCTGGATCTTGACTGGATCTTGACTCGACGCCACCTCTGATGTGAACGCGACAGAGCTCGGGCGCTTGATCATGAGCTGCGGCGTGCCCGCCGAGAAGGCCATCGCGGTAAGTAGCACCTCCCACGCGAGGTCAATCGTGTCCCAGAGCGCGTCGACGAAGACGCCGAGTACGCAAGCGTTCTGCCACAGCCCGTGGACCTTGTTGACATGGAGGAGCAGCGCCTGAGAAGTATATGTCCCCGCGAGGCGCAAGGCGAACGCAAGGATCTGCGTGCGGTCGTCATGGAGTGTTGGCGGGGGTGGGCAGGGAAGTAGTGACTCTAGGAGGTGTCCCGCACGCTTGGTGTAGAGGAATGTCGAGAGGAGCTGGTAGGTGGCAGTCGAGGGAAGGCCAAGCGGCTGCACTGGGACAGTCAGCTCGGTGCGGTTCTCCGATGTGTAGGTTGGCGTGGGGGAGGTTGCAGGAAATGTGGGCAGGCGGGCACAGTGCAGGGCCAGGACAACACTGTGTACGGGCATGAGCTTTACTTGTCGGTGGCCGCTCTCCGGCGCGGGTATGGATGGCCAACATGTGAGTTGGCGGCGGATAGTCCGACTGGCCATCGACCGTGATAGCTATTTTCATTGGAAGTGTGTCTTTTGGCACATCCGCGACGACGTTAACTAGAACGCGGAGGAGTCTAGGCGACAGAAGATCAGTGAGACCCAAAAGCGCAGTACATAGGAAGAGAATAACTCACCCCGGCCCGAGTTCTTCCAGGGCGTCGCGCATATATTCGATGTCAGGTAGATCTTCTCCGAGTTCAGGCTCAACGCTGACTAGGGTCTCTTCAGAGATTTCCTTGAATTCAGGATGTAGAAGGTTCCGCGGAAGCCGGTACGTTTTCCTGGTGAGTGACGGCGGCGCGGCGGCTTCCTCGACATCTGCAGTTTGAGGCAGCGGCGCCGACACGGACGTTAAGTCAAACTGAATCGTTGGGGACGCCGACGTATTGTTCTTCCCCTGGTCTGTGGCATATTTTGAAAGGTCATGCGGTGTACGGGTTCGACGATTGGGATCATGGATGATAGAACGAATGCGAGAGCCCAAGGACATATTGGGGATGCGCGATAGGTCTGCATTCCCGCTGGATTGAAGGGCCATGGTCTGCGACAAGGAAAAGTCTCAAAATTTGAAATGTCAAATGACGTGGCTCGCGACACACATGTGGTCACTTTGATCAAGAGGTGCGCGATCTGCTAAGCGAGCCCACTCTGATGGGCACGTGCTGGTTGGGCACCTTCCATATCCGGTCGTTAGGTCATCCTCTCACACTCTCGCACGCAGCGCGATAACGTTCGGGGTTAATGATGGTCGAGGAATGCGTGCAAGTCCGTGCATGTGGGGTATACGCGCGAGAGGCATCACGGGCGGCAGTGCTGTGCGGGATGGTACGGTGGTGGAATCTAACGGGCGGGCGTCGCAGTGGGGCGTAATCTGGGTCCTCCCGTGAGTGTGGAGGCTGCGCGGCGTGGTGACATCTAGCTCATGTCGGGTGGACGACGGCCCCGCTGATCAGCGGCTTTCTACTTAGCTTTCCGAGTCGGAGTATAGCACGTACTTTGTACCAAAGTCCCCGGCCCCATCCACGTCGTCGGCCTAAATGATGATGGCCTGCGCAGCCGCAAACGGAGCGCGAGGCGCGAATTCGCGCCCGCGGTACATCTGCGGCTTCTAGGCGGACACAACATCTGGACGTGTCCCTTCTCCATCGTCGCGCAAGTGCGCCGCACACGAGGCCGCGGTCCCTGCATGCACACATACTACAGGTGCAGCTGGCTTTGCCTGGGGGACGATTTTACTGAGAAGGCGTTAGCAAGAGGGTAGACCAGCGTGGGATACATACCGTAGTGGACTGCGTGTCTCCACGTCTCCCGGCCGCCCAGTGACTCCATTTGCACACGGGGTAGAGCTCAAAGAGCACGGCTGCGCCCGTGTACTGCATGGCCTGCCCCCGCGTCGCTTGCACGCGTGCCGAGTCTCGACAGCGCGCGAGGAGGTAGAGTTGGGTGCAACAGTACACGGGGGTGGGATGTAGCGCGGCGCCCGTCGATTCAAAGACGGCGTAGCAGCCGCAGACGTAGCACAAGGCGAATTCGCGCCTGCGGCAGGTCTGCAGCTTCGACGAATGCGCCGTGCACCCAGCCAACAATAAGTGGATCATATAGAGGCGATGGATGTACATATGTCTACGCACCTGAGGGAAACTCCGTTTTTTCTATTCATTTGGGAGAACCTGGCGCGCGGAGCAACAGAGGCGATAGTATATACTGTAGTCGCAAGCCAAATGTGAAGGAATGTCAGCTGTGTGGCCGGCAGGATAGGCAGTATAGTAATAGATACTTACTTGATTTTCTCGACCCACAGCGGGCCGTTCGACGCGTTTTAAGCACCTAGAACAGTGCCGAGATACCATTGAAGTAGTATGGAACGTAATTGAAGGGAGGAGAGCGCCAGAACTTGCGGAGGAAGGAGAATACTGGCGGCCACGCTGGCGGCCAGGTCACCCATCGAGGTCAAGTCACGGGTGAGCTGCCTCCCAATTTGGCAGGCAGGTCACAACCCGATCGTGACCTGACCGCAACGGGTTCCACGGGGGTCTCCTCGTTCCTAATATTTACATGTTGTTGGATCACAGTAGAAAAGTCAAATAATACTCAGGGAGAGATCAGAGATCATCTGAGAGGAACCCTATACTGTGTCCTCCTAGCTCGTGTTTGACTTGAAAAGTTTTTTTGCCAAAAGACGTAATTACAGCTCTTCAGCCAGGCTGACTCATGTACTTCTTGATGGATGGTATCGTTTCGGGCTTCAGTCAAATTTCCCACTGCGGACTCGTATGTATGACGTTCAAACTACACATTTAATGTTTCCCAACAAACACAACTTTTTCCCAATACACATAGTGAAATTTCACTTTCCCCCAATACACATACCGCTTTTTTGAGTCAAGTATGAGAGGGGATTATCAGTCCCGTACTCCATTGCAAAGGCTTCCGCTTTGTACTCGAGTATTGCTTCCGAAAATCGAGAATCCCTTCAGACTCATCGGGACAGGCCGATCATGATGCCGGCACTGTCTTTTGTCTTCCACCACCACCACCTTCTGGACTGCCACCGCGCCCGACTACGTCTTCAGTCCTCCCGCTTGACTTTGTGCGTCTGCCTCGGCCCCTGTTCTGGTTGACTATGCATCGGCAGTTGATTCATATGTGGGATTACAAAACCTCCAAAGAATTATGGAATCTGCTGGAGGGTTGAAATGTACATGGTTACCCATTTGGGACAACTGACCCACATGCTCGTTTTTTCCTGGGTCAAATATTCTCAAAATTGACGAGATGCCGCCTTGAATGCATATGTGTGATTCTAGCACCTCCCTCGAATTGTGGAATCTACTGGAGGGTTGAAATGGACGTGATTACCCGTTTTGGACAAATGGCCCTCGTACTCGTTTTTTTCTGGGTCAAATATTCTCGAAATGGACGAGACACCGCCTTGAGTGCATATGTGTGATTCTAGCATCTTCATCGAATTGTGGAATCTGCTAGAGGATTGAAATGTACATGGTTACCCATTTGGGACAACTGACCCACGTGCTCGTTTTTTCCTGGGTCAAATATTCTCAAAATTGACGAGACACCGCCTTGAATGCATATGTGTGATTCTAGCACCTCCATCGAATTGTGGAATCTACAGGAGGGTCGAAATGGATGTGATTACCCATTTTGGACAAATGGCCCTTGTACTCGTTTTTTTCTGGGTCAAATATTCTCGAAATGGACAAGACGCCGCCTTGAGTGCATATGTGTGATTCTAGCATCTTCATCGAATTGTGGAATGTGCTGGAGGATTGAAATGTACATGGTTACCCATTTGGGACAACTGACCCACGTGCTCGTTTTTTCCTGGGTCAAATATTCTCAAAATTGACGAGACGCCGCCTTGGATTCATATGTGAGATTTCAGAACCTCCAAAGAATTGTGGAATCTACTGGAGGGTTGAAATGGACGTGGTTACCTGTTTTGGACAAATGACCCTCGTGCTCGTTTTTTTCTGGGTCAAATATTCTCGAAATCGACGAGACCCCGCATTGGATGCATATGTGTGACTCTAGCACCTCCAAAGTATTGTGGAATCTACCGTACTTCGGGTTGAAATGAATGTGTTTACCGCCTGGATACTGCTTGCCGCCAACTGCAAATTAACTTCCGATGACCCAACGACAACACCACTCAGTCATCGGATCCCCCATGTATGTGATGATGGACACACACCCAGATATCGCGTACACAGTTGGCCTACTCGGGCGATTCAGCGCAAACCCCAAATGTGTCACTGGGAAGCTGCGAAGCGCACCTCACAGTTCACAATTCAAGAGGGACCCAGAAGAACCGAGCAGTTGGGGCCAGTGAATTGCGGAATGGGGGAGTAGCGGAAGGAATGCCCACTCGAATGGCAGAGACAGCGTCCTATTTATCCTCGGAAAGTGGTCGGAGCGTTGCGTGGGCGCAGCTGTAACGCAACTGCGGCACAGGTGGAAATACGGCAAGAAACTACGTGTAGCTGCGGATCGAACTGCGAGATGGTCAGCTGAGAAGGGCGAATGCACTGCGTCGAAACACCAATTAAGCCGGTGTGAGTATGGACGCACCAATCTTTTTATGGGACGTCGACAAGCTTAATTTTATAAAGAGGGTGACTTGAGCTACTTTATGGGTAAATGGATGGATCTAGAGTCATATTGACGTATTTGGAATTTTATCAAATGTAATTGATTAAATTGTGGTTAAATACGATTAAATACGGTTAGGTAAATTACAATTACATTATGTTACGCCTGTATCAGCCGTGCCAAATTAAACAGATGCGCATGAGCCGCATGCGGCTTTTGGCCATTGTGCAAAGCCGCGCAGATTTTTTGTCTTTTATCCGTTGAATAGCACTATTCTACCTCTAAGTATGTTTTCAGAGCCGAAACCTAGGACTGTGGAATTCATAAGCGTGGGAAATGGTGTACTTTCACGGCATCACTGCCCAAGTCTTCACCACCATGCCGTTCTTGACGCTTTTGCGACTGTCACTAAGTCACCTTACACCAGACACTACGAGATACCTCAATTGCATGTATTATATTCGAAAATATGGCGTTGAAGCCCGCCCAAAACAATTTTGCCGATGCAGCTTTGCACAATGAGCAAAAGCCGCATGAAGCCGCATGCGGCCCGTGCGGCTTTTGCGCATCCTGTCTATTACGTTTCGCTTCGAATAAGCGATGATCCATGGAGACCAGGTTCCGACGGCTTACGTGTCATGTCGAGTCAATGCTCTCCTTAACATCCCCGAATTTGCAACCGCCTGCGCTCATTCTGGGTGAGGGCATAGATGTGTTGTGATGGGCATTGTAGCTGTGTTAAAGCCCTAGTGACACTGTGAGGGAATAGTCCCCAGTTTCTTATAAACAGAGGATACAGAAAAACTCAGGGTATGTTTGAATTAGACCCCAGCACTTGTTCAAACCTCAAATGATGGCTTGATTTGGTCATGTGTGTATTTCCCATCAGATGACATATTTGGGCAGCACTTCCTCCACTTCCCAGGCCATGATACTTGGGCGCTTGTTTAAACCTTGAATACGTCAAGCGGATCACATCACATGTGCTGACCTAAGGACGTGGACAGGTCCATCAGCTCTATTTATACACACCTTGCCCTGCCACGTCACAGCATCCCTCACCAGCTGAGTGTTCCTTATGGATGCACCGTCGCCAGTGCACAGTCTGGCCGATCGACTCCAGAGAAGCAGCGCCAGCATCTCCAGAGACAACTGTCTTAACTATGACTACATCCCGCTGCACAGTATACCTGAGCAGTTTGCCACCCACTTGCGCATGCCGACGTCAATCTTGGATTTCTTGCTGGTCACTCCAATGAGTACCAATATCAATGTGGCCCCACAAAGTGACTGCGTGAGAACTCTTTATTTGAAATGTCCTTGCACCAACGTTGTCCCAAAGCGGAGATCCGATGCGAACACCTGTCTGGAGGTGGCTCCGGCGTCCTCTCCAGAATGGAATAGCCTAAACCTCGAGTATCCACCGGGAGTGACGGACCAAATCTACACAACCTCTCCGCCTCCCTCTCCGGAATGGGATGGTCTACAGCTCGAGTATCCGCCGGAAGTCTCTCATCCTCGAGATCAGATTGAGAAAACGAGCTTGGATCCTGCTCCGCCTCCAGCCCCCGGACACACCAGCAACGCAGGTGACGCGGCGGTAGGTTCGAGCGCCCATTCACAGCCGGTCCCACTGCATCATAATATCGAGGAGGTTCAGGCTTTTCCCACCCCCCTTCCATTCATCGGTCAGACTCCGGAGAACAACTGGACCGAGGCAGAAACCGCCGTGTTTGGTAGAGCGGATCCTGTAGACGATGAGTGGACGGATGAAGAGAGCAACCAGACCGGTGTAGGTTCCCATTCAAAGCACAAGAGTGGTAATCGTATGAAACAGCATCCCCGAGGTACAGTGGTGTCCCTCTCTTCAGATTGGGCCGTTCAATAACTGTGACATGTTAGCGCGACACTGGGTATACACTGACAGATCACCATCCCCCGGAGCGGTGGAGAAAATTCCGGAGTTCCCCAAGGGAAAGACTCGGAGTGGGAGGCACTTTTCATTCACAGAGCTCGGTGAAGGCGATTGTAGAATTAATCTGGCCCCCGCAAACTAACTCACGCTGAGTAATATATTTCCATCTTGAAGCGCGATGACAATCGACTTTGGACATATTTGGGTAATCTGTATACCCCAAATTTCAAAATGAGCTTCCCACATTCAGTTTTGCCAGGAATTCACATTTAGGTCAAGAATCGGCCACAAATGACTCAATTCAACCAGCATTTGCCTTTTTGAGAAAATATCAACAGTGAAAGAAATTTCCCAAGCGAGTCTATGGTAAATTCAGTCCTAGAATCAGAAGATTTGGAGTGAAGCAGACTCACTTTGAGGTCAATCTTAACCTTATCGGAGTGGTGGTTATTGACGTTGGTGTCAGGATTGTAACAGTTCGTTTGCAACTAAATGCGGAAGTCTGGAGGATCAAGAAAGATTTGCCAAATGATTAGAAATTAGTGATACGGTTGATGTAACACTACACCGCCATTCGGGAGAAACGTTTCCCGGATGTTTTTGATATGATGTCCGCAAATAGATGCCCAAGTGTCGCACAAATGTGGCCGAAACATTGTGGAAATAACTTGAGTCGAATCCCACAATGCTTCTATAATATGATATTGCGGAAACATTTTCACGGACCTTCCTCAAACGTTTTTTATGATATTTTGTGCAACTTTGCCGACAACTTTCTGAAAATTCCGAAAATCGGACAGGTGTGTATCAAACAATTTAATTCAGCTATAAACACACAAGCCAGCCGTAAACTACGTCGCGACCTGCTCAGCATCCACTCAGACAAGGCGGAGCTGGGGTGAGCGTGCGTTCGCGGCTTGGTGGGGAAGGGAGGGAGCGATGCATGGCAATAGGATGATGCGCACGTGGGCCGCGCAAGCGTCGGAAGCTTTGTGGTGTTCAACATCGCTCGAGGCCAGTATGGACCAAGGCCAAAGGGGAAGATGCTGTGGAGGGTGGTAGCGGTTGCGCTAATGCGAAGGAGAGGAAGAATGTATGAAGAAAAAGTTTGATGATGGCGGCGCTGACAGCGAAGCGTGTGATCGTGCCCGAGGCGAGGGTGGTGGCCAGGACAGTGTTGGTGCTAGATGGGCCGCCATGGGCGGATCCGCGTTCCTGTGCTCCTGTGCAGTTACTCTGAGTGTTCAGCACTTGACTGCGTTGTGGTGTGCGCAAATTTGGGACCAGGCTCTTGGGGTGCGCAAAGCAAGACAGAACTTTGGAATTTTGAGTCACTACTGCGACTTGACAATGGTTTGAGAGGACAATTTGGATGCTTGCAATGACTCGAGACATGCCTCGGCTTTGATGTTGATGACTTGCGAACGGGGGACGGGATCTTCGCATTGACGTTGTCGATGTACGACGTGTTGCATTACCGGGGTGTGGCATTTTTGGAGAGGAGGAATCATCGAGAGTGTGATTTCAAATTGAAGCATCTGGAGTCGGCACAGCAGTGAGCCTGGATGAGTGCTCGGCCTTTGCGGATGTTGTGGGGATGCGTCAGGTGATGAACAGGCAGCGCCGCATGGTAAGAGGAGCAGGTCGTGGTATAAGGTAGAGGAAGGTTCGTGCTGACGGCGGCGGTCGTGGGTGGAAAAGAGGAAGAAAGGATTGTGGGCGACCAACTTGACAGTTATTTGTATTTGATGCGCACGGACCCAGGTCATCACGCCTTCCTCGCCGTGCCTCTCCTTCCAAGACAGTTTGCTCGCTCGCAACTACATATAACCTGATTCATAGGCTGCTCGTCATCATTGTCTCCGCAAGTTATAGTTGGGTCCAAGTCGTCGACGACTCGTCTCAGAACCGTCCCAGTATAATTCGATAATTCAAGTTGTTAAAGAACAATTTCGGGCAGCGACGTGTCGATTCAAATGGAAATGCTTCGGAAAAAGACTAACACCTGCAGATTGCCTGGAGATAGATTTTGGCTCACATTTCAACATCTAAGAACATTTCACTACCAGGCTTTGGCAATGTTGGCACGACGTTGTAGAGACATGCCGCCAACATATCATTATGAAGGTTTTAAAATTGTTCACACAATCTCTTTCAGATGTCCCGAGTGACATTTCCCGAACCTCGACCTCGAACATTTGAGAAATAACAGACTCGATTGGCGGTGTAGACTCCGACATAAGCCAAAAATGGCTTGCAGTGAGGATAATGGAATAATCAATCAATCTACGGGCGTACTGTGAATCCCACGCTCCACAGTGACCTGCGACTAATCCATGCGTGTTCTCACCGGTATGCCCGACATCGCCCTGAACCCGATCACACATCCAAACATAGTACAGGCTTTTCCATGAAATGCCGGCGGAGATTGCTTTACGAGCATACTGGAACGTCCCTGGAAATCTCCCCACCACGCTTTGAACCCGACGTATCAAGCAAGGAATCTCCCATTATTCGTGTTCAAATTTCTAGTAGAAATCTGGCATAGAAAGGGGGATCACATAGGAAAAGACACCGTGACCTTGGCTGGTTTGGGGCGTGGATCGGTGCGCTTGCGAACGAAGTCCCAGAATTCTTTCGGTTCTTTACACGCCAACAATTCCTGTCGAAGACCAAACTGAAGCGCATGCACCTTCGCTCGCCCGCGGTGACTTCGATCAGTGTCCTTGTCAGGCACATCATCCCCCGTTTTCCATGTCTTCAGTTTCACCGGAGAGGTCTCCTCCAGCGCCGTGTAAACCTTTTGCCGTTTACGAGGCGGGGCATCCTCAGAAGGCAAGGGGGGCGGCGAGATATTCACGTTGATGAAAGTATCACACCGCCCTGTCAAACTCAAGGCCGACTTGGCCAGGGCATATGCACCTCGCTTCGATTCATTGTTGGCTTTGGATTCAATGAACATAAACCCGGTCTCTGTTTTCCGCGCAGCGAGAAGTTGGACAATGGATTTGAAGATGTCACCATTCTGGCCCGGCCAACCCAATTGCGAATTCTTAGCAGCGGAGTAGCATAGCTGCCGTATAATCATCTTTGAGGTGCAAAACACAAGGACACTCTTGTTACAAGGTGCCATCCAGATCGCTTCGTGGATGGCAAACAAACGCCCACGGTCTGCAGATAATTGTCCCGGGCCGGGAACTTGTAGTGCAATGTTGAACGGGGAGTCAGAACCCAAGAAGATACCAGCGCCGGCCCTGGTTTTGTTCCCCTTGGCAGATGCACCTTCGACATAAAATTGTATCGGTATGGAATCTGCGAGCACAGGACCCCAAAGTGATCTTAGGGCCTCGTCTTTGGTTTGTTTTGAGTCCATCGTTGCCTGGTACAGTTCATCAACATCGGCAGAACCCCCGAAATTTGGTTTTTCCGGTCTCTGCCGTGACACAACCGGTGTCTGTGTGAAGACAGTAGCGTCCAGAGTCAGACAGATGCGCATATGATCCGCCCAATCATCGTCTTCAAGAGGAGCAGGAGAAGCAACCTCGAATTTACGAACCAAGGGTAACAGACTCTCCGATACTATGGCATAATCAATGACGGACTCACCGGCACTTTGCCAGGAGGTCATGCGGCCAGGCGATGAAGTCTCCAAGGAAGTACCATTCAGGACGCACAATCCATGTTCAGTGCATTCACGTATGACTGCCCGACCACGTGAATTAATTTTGGCATCCAAATCCGCTGATAATCGCTCCCAGTGCTTGGCCCATTCCAATCCTGATTGCAAAGAGCCTGTCCGGGCATTGATATCAGCTAGGAGAGCAACATGTTTATCATCGCTTTGAGTGCAGAGCGCAATTGTTTCCCAGAGTTTGAGGAATGGTTCGACGTCTGTGAAGCCTTCCCATCGAGAAGACTCTGGAGGTATGTATGCCCCAATGAGCCATATAGTGCCCATATCAAGCACGAGGATGTCAGGTGAACTTAGTTCTGACTTTTTGAAAGTGAAGGTGTTCCGAATTATCAGCGCGATGCCTCCACCGCGCCGACTACCTGTCATTCGTGGCTTCCTAGGAAGCGAAACAAGGTATACCCCGCAGGGACATCAGCGGCTTCATCCTCACCCGGAAGCATATCAGTTTCCGCAAAAAACATGATCTGGTACTCGCGCAGGAGCTCATGAAACTCGGGACTGGTGAGCTTCAACGTGAAGTCATGAAAGATGTTCCAGTACATAACATTTACTACATCTTTAGCTGGGCGCGGACGGGTGCCAGCAGCTCGTTCGTGATCTTTATTGCTATTGTCTGAGCGAGACGGTGGTTCGTTGCCACTACCGTGGCCTCTGAGGCGTCCAGACCAAGTCCCTGTCTTTTGCGAGGAGCTCCCAATTGAGGACAGGAATCCTCCGGCGCCATTTTGCGTAGCAGAAACACTACGCACATAGTCGCTAGTGATCACAGCAAGAAGTCCAGGAGATCCAGAAAAATTATTGACGCAAGGTATAAAAACAGTAGCTGGTGCACCAGCATGCCGGCGGGAACTTTGCGATGCAGGTTTGTCGCCCAAAAGCGGCCGGAAGTGAGCCGAGCGCTGAACAGGTCGACCGGATATACGCAACAAACGGGGTGTTAGCTAACAGGCAGAGAGATCGCGAGTCAGTGGTCTTGGTGGTGAGCAGGCCCCCAGCGAGCAGCAACGACAGAAGCGAGACAAGAACGAGGAGTATCATGAACTGGGGAGCCCCGGGCATTGCCTCGCCAATCACGAGCAATCCGAAAGTAGCGATGCGGGGAGACACGGATGGTGACGCGGCAGATCCGAAATCTGTCAAAGGTCCGTGCGTGGGTGCAAAAGTTTCGGGATCGATGCTAGCGGTGCCAACGCACGGGCTGCCCCCGGTGGTCCTCGCTGTGCCCGACAGGCGGCAAGCGGGGCACACACCCTTCTCACGCAGGCCCCTGGTCTCATCAAGCCGGGAGGCACTTGACAATTCCGTCTTGAAAGGGGACGCGGGAGGAAGAGACGGCCGGTATGTGTCCACAGGCGATGTGTCCGCAGGCGACGAATCCCCAAGACAATTGTCCCAGTCTTGAGCTCGAGCAGCGGTACTCCCCAAGACTTTCTGTCTGCTCACACCCAAGGGCGATGCGTGGGTTTCTGGCATCGGAGCGGGACGCGCACACAAATGTGCATGAAACGGTATGTTTCCCCAGTTTTGGGCTCGACTGCAGGTACTCCACACCAAGATGTCTTGAGCATCAGCATTCAGGGGCAATGTGGCAGTTTCCGGGGCAGGAGCAAGGGCTAGCAAGCAGATGGCCAGATTCGACATCATGGTGAAAGTCAATGTGAGTCTGGCATCCCGACTTTCTTGATCACTGCCCGCTCCTCGATCTCCTGGAATCTCATCATACACCACCTTCCCCGGATTTGACATGCCTCCAAAGAGGAGTGCCCTATGGGACTTCTACACCCGCGGTCCTAAGCAAAATTCCTCCCACTACATGGCGTTTTGTAAGCTCTGCATCAAGCACCATCTTGGCCCCGCCCACCTAACCCTCGCCCTATTGTTTGGAGGGGTAGTTGCGCGCGCTGTGGAGAAACCTCGCCGAGCCCAATTTACTCGGGAAGTCTTACTCATGGAGCTGCTGGCTACGGAGGAGACTGATGAGCCTGACGATGGGGCTCTCTCTGGCTCCGAGGATGAGTACTCAGATAGTTAAATTAACTGCACGACGAGATATCTATGTACTGTGCGGTGGTATTCCGTTTTAGGAAAATTTTATTTAAGGCTTAATTAAGCCTCCCTTATTAACCCCTCCTTAAGGGTCTTAAGGCCTTAGCAAGAAAGTTACCCTTAATAAGGCCTTAAGCTGCAACACTGCATTGCGAGCCTAAATCCCTATCAATTCCAATAAAAAAAAATGTGGTTATGGTCTATTTTACAAGTACTTTCATCCCACTATGACCGTTTCTTGATTCGGGCGGAACTAAACAGATGAGGTATACTTAAAAATGTGGAGACAACCCTTAAATTGTTCAAGGTTTATGCTAGCATTTCATTTGGAGTGATTCGACCCAGAAACGTGCTCAAACGACCGCATTCATTATTTTTGGCCGCGACTGTATTGTCACTGCAAATCAAATCGAGTGCAAAGGTATGAGAGATTGTGGCAGAATCATCACAGCGTGAACAATTGGAGCAGAGTTCCGAACGGAAAGCATGCCAAATTCAAAACATGAATTCAGAGCTCAGAAGAGCAACTCCAGGGACAAAAGCAAAACCAGTTCATGGGTTTTTGATCTCGAGATTGCGGCAGCATGAATACGAGTCAAATTGTTCAAGGGGGGGGGGATTTATTATACTCGCATGGTCCACAGTCAATCAGATGAGCAGCTGTGTGTTCGAGTGCTGTAGTTCTCTGTATAGTGTGGTACATAGATGCAATAAACTGTTTCCTGGTTGCGGTTGATTGATTGGGAAGCCCTAAATATAAGTTGCATAGAATATCCTGAAAATATGTTTGCCAATACTTGGAAAATATGTAGATCCCGCGAGGACGAACCGCCTCCGTCTCAAAAAGCATGCCAAGAGTGTCGACGGATTGATGTGCGTCATCAAGAGCCGGGGTCCTGGTGACAAGCCCACGAGGTGGGCTATTACCTCGACAAGTATACTCATCACCTTCTCACGCCTCACCGAGTTCTTTCAGCACCTTCTCGACTTCCCAAGCTCGGTTTTCCTCTCTGAGCTGACATCGCTCCTCCTATTCGATATTTGTTTCAGGGTGGTGATATTGCTGAGAACATAATGAACATACCTCAAGAATTATTCACTTTTCTCAGAGCTATCGCCGCCTCGGTGATTTCTCTTCCTCTGTCAGTCTCATCCTCCTCGATATTCTCCATATGGGGGTCGGTAGAATCAGGCGTGACGACAGAACAAGCACTGGTGGTACAACTCTGTGTGAGATAGCTGCCCAAGGAGTCGATCCGATTCTCAAGAAAGAAGTCTTTATCTGAAGGCGCAAGACTTGTGCAATGTTTCGGACCGTCCAAGAAGGCAGTGAGTAGAATGAGTGCAGTTTTATCGGAGGTTTCTGATGATCTGGACCTTAATAGATCTGTCGTGGGCGGTGAGGGAAGGGAAGGTTCAAAGTAAGTCTGCTCCGATCGCAGTCGATTTACAGCCCATGTCAGTACCGAGGGCGCGAATCGAAAATTTCTGTTTTGGGATGTTTCCAAAGAATTCCCTATATCTCTGTCAGTTCTTCACCGATTCACATGAAAACTGAACAGATCTACTCAGCTAATTCATGCACAATTAGTGATAGAGAGGAACTTGCGAAAATATTACGTATTAGGTAAGTTATGTTTTGGGGCTGTTTTTGCACTGAATACCATCTAGCATGATGAGAACATTTCCCAGTGACCTAGAATTTTGGGAGAGACAACGTGTATATGTTATGAAACAAGTGATAGAGCCAGAACTATATGAAATGTCCAGATGAATGTGATCTTGGCAATATCTCTGAAAGCCAAAAACTGCCAAATGTTTTCACTGGAGCTAGAAGGACTGCAACTGAATTATCCTCACTTATGGCTCTATCACATGTTTTGTCAGGTATGCATGTTGTCTCTCCCAAAATCCTAGGTCACTGGGACATGTTCTGGCCATGCTAGACGGTATTCAGTGCAAAAACAGCCCCAAAACAGAAATTACCTAATCCATAATATTTTCACATATTCCTCTCTATCACTAATTGTGCATGAATTAGCTGAATAGATCTATTTAGTTTTTATGTGAATCAGTGAAGAACTGACAGAGATATAGGGAATTCTTTGGAAACATCCCAAAACAGAAATTTTCGATCCGCGCCCTCGGTACTGACATCGGCTGCTCCTCCTGAGTCTTGTAGGGTGGAGGAAGTAAGTGATAATGCCACATTATTATACGGTCGATTGACCTGAATAAATCGCTTGAATTCTGTGTAAGCAAGATTTGGATGCGGATCATGGATGAGATATTGAAAGATAGTAGGGCTGAGGATCGCAAAGATTGAAATCCTCGCAGGAGGCTGTGGTACTCCCGAAGCTCATCCAGAACAACCTGCTGCTGGACGCGATACCTAGCGGTGAAGTCCTTCTGCGGGGAGCCGAGCGAACGGGCGGAAGATGATGCAACTGGGGGAACAACTGGCACGTTGTTGGACTTATGCAGCGTGTAATTCACTTTGAAATTTTCATTAAGTGCTGTCTTCAAAGCCTCAAGTTGAAGGAGGAGATCTTCGTCGTGACAGAAATCAGCTTTGAGCCCTTCGTACGAAATACGAGGGTCAAGTACGGTAGGCGAGAGCTACGCGGTTCGATTCAAATCAAGAACCGCGGTTCGGCCGTTACCTGCCGGCATCTTCCGGTTCCCATAACTCCGTGACTATGTCCTCAACTCGTCCCTAGTCCCTCAACGCCCCCGCCGCCCTCTGCCACCTCCCGCCCATCGCGCCACCTCCCGCCCATCGCGCCGCCTCCCGCCTCCCGCCTCCACCGCTCCCACTCAACCGCAGACTGATTGGTGACGTAAGTACGCGGGACACGATATTGCGTGCACTCGTTGTGTCAAAATACAGTTTTGATGCGAAATCTCAGCCCATCGTGCCGATGATCACATGCATTTGTTTGGATTGACATGGAGAGCCCTCAGCTCCTGTTCAAAAGCACTGGGGCTGTCAAAACAAATCTAAAGAGACAGTTCAAACCGAAATTTCGCTGGCTATCCTCCCAGCAAGATCCTGTCAAAATCCGGCCTGAAATGATTGCACAGGGGACAAAATACGGTTTTGGTGCGAAATATTGTCCCATCATGCCGATAGTCACATGCATTTGTTTGGATTGACATGGAGAGCCCTCAGCTCCTGTTCAAAAGCACTGGGCCCATCAACACAAATCTAAAGAGACAGTTCAAACCGAAATTTCGCTGGCTATCCTCCCAGCAAGAGACCGTCAAAATCCAGCTTGAAATGATTGCACATTGGACAAAATACTGTCAAAATACAGTTTTGATGTGAAATCTCGGCCCATCATATCGATGATCACATGCATTTGTTTGGATTGACATGGAGAGCTCTCAGCTCCTGTTCAAAGGCACCGGGCCTGTCAAAACAAATCTAAAGAGACAGTTCAAACCGAAATTTCACTGCCTATCCTCCCAGTAAGATCCCGTCAAAATCCGGCCTGAAATGATTGCACAATTAGTGATAGAAAGGATGTTGTGAAAATATGTCATATTGGATGATCTGCCATTTTGAAGTTTTTTGGCGATGAATCTGATCTGGCATGCCCAATTCATGTTCTACTGGCCTGAGCTTTGGCTAGGAAAGACTTGTTAACATTATAAAACATGTCATAGGGTCAAAAGTACATAATATCTTGTCTTTGGTTCAATCCCCATAATATTTCAGAGCCTTTTGGGTTCAGTCTGCACCATCACCCACCGCTAACGAAATCGTCAAGAAACTACGAATTGAGATGGATCAAGCAAAAGCGGACATGAAGCAGGCGAAAGCTGAAGCCAAGGTTTGCCGCCTCCACTTGCATGCGCACTCGACTCACAGTCTAGCGCAGTCCAATTCCTTGGGCTGCGTTAAAGCACCGCCTGGTCCTCGTACCCTCCTCCATTCGACCCCGGATGATGCTACAGGTGCGTCGGAAGCACCTTCGCGACCACCAACGCCGGAAGCAGTGGATGTCTCGCCATGTCCCGCACCTACCGGTGCATCGGAGGTGCCTTCGCGACCATGATGACGTCGAGTATGCTCTTTCCGGTGAGGCAGTTCTATTTTGAAAAAATAGAATTATCATAGGAGTAGTATCTATGATGTTTTGTGGCCCTAAGGACATGCAAATCACACCGGAGAAAGTAAAATTTCAGCTGAGCTGACAACGTCCCAGAATGTAATAGTTTCACCGCCGGGCTGAAAGCTCACCCGATTTTTTTACAATCAGGCAAGCTGAAAACGATGCTGAGACGTTAAGATTCGGGCGTGCTTTCAGCAAGACTGAAAGCACCGATGTCAGCCGTGGTTTCAATGGCGCTGAAGGCGTACCCGACAGTGATAATTTCAGGCGCGGTAACAGCCTATCTGAATTTATAGGCTTCAATAATGCCGAAATGGACTTTTGAAAACAAAAGTTTCCGCGACGGTTCCGGCACGTCCGAAACAATAAGTTTCGCCCGCACTTTCGGCCGTCTCCGAAACCGCCGTCGAAAGTCCTGCTTTCGGCCTTGCTGAAATAATACCGCAGGTGAGCTGCAGCTCATCTGCCGCCCTGCTGCATCTCATCCGAAGCCGAGAAGTTGTGACCAAGACCACTTAATCTATATTCAGACTATTATTTACACAAAGAAGTGCTATCTTCTCGCGCTATTGAGAGGTATGCAAATCCAACTTCTAGTCAGTCCTACAACGCATTGATCAGTTATAGAAAAAAGTTGGGAGCGAGATATGAATACCCTCGACAGATTCAGGATAACAGACCGTTCATCAGAGAAATCGAATCGCGCACAGTGGGATATCACCCTGGATGGATGAATGGAATCCAGGGGTTGGTCATCCAGCATATGCGACGAGTACGTCTGTGCGGGAAAATGCGGGAAGGCTTTAAAGGGATCGAATTTAGTGGAGGGGAGGGGAGCTTGGCGTTTGATAAGGAAGTGACTTCGTTCCCAGCTATTTCAATTTTTTGAATGCTCCCAGCGGTCGCTGAAGATGATGACTGGGGATAGAAGAGGACAAGGCTATTGCCCAAATGGGTTGACGCCCGCGAATAGTTGAAGCCCTTGTACGTGTAGTGCGCATGCTCCCGATCAATGCTAGGTTTTGGAACATCCTCATCGCGAAAGTCCCGACGAGTAAAGGAAAGATCAAAGAGTCATTTAAACTCAAGAATGCCCACTAACTTTAGTAGTGGGTCCTGTAGCGCCCTATTTCAAGTATGCAATTTCCCACGAACTTTCGGCCGACCCGAAAAACCCGATCATTATGGCGCGATTTGCTTGTCCCTGTTTCCTGAATTTGATGTCTGTGCTTGTGGACGGAATCTCGACGATCAAAGCTTCGATCTCCCACCTTTTGCCTCAAACTGTTGTTTTGACCGGTTTCCTCTCTCGTCTGCACGCCCCTGCCCCTGGTCCGCTTTGCTTCATCATATCTGTTCACTGCGCTCTGGCCCGGGGGCCATTTTCTCTCCGACTGGCGTGCCTCGAATCTCCATACTTGCAGACGGATATTTGTCTTGGCCTTGACTGGGTCTCTGGTGTCCGACAGTGGTCCCTGAGCTGTGGGTTCGGCCTGCGGGCCGAGTTCGATCTCAATGACCTGTTCCATGCTGTCCCGGAGTGTGAGTGCCCAGCTCTTCGGTTTGTGACTTCAGCTCATGTTTTGGCTGCCAGCGTCCACTTCCTCGGCGTCTTCACTTCCATTTCGTATGTCCTCGGCTGTATTCAGCCATTCATGTTCTGATCTGTTCTTCCAGTGCCTTCTTCGGGCAGAACCGTTGCTTCGCCATCGGGCCCTATTGTGGGGAGCATTTACGATGAACGTATGTCCACGTCTGTCTCGGCTCTTTTCGTTCGCTCACCTATTCTCCAGGCTGGGACTCTGGCCCTAAGGGGTCAGATCCCCCTTGGCCCGCGACCTCTGTTTACAATCATGTGCATGCTGTTCCACACAATGAAATATATTGCATAGCATACACGTTCCCTGCACACAATGAAGCGTACACGCTTCAGCATACGCACGCATATGCACGCCGCGAAATAAATCAGCATGAATCTACGTTCGAATGTCACATTGGACGAAATATTTTTCCTTCGAATGCCTCCGATCACCCACCAAGTACTCTGCCATCAGCGTCGTCGTTTACTGCTCATCGCACTTGAAAAATGCCATGTCCAACTATCCGAGATGGAATTCAAGGACATTGACTTGCATTTTGAACCACGTGACCCTATCGCCTTTTCAATGGTCCACATTTTGAAACGCGTCACTTGACATCCTGCAATCAATTCCAATAAAGCCCCAGGGCCATTTCTGTGCCGTGCGTTTCAGAAATTGATAGCCCTGATCCCTGCGAACATTCACAGTTATTCAGATTGTGCTCGGCATTATTGCACTTTGCATTAATGGTTTGCATTTTGAACCGTGTGACCCATAAACTGAGCCTGTCATCAAGTTTTCAGGGAAATTAACCCATAAGAACTCGGGCGCCAGGACAAACAATGTTTTGCATCGGGAAATCGGTTGAAACACCATCTATGCCCTCCGTCGTCTGGTGAACAATATATATTGTGGCTAAAGCGGGGATCCGTGCTAAAACCCATGAGAAGCGGCAGAAGGGGCTCAAGTCCAGCATATGGTAGTCTGTAGAAAGGGCAATAACGCCTCTGAGCGATATTCTAAGCGATAGAATTGTTCAGAATGACCGAGGTTATCCATTTCCAAAAAGACCGGCGCAGAAGATGGCTCTGGGACCGCGCTGGAATTGAAATAAATCCGAAGAGCAACGAATTCAGCTTCGGCCCCGGCTCGCCCCGCCGTCGAGGTCACGCGTTTCAAAATGTCGACCATTGAAAGCCCTGTAGAAAGGGCAATAATGCCTGCGAGCGGAATTCCAAGCGATGGAACTTCAGAATGACCAAGGCTATCCATTTCCAAAAAAGACCGGTGTAGAAGATGGCTCTGAGACCGCGCTGGAATTGAAATAAATCCGAAGGGCAGGGAGCTTCGGGCGCGGGGCTCATCCCAATTAGGAAAGCTATCCTATCAACGCCTTTTGGCTGCCAGAATCGAGAATTTTTTATTTGCGACCTCATTTTCAGCTGAATCCCTCCAGGATTTGGCTACCCTCTCATTTTCATAGATGATGGATGTCCCTATGCACTCAAAGAGTGGTTTTCTCTAGGCGTTTTAAACGTCGAAAACAATAAATTATCTTGAAGACTGATGTCGTAATCGCGCTGACTCAATTGTAAAATTTAACACTTTTGATCGGAGGCGGTGTCCGAGACAGTCCGAGACCCACCGAAAACTTATGAGGACCCCCGGCCCACGATTCGGACCCTCCTCCTCTTGTGCACAGCATGTCCAAACTTTTGGAGGTTGATGTCCAGAACTTTAGTTCCCGCCTACCTCTTGAGAAAGGCATTACGATCAGATTACTCGCTTACCGAACAGTGACTCATCTCCGAAAGCGGCAGCTATTCGCAATGCTCCAGACTGGAGTATTTTTCACCAGAGTGTCACAACTCAACACAACTCACCAACGAGTCTGAGTCTGAGAGTGTCGCAAGTAGCACATCCCCTCATTTGCTCCTCCTCCAAATCCTTGTCGCGAGAGATCCGTGTTTGCAAGGTTGAATGAGAGAGTAGCTCGAATTCAGTTCGAGAGAGTCGCTAGAGACTGGAGATCCGCGATCTCTTGCAGGCAAGTACAACCAATCAATCAAATGGCAATACATTCAACTATAGACGATAATGCAACACAATAGAATCAGGAGTCGGTTGAGGAAAAAAATTTCATTTCCCCCGGAGCCCAAACTCCACGAGACTACTTGGCAGTCGTTGCCGAAGAGAATTTGGTCACGGACTTGGTGCCTGGAACATTGGTGAGGACACAAAAAGGTACACCCCTCCCAAAAGAGAGAGAGAGAGAGAGAGATTTTTTTAAAAGGGGGATGTTACCTTCGCTGATGGCATGCTTGGCGAGTTCACCGGGAAGAATGAGACGCACGCTGGTCTGGATCTCCCGCGATCCGATCGTGGACTTCTTGTTGTATTTGGCGAGCTCTGTTCGGCAAAGAAGGGTGAGGACAGAGACGGAGACGACGCGGAGAGCAGATTAGGCGTACTGGATGATTCCGAAGCGATGCGCTCGAAGATGTCGTTGACGAATGAGTTGAGGATGGCCATGGCCTTGTTCGAGATACCCGTGTCGGGGTGGACCTGTTTGAGCACTACAACGCGTCGGCAAGGACCCATCCGTAGTGATGTGATGCGCACCCTTGTAGATATACGAGTTGTAGGTCTCTTTTCGCGTTTTCTTGCGCTTCTTCTTATCACCGTCAGCGGTGGGAACCGACTTCTTGGTCGCGGTCTTCTTGCCCACCTTAAACCCCTGGTTCAGCAATGCGTCGACACTGAAAAGAGGAGCGACATACTTTGGCGGGGGACTTGCCAGCAGACGAGGCAGGACCTTTGCTGGCAGTAGATGCGGGCTGGAGAGGAAGGTGAGAACCGGGAAAGGTCGAAGGCAATGTTTGACACGCCTTGTGCGAGTCGGGGCGTTTACTGGCAGTGGATGCAGGCTAGAGAGAAGGTGAGAACGGAGCAAGGGTCAAGGCAATGTTTGACAACTTTAGGTGCCATGAGCTTGAATGGGGCGAGGATGGCGGATGTTGTATTCGGAACAAAAGGGAGGAAGAAAGGCTTGTCGCAATCATGACGGCACCAACGTTGGTCTTATTTGGTCTGATGCGCACGGACCAGGCGTCCAAGCTACGTGAAAATAAATGTTCGCTGTACGACCAGTATTTATGCTGAGCTACTTTGGCAGGTACAAGGAGGACAGGTGGATGCTGCGGGTTGAGCTACCACAGTGCTAGAACTACGTTGTGTCACAGATATGGGTGCGGAAGGCCCTGGGTGTGACTAGTGATATTCTGGCTTTGGCTTTGGTACGAAGGCTAAAGCTAAGCCAAAATCTTGGCCTGCGGTGGCTTTTGGCCCGGGCTGGCCATCTCTCAGGCCAAAGCCAGTCCCCAGAATATGAAGGATCCTGAGTCCCAACCAAAAATATGTTGAAGCGGGAAGGTCTGATTAGTCTTAGCAAGAGGTGAGAAGCATTGCGGGCGACATCGTGGTTGAGAAAATGATATCGATCCGGCCAAAAGGTAACACAGAATCAGCAGAGCAGCTTGATGCTATGGATCCCCAGGAGAAACCAGAAGTGGTGAGAGATCATTGCGGGACTCTTGATCCTGGAAGTATGGTTGCAATTCCCGTGTTGATTTGACGACAGACAGTAAATTGGGGCACGAGAGACATGGGCTAAAGATGGTAGCTGTTCGAGCGAAAGGAATGATGTCCATTTATATCTCAGGAATCCTCGAGGAGTGTACGTGGCCTCCCGGCTTGATTAAGATCTTTGGACTGCGCCCTGGCAGGCAGCCACAACATTCTGTCAAGAAACGCTGCGCGATAGGTCAGCTGTTGAGCCTCATGGGGCTCTCATGTGGGAAATTAACCTGCGCAGGAAACTTTGACATTGAGAAAGGAGGACTAGGCGAGAGTCAGAGGGAAGGAGATACACTAGATGGGGATGAGTGCAAAGAGATGCAAAGAATCGCCGAGGTAATCGTTAAAGAACGGTTAATATGCAGTGGCGGAGTGAAATACAGACTAGGCCAGTGCAAATTTCTTCGTTTCAGCCCTCCAGTTTTTATGTATCAAATCTCGTCAAAATCGGCAACAGGATTCCTTGGACGCGCCCATGTAGCACCTCAGTACCTGCCAAAATTTGTGGAATTTCTGGGACGGACGGACTGTTGTGCGCGAGGTTGAAACCATGTTTGGCCCCGTGCAAGTTTCTCCGTGCCAGCCCTCAATTTTTCTGGGTCAAATCTTCTCAAAATTGGCCACAGCATTCGTTGGACGCCCATGTAGCACCTCAGTACCTGCCAAAATTTGTTGAATTTTGGGAGGGACAGAATGTTGTGCGCGATGTTGAAACCAATTTGGTTCAGTGCAAGTTTCTTCGTGCCAGCCCGCAATTTCTTCTGGGTCAAATCTCCTCATAATTGGCCACAGCATTCCTTGGACGCCCTTGTAGCACCTCAGTACCTCCCAAAATTGGTGGAATTTCTGGGAGGGATGGAATGTTGTGCGCTGTGTTGAAACCATTTTTGGCCCAGTGCAAGTTTCTTCATGCCAGCCTCAGTTTTTTCTGGGTCAAAACTCCTCAAAATTGGCCACAGCATTCCTTGGACGCCTATGTATCACCTCAGCACTTGCCAAAATTTGTGGAATTTCTACAGTGCCATCCGTCACCTCGTGACTACCGCTTTGGGCGTAAACAAACCTAAACTTTGTAGCCTTTTCAGAGGTCGGGCAAAAATTTGTTTGTCCTCAAAAACTGCGGGAATCAACTCAGTTTGATAGTAGCTATCCATCTTGTAAAGGGCTAAGATGTCGGATAAGTTTTCAACTTTTGGACCCCAAAAAAATGACCAATTGCACAGCCACCGGCTGATAACCGCACGCGCCAGGCCCGGGCCGGTCCAAAATCAAGATATTTCACAGTGCAGCACATATTTGGGTCACATTCAAGCGGCTGGACACCAGAAATAGGCCAAAAATACGAAAAATGGCGAACTTATTGTGAGCATTGCGAGACCCAAGATTTTCAAAAAAACTTAAAATAATTTTGACGACGGTCGACGACCAACTTCCTCCTTTCAAAAACTGTAAGAGACAAAGTTGTAGAGCTTCTAATTCTAAGACCTGCCATGTTCTCCGAATTTCAATATCTCGAAAACTGAATCCTCAGTGACCGAATATTTCTTGGCACGTGAAATAGGGGTAAGGGCATCTCTTTCGCTCCTATCTCGTTCTCACTGTACCTCTGGCGCTCCCAGTGACCAGAAATCGCTGTCTTGCTGTTCTTGGTGTATCCTGCCTTCTGCCTGTCCACTCACAGCACTGCCAAGTCCATGGGTTGCCCATTTTCAATGGTCTACAATGTCGACAGAACAACTAAATGGAATGTACTTCACAGTATTTTGACCACTGTGCAATCATTTCAAGCTGGATTTTGATGGGGTCTTGCTGGGAGGATAGCCAGTGAAATTTGGGTTCAAACTGTTGCTTCAGATTCATTTTGATGGCCCTGGTGCTTTTGAAAAGGAGCTCAGGGCTCTCCATGTCAATCCAAACAAATCCAGGCTGTCACCAAACAATGTACCGAGATTTCGCACCAAAACAGTATTTTGACCGCTGTGCAATCATTTCAAGCCGGATTTCGACGGGGTCTTGCTGGGAGGATAGCCAGCGAAATTTGGGTTCAAACTGTTGCTTCAGATTTATTTTGACAGCCCTGGTGCTTTTGAAAAGGAGCTCAGGGCTCTCCATGTCAATCCCAGCATGTGAACCTTGGCACAATGAGCCGAGATTTCACACCAAAACAATATTTTGACTACTGTGCAATCATTTCAAGCTGGATTTTGATGGGGTCTTGCTGGGAGGATAGCCAGCGAAATTTGCGTTCAAACTGTCGCTTGAGATTTATTTTGATGGCCCTGGTGCTTTTGAAAAGGAGCTCAGGGCTCTCCATGTCAATCCAAACAAATCCAGGCCGTCACCAAACAATGTGCCAAGATTTCGCACTAACCTGCTTCCCATCCACAATCCTGGGAATTTCGATTTTCAATGCCCGTGCGGCGTAATTTATTCTTCGAAGGCCCGCACCGGAGTTTGAGGCGAATTTTTAGCGATCAGTATTCGGCCAATACAAGGTGTATTGGCCGGATATTGGTCAAAAATTTTGGCCGACCATTATTCTGGCAGTACATGGTGTTTTGACCAAATATTGGCCGCACTTTCTGACTTAGACAATTCTCAACGGCCGGCACGTGGTGTCCGGTCACACGTGACAATCACACTTCTCCTGCTCGCCACCATCATCTCTGCCCAAAAGATCCACACTCTGCCCTAGTCCTTCATCCACCACACTCATACAATTATCTATGTTATTGGACCCTTCTGAAGACATTTTCCACCGGAATCGGCCCACCAATGGCCCCACACGGCAATTTTCAATTATCCACCAACAATGGCAGGCAAAGGACTCGAGAGTCGTTAATCGCCCTGAAAATGCATCTATCACCTCGTATGTCATCCATATGTCCTATTCTAGTTCAAATTTTGGCTCACCTGGCCGAAATCATCCAAACCAGTGACTTAGATCCTCGAACGGTTCTCTACTTGACGGTTGTTGTGAAGATTAGCCCACTTTTGACTTGTAAATGCTCCCTGGACATCCCAAAAGGTGCTCCCGAGCGGATTTCCAATGGTGGAAGGAATGCAGGATGCAGGATCTGGAGAATGTCGAAGGTACATATCACGAGGCACTGCCAAGCAGATGCAGATGCTGCAGAGTCGGAGATAAACTCTCTGCTGGAGCACTGCACCTGAGATGTTGTTGATGCACCCCTGGTGTAAAGCCCATTCATTCTTGTGGGTTGTTATTGTCAAGCACCAGTCTGATGGCTCTGTTGAATGCTAAAAGGTGAGACCTGTTGCAGATGGTTGGGGCAGAATAAATCCGAAGAGACAATTTGAACCCAAATTTTGCTGGCTATCCTCCCAGCAAGACCCCGTCAAAATCCGGCTTGAAATGATTGCACAGTGGTTTAAATACTGTTTTGGTGCGAAATCTTGGCACAGTGTGCCGAGGTTCATGTGCATTTGGTGGGATTGACATGGAGAGCTCTCAGCTCCTGTTCAAAAGCAGCAGGGCCGGCAAAAGAAATCCGAAGAGACAGTTCAAACCCAAATTTTGCTGGCTATCCTCCCAGCAAGACCCAGTCAAAATCTGGCTTGAAATAATTGCACAGCAGTCAAAATACTGTTTTGGTGTGAAATCTCAGCTCATTGTGCTGATGTTCACGTGCATTTGTTTGGATTGATATGGAGAGCCCTTCCGCTCCTTTTCAAAAGCACCAGGGCCAGCAAAATAAATCTGAAGAGACAGCTCAAACCCAAATTTCGCTGGTGTGCTGAGGTTCATGTGCATATTGTTTGGATTGACATGGAGAGCCCTCGGCTCCTGTTCAAAAGCACCAGGGCCAGCAAAATAAATTCGAAGAGACAGTTTGAACCCAGATTTTGCTGGCTATCCTCCCAGCAAGACCCTGTCAAAATTCAGCTTGATATGATTGCACAGTGGTCAAAACACTGTTTTGGTGTGAAATCTTGGATTGACATGGAGAGCCCTCAGCTCCTGTTCAAAAGCACCAGGGCCAGCAAAATAAATCCGAAGAGACAGTTTGAACCCAAATTTTGCTGGCTATCCTCCCAGCAAGACCCTGTCAAAATCTGGCTTGATATGATTGCACAGTGGTCAAAATACTGTTAGTTAAAATCGGGCTTGAAATGATTCCACAGTGGGCAAAATGCTGTTTTGGTGAGAAATCTGATTGCACAGTGATCAAAATACTGTTTTGGTGCGAAATCTTGGCTCATTGTGGTGAGGTTCACGTGCATTTGTTTGAATTGACATGGAGAGCCCTCAGCTCCCTTTCAAAAGCACCAGGGTTGTCAAAATAAATCCAAAGAGACAGTTCAAACCCAAATTTTGCTGGCTATCCTCCCAGCAAGACCCCGTCAAAATCCGGCATGAATTGATTGCACAGTGGTCAAAATACTGTTTGGGTGTGATTCAACCTAAAAGGTTATTCCCATTTCAAGTCTATCTTGATCATATCGGCGTTCTAAAGAAGTGATTTATCATGTGTAGGGCCCGTACCTACGGCGGGTCCACAGCTCATTGGGACCAAACCCCGGGGTGGCTCTGCAATAACAGAGTTTAATTACTTACAACAACAATATTAATATTTCAACATGCACCGGTGTTTTTTGACACCTCGCAGAAACAATTTAGACACTCCGGGATTCTACCACCCGATTTCGGCCATCAACCTCCACGTGACATACTGGATTATTTCGATCAAATTGACAGTCACATGTCACGCACCCCCATGTCGATATCGAAATTTGGTCGAGGTCACGTGTCATGCAGGCGACTGTTGAATAGGTCGACAGTCACGAAATCCCCCCAAAATCGCTATAAAATTAAAAGATAAAATTTCCCGTCTTTCAGTGTCCTCAAAAGTCCAGAATCTACCCATTTCTCTCATCTTTAAGCCCCCTGGTGCTCTTTCCTCGCCAAACGGCCCTTCTCTTGACCCAAATCAACGCCAACAGAAAAGAAACATAAAATACAGTAGGTAACATGGAATGAATGCAAATATTTCTGGGATGTACTCGCTCTTTCCCAAATCCCAAATCTCATTCCAAGTGTTAAGGGCTGAGTCCGCCTTGCTATTCAAATGAATTATACTCACAAACTTTCTTTTGGTCTTGTTTAGTTTTTGGATCATCTCGGCTGAGTCTGCCATCCTGTTCAAATGAATTATACTTACAAACTTTCTTTCGGTCTTCTTTGTTTTTGTCCATTTACAAGATTTGAAGCCCAAGTGCCTGCGGTTGCGAGGTGAGTTTCCAATCGACCTCATACTTGTAAGCTATTACTGTGTACCTCGTTCTCCTGCGTGTCCGCTCAGCCGAACGCGGTGCTGGTTGGCACCTAGTATCGGTGAGATCGGCTTGACGCGAATCATGCACTCCTTCCGCTCAGCCCTTCCCGATGTCCCATACCCCTGTCCTCATTCAGATTTGCTCACGGAAATTACCCACTGTACTTGACCTCAAACGCTCACCTCCATCTGGGCGTTGTTGCAGCCGCTGTACTCCCGATCTCCTCTCACGGTATCCAGCTTCGGACCGCCACGATGCATGGCTAAAAATGTTCGCCTCGGACTTCCTTTTTCTCATCCCAACTTTCTCTCGTCGACAACGGATGGACTCCGTCTCTTCTACAGACTCTCGTAGCACGGCCGGCAACCATTCCCCGACTCGACCCACATTCATTCCCTTCACACACAAGGTCCAGCTCTGTAAGGAACAGCGGGACGACTTGGTAGCGGCTTTAGACAAGTGGAGAATTGAGAAACAGGCGCGCCGAGCAGGCGGCCGATCCCTCTTCTCAAAACAAGTCTTTCTTCCCGATGCACAACTCAAAAAAATAGCGGACCATGGAGGAGACTTTCTTCGCGCTGCTACGGTCACGCCAGATTTAATTGGCAAGTTTGCCCAGTTGGACCTTGCTTCTAACGAGGATCTGAAAGACATGGCATCCGTCATTATGGATTGGCGACCTGACGCGCAGCTTGCAATTGGTCTGACACCGCGGGGAGGGCATCGACAGAAGCAACAGAACACTGCGATGTCAACGTCGCGCAGCACTGACGAAACACCACGTCGTCCGATGCAGCCCATCGCCCAGCCTTCGTTTTCACCGGCTCGTTTGGCACGCGGCCGTCCGCGGGGTCGGGGTCGTGGCCGTGGTGCAGGAGCAGCAGCCCGACAGCCGCAGACGACAACCGTTAATGCCAGCGATGTTTTTGCACCCGCAATGTCATCATTCACCATCGCACCCAACCCCCCACCTATACATCCCTCGCCGCACTCAGTCGACATCTCAGTAACAACTTCATGGTGTTCCCTCAACGCCGTACATGCCATATTACTCGCCCGCTTACCTGAGGACCGGGTAAAAAATCCAAGGACGTCGAAAACTGCGTTTTTGGATTGCGAGTTGATTAAGCCTACTCCCGAGGCAAGCAGACAAGAATTGAGGCTTCTATGAGTGTCCTGGCAGCGACGATTAAAAGTGTCAAAAATGGAAAATTTTCGTCTGCGCCCTAAGTTCTGCAAAGAGCTGTAGTGGCCTCCCTCAAATCGCCAGATGACTGGGCCCAGACATTGGCAGTGACATACGAGGAGCTCGGGTACTCCAGGTCAAATTTGTGGCTGAGGTAAGCACTTTTTTGACCATTTCCTGGCAAGACAGCTGTAGCACTCCGCATTTGTGTTGGATTGCCCTAGATTTTTAATATGTTGGACTTCCATGTATTATCTAGTTCCTGAAATCGGTGTCGAAAGTTGGTCGATGTCACGTGTCACGGGGGACTTTCAGATTTTAAAACTGGGTTTAAAATGAGCCTACACAAGTGAATTTGGCACAGTTTGTCCGGAACAAATGCAAAATTCAAACGAATCACCTGATTTAGTATGGAGAGGTTGTGGCTGCCCAGAAGGGAATTCTGAAGAGACAGAAAGTCTTAGAATTGTGCTGGCTACAATCTGGGATGGTGTGACTCAATGCACTGTTTTTCCTGCGCTCTGAATGCAAAATTCAAATGAATCACCTGATTTAGTATGGACAGGTTGCAGCTCTCCAGAACGGAATTATGAAGAGACAGAAAGTCTTAGAATTGTGCTGGCTACAGTCTGGGATGGTGTGACTCAATGCACTGTTTTTCCTGCGCTCTGAATGCAAAATTCAAATGAATCACCTGATTTAGTATGGAGAGGTTGCAGCTCTCCAGAACGGAATTATGAAGAGACAGAAAGTCTTAGAATTGTGCTGGCTACAATCTGGGATGGTGTGACTCAATGCACTGTTTTTCCTGCGCTCTGAATGCAAAATTCAAATGAATCACCTGATTTAGTATGGACAGGTTGCAGCTCTCCAGAACGGAATTATGAAGAGACAGAAAGTCTTAGAATTGTGCTGGCTACAGTCTGGGATGGTGTGACTCAATGCACTGTTTTTCCTGCGCTCTGAATGCAAAATTCAAATGAATCACCTGATTTAGTATGGAGAGGTTGCAGCTCTCCAGAACGGAATTATGAAGAGACAGAAAGTCTTAGAATTGTGCTGGCTACAATCTGGGATGGTGTGACTCAATGCACTGTTTTTCCTGCGCTCTGAATGCAAAATTCAAATGAATCACCTGATTTAGTATGGACAGGTTGCAGCTCTCCAGAACGGAATTATGAAGAGACAGAAAGTCTTAGAATTGTGCTGGCTACAGTCTGGGATGGTGTGACTCAATGCACTGTTTTTCCTGCGCTCTGAATGCAAAATTCAAATGAATCACCTGATTTAGTATGGAGAGGTTGCAGCTCTCCAGAACGGAATTATGAAGAGACAGAAAGTCTTAGAATTGTGCTGGCTACAATCTGGGATGGTGTGACTCAATGCACTGTTTTTCCTGCGCTCTGAATGCAAAATTCAAATGAATCACCTGATTTAGTATGGACAGGTTGCAGCTCTCCAGAACGGAATTATGAAGAGACAGAAAGTCTTAGAATTGTGCTGGCTACAGTCTGGGATGGTGTGCCTCAATGCACTGTTTTTCCTGCGCTCTGAATGCAAAATTCATGAGGCGGGGAGAAGTGCATAGCACGAACACCAACCTCACAATGTGTGTTAGAAACCCTGGAAAGTCACAACTTACAAGCTCTTTCTCAAACCAGAAAAGTGCGAGTTTGAATGCACAGAGATTGAGTATCTTGGGGTTACTATTTCACACAATTCAATGAGAATGGATCCGGTCAAGATCAAGTGTGTTATGGACAGTTCGTGCGTGGATACAGTGAGGTTGCAAAGCCACTCACAAGGTTGACTAGCAAGTTGACTGGAATTGGGGCAATGAGCAGCGGGAGGCTTTCCAGAAGCTTAAACTGAGAATAGCCGAAGATGCAGTACTTGCACTCCTGTCGGACTCTGGAAAATTTCGTCTGGAAGCCGATGCTTCGGAGGGGGCAACAGGTGCCATTTTGAGCCAACACCAAAATGCTCGACCGAGCTATTAGTATTGAAGAGGATAAATTTATATCCCCAATGACGTTGGAGAATACCCATGATTTATTCCCATCCCTGGGAGTCTGAGCCTCCTAGTCTCACTCCTGGCAGAAGAAAAATATATGATTGAGGCGTGTCACACAGCGTGACTCCCATGCTATGGACCCAAGTCCCAAGATGCAGCATCAACATTGGGAGGGTGTGATCGTAAAAAGTTGTCAGCTATCGAAGTCGTATCATGGGAAGTTGCATGCAATCCAACAAATTGTTGTCCACATTCTTGAAGTTGTCATTGAAATGGCGCAAAATCCATGAAGTTGTATCAAATGAGTTATTTGACAGTATATGTGCCATATCTCTACAAGGCTCCTATATGGGCGATATAGTCTGCAAAAAGTATTTTTGACAACTGACCGAAAAATCTCAAAAAATCCGCAACTTTGATTCCTTGGGACAACTTGAACCACATCTTGCATTCCAGATGCAACTTCACGTGCCTGCAACTTTCCGATTCTGCAACTTCGTTCGACAGCAACTCCACAAATACAGCTGGGAGGAACACCTTGCAACTTCTTCTTTGGTTGAATCTCCACAGCACAACTTGAGTTGGCCGCAACTGTTGTGGATGACAACTTGACCTGCTCTTACCGAACAACTTTGGTCTTGGAATCACAGCAGCGTCCATTGAATATCCAATAAATTCCAGAATCTTGCATTGATAGAGCCCGTGTATGTGGCTTTGAATGGGTGACTTTCACGGTTGAGTGATCCCTTAGTGGATAATATTCACCACCTCTTTTCAACAAGGTCCCCAGACAACACCCGCCAAAGGGTAAAGCTCACCAATGAATTGGGGATTTAGCCACGGCTGTCAAGTGGTTCCCTTCGGGTTAGAAAGCCGTGCGAGGGGAGAATTTTAAGGAAAAAATTGAACAACAGTGTTGAGAAACTAATGAGAGCCCAGTGTGGAGTGTGTCACCCAATTTATCTCCATTGTAGTTCTATCTTGATTTATTCCACACCAAATCCACTATCTTAAATGTTTTCATATGGCTTCTGGGTCATTGATCGCGGTCAATCCTTTTTCTGTCCATTAGAAAGAAGTTCAAAGTAGTAACTCAATGTGTCGGAGATATTATCCTGGTCTTATCAGTTGAGAGTGGGTTATAAGGGGGTTATAAGGGGGTTATAAGGGGGTTATAAGGCGAAATAAGGGACTTTCAAGTGATAAGGTCATTATCAGGAAAGGTCGAGCAAAGTGAAATAAGGCAATTTCGATTTTTCCGACATGTTGTCCAAGTTGCCATGGAGGGGTTTAGAGGTTGCTCGCTGCCCAAGTCTGGGTTGCCTTCCGGTGGAAAAACCCTGATGAAAGTTGCATTTTTAAAAGTTGTAACTTTTTCAAATTGCTCTAGTTCAAAGTTGTCTATGTTGAACATTGTCACCAAGGAATTCAAGTTGTGTTCACTTTGAAGTTGTAATTTTCCCAAGTTGTCTCAAAATTAAACCTCAAAATGCAAGTTGTCTTGGGTTTCCAGTGCCGAACATGTAAATACTTTTTGCAGACTATTTTTGCCATACTCCTATCTTGCTCAGTTGCATGCAAAGGTGTCTTCAGAATCAGTGAGAATTCATAAATGTAGAAAATGAATTATTTGACAGTATATGTGCCATACAGGTAGATAGGTACATGGGTAGGAGATGAAGGCAGCTGGTAAGGTGGCGACTGGTCGGAGGGCAAGGTGGACAAAATATATGGTCACCCGGAAAGCGCGAGAGAGGCAAAGGAAGCCGAGCGATCGGCGTGGCAACCGTGTCGAGGGACATGCTACTCCTCAAAACAGTCCAAATAACGCCCTTTCGCATACCAGCTGCGTTCGAAAAAGGAGAGCAGATGGGCTTCCCTGGCCAAGGGTAGTCGCATCTCCACACACACCCTGAAGTGTAGCACCCCATTGGATGTCTGTGAAGCTAAGATAAATTTCGTAGCACGGAGGCGCTGCAGAGAGGTCAACGCAGCATCGGCGTCTGGAGAAGCGATGAAATTTGTTTCACGATGTTCATTCGCGTGGATGATGATGGTTATAACCTCCACCTGGGGCACACAGGTCGGAAGAGTGGCGAGCGCATACATGAGAGTGTCAGGCACGTGGGCCTTGTGAACTGTGGCCCTGAGTGTGAGGAACCGGAGGTCGGGGAGTGCAGGGAGATTGATGGCGCTTTCGTCTAATCAAATGAAATCAGACATGAAAGAAAAACGTATCCGAAGACGCACCCTTTAAGTCGATGTCCAAATGTTGGAGTGTCTCCGAGCACTGCAGCGCAACGTTCTCCAGACCATGGATCGAAAGGTTGATCGGCGGGGAAAAACGGGCTACCCTCAGGTGCTGGAGAGTACCCACACGGTGAGCGAGGGCAGGGTCCAATAATAGATCTCGGACAGGGGGTATCATCCCCGGCTGCAGTGCAAGCACGAGGTGACGAAGAGGCGATCTTTCTTGGTAGCCAACAGGAGAGGGCATGAAATGGCTGTCCTGGTGCACCAGTATGTGCTGCAGTGCCACGGCTGTACGGAACGACAGGGCATGTAGAAGAACCGAGGAGGGAAGGCTGCCATTGGCACGGCCAAGAAACAAAATTGATTGCAGGGAGTGCAAAGAGAGAAAGTCGATGATGGCTAGGCGACTGGTTCTGGGGAATGATTCCGCAAGCCAGTGACCTACAGACAGTGAGGCGCGCCTGACGTTGGAAAAGAGACGCAATAGCTTGACGGCTATAGCCTGGATTTCCTGGCGCTCGAAATCGAGATCAACTTGAAGATCGCGCACATATGATGCAAGATGCTTCGAGTCCTTGAAAAAGGCGCACAACATAATTGCGTTGGAATTATGCAGACGAAATGAGCGAAAAAGGAATCGCTGGCTGGGGACCAGGAGTCTGTGAGACACCAATGAGCATGATTTGAGACTGGCATTCCATTCCGGTCCTCCTGCGACGATGTTGGAAATGATCGCGTCTATCAGTTCTGGCGCCAGCCTGAGCGACATGACGGGAAGAGGCAAGAAGGAATCAACATCGCCAAATTATTACTTGATCAAATTACACCTAGTGGCACCCGACAATACCCATTTGTGTTTCCTTTCCTATGCTACTTACTAATTTTAGGAAGGCGCTCCTGCGGCCATCCCGACGTTCTCCGCGCTGCTCCCACTAAGATCCTCTCCCAAGGCTCCTCGGGAGACCTCAGACGAATGCTGATACGCTGCTTGACGCTACGACGCTTGTCAGCTTTCGTCGCGCCAGGGATTCCGCGTTGAGATTGGATAAAGGAATGCATGGCGGGCATTCAAACGCGTCAAGAGGGTAGGAACGACGGGAGAGCGGCGGTGCTTTGAGAGGAAGTGGAAGAACGTGTACAGCTTGGGTGTGGGTGTCTGGGCGGAGGGACAACTCGGTGTCAGCCTCTAAAGGCTGTTTATGACACGGAACCCCGGACGAGAAGCTAGACACTTGTTTTTTTTTTGCCGTTCACATTTCCATTTGCAGTCTTCATCACTCCCACACCCAAGATGTGGATTGGGCAGGTTTAACAGCATCGGCGGAGATTATGAAAAGACCCCTTCTTGATAGGGGCCACTGGTAAAGTCTGTGTTGGATCGTCGTATTTGATGGGTGCGGCCGTCTTGACCTCGTCATATATCACATCATGCATCCCTCGCCGTTCCTTGTCCTGATATGGCACCTTGGCCTTAACATTTGCCATAGTCGCTTCTTCACGTGAGTCAGGTGCCGCTTCAGCTCCCACGTCCGTTCTCCCATTGGGTAATTCTTCCATTTAATCAGGTAGGTGATATCCAAGTAATTTGCAGGCAAGTTTTTATTCGCACTATTTCGATATACATTAACTGGTAGCATATTAGTGCTTGCGTCTTCAAGTACTACTGCACACACTTACCATTGCACCGCCCCCGGACCATCCAGTCCTCCAATTGACAGTCCAGCCAGCCCTCTAATTCGCCGTTCATCCGTCCTTCAATCAGTTCTCAACTCCGTTCTCCCGTTCTTGAATCAGCACCGACTCGGAGTCACCACTCATCTTCATCGCGACAATGCACCGTGAGCTCCCCGTTCATGCTGTTGTCATGTCCTCCCATGCCAGTCGCCTCAGCACGTCACCACCCAGTCGCCGCGTCGCCACAAAGTCGCCGCAAAAGTCGCAGCGTTGCTGCCAAGTTGCCGCAAAGTCCTGTCAAAGGCCGCAAAGTCGTGTCACCGCAATTGGTTTACCTGCGCTTCGAGGGCCTGACGAGAATTTCCTTGATGCCAGCTCTAGATGAACCAACAGTAGGAATGTATGATACATTAGTTGATTTATAGCTATTTTATTGTAGAAGAAATTACGGCCCCCCATCTTTTATGAATATTTTGTGTGATACGTCCCGCAACCAAACATGTCGAAAGCGGCAACGGCAGATCTCGGATCATCTGGATTATGGACTCCGACACAACATCACTCAATTGCCACCAGTTTTGCGCAGAAAAATTAAAATGCATTCCGTTGGTGCCAGTTGCGTGGTTTAAAGCATTAAAAGTGGGAGCCCCACTTTTTGCTCCGCAAAACTGATTACCAACTCCGACTTGATGGGATCAATGACAAGCTCACTGAGTGCCCAATGAGTGCCAGCACCGAGGAAGGAAGATGATGTTTGGTGTTCAAGAAGCGTGAGTTCTCGACATCTCCGAACGGTTTTTTATTTTATTTTATTTTATTTTTAAAATCAGGTTTATTTCCCCTCTGTCGCGTACGATATAGTAGGGATCTCTCTTGCACATAATGAAAATGTAAGTGTGAGGCGTATGTCTGATCAAAAAAAAATGTAGTAGCGGCATCACTCGAGGGCGCCGGAGGCATCCTCCAGCAGGGTCGTCCTGCCAGAATAGGGACTGCAGTAGCAGATAGGTAAGCAATAAAATGAGTAAGGGTAATAGAGTAGGAGGAAGGGCAGGCATAGATAACAAACGTGGAAAGGATCAGGCAGATGGGCGCCGGCTCGCGCGCGGAGCGTAGCGCGATACGCGGCAGTGGGTCCCGAAAAGGAAGACGCCAGCTGAGAGGAACCGTTTGGCAGCCCCAGCGTCGCTAAACGTGAGCCGGAGCGACAGCTCCTCCCGCGCCTCGAGGTCCTCTTCCCGACAGAGGACCCGAATTGCCTTCACCTCCGCAGGGCCGTTCCCCGTAACCTTCAAGGCCGTCCAGAAGTCTTTTTGTGCGAACTTCAGCGAATCGACCAGAGAGCGAGCTGGAATCCCATGAACGACAACCGGGACCCACGGTGTGTCCAGCTCCAGGACCGCCGGGCCCAGGAACTGCCCGCTAGGGATGGACGCCGTCGCCGTCTTTACGGCTCGGACGGGGCCCGTAAACGGGGTGCCGTCCCGTCCCGTCAAGCCTCTGGCCAAATTCATGAACGGGACGGGGACGGGCGGCCGTATACGGCCACAGACGGTTTTCGCGCGCTTGCCGAGCTTTTCCGGCGTAAATACTCTCCAATTTGGCAAGAAATACCTTTCTGACACTCATTGAAGGTTTAGCAACTGCCAATTCCTCCATGGTGCCCTTTACTGAGGTTGAAAACACACTTTCGACCTATAACTGCTCACGTGCACCTGATCAAGCTTTTTTCAACCATGGTTGAAACCCTTTCGGAAGCCAAAGTGAGTACTTGGAAACTCATTTGGTTAATTGTGGCACACTCACCAGATGAGATACACTTGCTGCAACCTTTATTTCAGGCTCGGAGGGGAGATTTGATCCTGCCGCCGCCGCCCCGTCAATTTGCGATTGACAACCGGCTTTTTGCGGGACCGTCCCGCTTCGGTTCGAAAACGATACGGTAGACGGCCGTGTTTTTGACGGCCGTGCCCGCTTACGGGACGGTGTTCATCCCTACTGCCCGCACTCCTGCCGTACAACCTCAGTAATGACAGCCCCATGAAAGGCCGCCAACTGAGAGGCAGTATACGGAGCGCGAGTGTGGATCACCAAGTGACCGCTACCGGTCCAGTTCACACCCTGAATGTGCGATGGACAGTGGTGCTCGAGCGTGGCATCGTTTAAGATCGCCGCGAGAGCCGTGACAGGAGCACGGTGGGCAATGTCGGGGGGGGGGGGGGGGAGTCGGTCCAGCGGAGAATCAGTCGGTGAGGCGAATGGTGCGGGCCGCGCCCTTCCGGGACAGCTTTCCGTTGCTTGCCAGCTTTTGTGGGCGGTGACGCCGGAGGTGGTGCCGAGGGCCGGTCGGGACGGCTATGCTTGGTAGCCGGGGGCAGTGCCGACCGCGGCGGATCGGCTATCGTGACGCGTGGAGCTGCCACGCTGGCGTAAGTGATGGGAGCGGGGGCAGGGGCAACGGGCTCGGGCTCGACGTAACGGGCAGGCTCGGAGTCCCAGTGGACTCGTTGGTAGAGGTTGCGGGTGTGGATAGCCATGAAGTCAGGGTAAGACGAGCCAGGCGGGGCACGATGGTCAAATTCATCCAGCAGGGACACGACACTGCGCACACGGCGGTATAGCTCGTCCTGGATCTCCGCCAGAGCCTCCTCGGAGTATACAGCGGTGGGGGGCGGGGGTGGTACGATGTCGTCAGGTACAACGGGGACATTGTAGGCGATAGGCGATAAGGGCTTAGCGCCTTCAGTCTGGCGCCGCTTCAGCGGGCGACGGGAATGGGGGCTCTTGATGACAGACAGGTGTCCATCGCGCTCGGGGGATGATTCCGAGGAGGGAGGGGTGTCGTCGCGGGGTCTGGGGTGCACGGTTCCCGCTGCACGGGCAGGCGAGCGCCCGGGCGGATTTTCGTGCTGGTGGGAGGAGTCACGAGACATCGTCCACTCCGAACGGTTCAGCCGCCCGCCTCAGAGAGGCCTAATCCACGTCATATATATACCCATAATACAGGCTACTGCCCAACCCCGCGAGACTCTCGCGCATCAACCTCATCTTTGCTTGAGTTGTATACTTCCCAAGATTCATCCTGTATGTGCCCGTGTCAGCATTTTTTACACTGCATATGCTTACAGTGCTACTGTTCATTGGGCTCCCCAATTCCCGATATTCTCATGCGTCCCTGCTTGATCTTTACACTTATCCAGATCAGGAACGTGATCAGCATTTTGCGGCTACTTTGGCTAAACGGCGCATTTTCAGCAAAATGGCTTTTGAGGGCCAGATTTTGACATCTTCACACCGCAATTGGATGTGGATTAAAATCAACATGTATGTACAGAGAGTACAAGAACTTCATGAGGTTCGCTGCGTCGTTCTTCCTGGATAAGGAAGATCGCCTATACAGGTATTACGAGAGTGTCCTATTTTTTTAGGCAGTGTGTCACAAAGGTGTTCAATTTCTGGGTCGGAAAAGAGTTGGGCAAGATGATCGATGAAGGAGGGGTAAAGAATGGTTTGATTGGTCGAACCCGACCATTGCGAACGGTGAGCAGCTCCGTTTGATTTTGATTTTGATTTTGAATTTCAGGTTCGTAACTACATGAAGCCTAGCGACTATGGTAGTTGTACATACGGGTGGTTCTAGAGGTTTTCGTGATGGAGGTTTGATGAGTAAGATTTTTAGAAGTAAGAGATGAGGAGAGAACTGACAAGTCTTGATGCGTAAAGGTAAAATATGGGATGGAACGGATTTATGACTGGAGAGAGGATGGTTCTTCCGTAATGGTGTCTATGGGGTATGCGGTTCGTGGGTATGATGATGAGTGGTATGCGACGAGAGAGAGAGAGAGAGATTATGTTGATATTTGTATAGTAGATTAGAAGGAGAGAGAAAGAGAAAGCTAAGATGTAAAACGTATCTGATACTTGACTGCGACACTTGGCAGGGCTATTGACGGTCAAACCGGTGAGAGGCGTCGATGAAAGAGCCCAGGGCCTTGAGAACTTTCTGTTCCGACAGGATGGTGGAGACATGGAGAGACCCAAAGTGACCCGCGCGTCTCGCGGCATCATGAAGGGGTTGGCGGAAGGGCTCAAAGACGGGACATTGGAGTAAGTAATGGGCTCGCGTTTCGTAGGGCTCGCCACACGCCTCGCACGCCGGAGAGTCCGTGAAACCGGACTTGTGTCGATGAGCGTTTAGGTGGGAAGGACCGGTGCGTAGTCGCGAGATGGTGGATATCATTTTCCGCGGCAGAGAATTCGACAAGTAGAGGGCAGAGAGCTTTAGATTAGGAGGGGATTTGTCAATGGCTCGGAGGGATTTCCCTGTCTTGGACCGCTCCCAGAGTGTGCGCCATTTCTCCAAAACCTGTTGGCGTATCCCGCGTTGGACCGTTGTGAGCGAGACGAAGAGGCCAGGGTCGGGTTCCATCATTGTTGCCGCCTTCGCCGCCTCATCTGCGAGCTCGTTACCAACTGTGCCGATGTGAGCTGGCGTCCATAGGTTGGTAATCGCCAGGTGAGGGAGATGTGATTGTGCGGTGCGGACAAGTTGGTCGTAAAGGATCGCTCGGAACTGGCCCGAGCGGGGCACTGTCGACAGTATGCCCCGGATTGCCGCTTGAGAATCCACGACGCATAGGATCTGCGCGTTCCCGGCTCGTACAGCCGCATCCGTCGCCCCCAGCAGCCCTACCATCTCTCCCTCGCACACCTGCCCATGTCCTAGCGGGAATACCAGCCTCTCAGCCTCACCCCCATTCTCCACTCTTACCGCCGCCCCACCCGCCCGACCCTCCATGAGTGACCCATCCGTGTACCATGTAGACTTCGCCACCCGCTCGTCTTTCAGCGCATGTTCAAGCGCTTGCAGCGCGCTCTCCTTTGGCACGATTATGGTGACAACAGGAAGTGGTTCCACCCACGGAGGTGCGTACACAGGCTGGATAGGCTCCATACCGAGCGTTGCATCAACACCCACCGCCTCCGCCTCTCCACGTTCCTCCTCCCTCTCTACGCCCCTGCCCCGCAGCCGCTGTACTCGGCTCGGCACCTCCTTTGGCCAACGCACCTCCGGGAGTAGCTCGATGTGGTGGTAGAGGGACGCCATCTTCGGGTCTCTGGGATTGATGGTGAGAGCAGACACCAGGTGACGGTGTATGCCGTGGCTTGAGGGAAGGGAGAGGAAACGGGCGACAGTGAGAAGGGCGTCGCGCTCAATGCGAAGGTGAGCCGGGAGTATAGCCGCCTCTTTCTCCAGAGCTGTGAGCGACGCTGTTCGAAAGCTGCCTGTAATGCACCGAGTCGCAGAGCGATTGACGCGTTCCAGGGGTTTGAGGATCCTCGGCGCTAGAGGGAGGAAGGCCGCTACACCGTAGTCCGCACGTGGAAAAATGGTGGACTGGATTAGATCACGAATGAGAACAGGGCTCAAACCCCATGATGCGTGCAGCAGCGCAACCATTGCATTCAACGCTCGGACGGCCGACGCCGCCCTCATCTCGACGTGCCTCCTCCCCGTCAGCCCCTGGTCCAGCCAAATGCCCACCCATTTCACCTCGTCCGACGGCGCAATCACTCTGCCTCCAAACTTCACCGAAAACCCCGAATAGTCCGCCCTCCCCTTCGCCACGTGAAGCAGCTCCGTCTTGTCCTCCTCGAATGTCGCCTTGTCCTCCGCCTCCCACTCCTTCGCCACCTTCCCCGCCTCTTCCAGGGTTTTGATGTTTGCCATGATCGACCTGCTTGCCGTGGAGAAATTCACGTCGTCAACGAAACCATTCTTCCACGTCGCGTTGATGGAGACCGAGCTGAGTTTGGAGAGCTTGCGAAGAAGTCTGTTAATGCTAAGTTGGAAGATCGCCACGGTGAGCGCTGATCCCTGAGGCCCGCCTTTCCCAGTTATCCGCACCGTCACCGTTTGCTTGCCGTCAATGACCACCGTCGTCCTGTGGCCGTTCAGGAATGACAGCACCCATGCGATTTCCGTCTTCGCGTACCCTTCCTCCGCTAAGGTTCTTGCGATTACTTGATGGTTAATGTTGTTATAGGCGCCTTTTAGATCGAAGAACAAGGTAGACACGACCATATTCTTGTCCATGAGCGCGCGAGCCTGATGTATGAAGCCGCTAGCCGCCTGGAGTGTGCTGTGGCTCGGTCGTCCCCCATATTGATCCGGGTCGAGGATGCCATGACTCTCTGCCAAGAACGAGATTCTGTCCGCCATGAGCCGTTCCAGAGGTTTCGCGAGTACCGCCGCATGTTGTTCCACGGGTCGCCATGCCTTGGGACTAGACTTGTCTTTCTTCGCCGGCTTGTGCGTCGGGATAGCACTAGAGGCCTTGAGGGAGTTGGGGTAGAGGCCGAGAGCGATGGAGGCCTTGAAGATCCGTGGCACAACTCGCTCCGGACTTGTCAACGACCCGATTGACAGCGACGGGGAGGTGCGAATCGACGTCGGGACGTCGGGATGTGTAATAACACATGCCACCCAGAGATGTTTCGGGCTCGCTTCATTTCCCATGGCTGACATGGACAAAGGGCGTGTCCTGGAGGCCGCTTTCCTCCGTGATCACGCAGCCAACGTCTGGGAGCGAGGAGCGGAGGTTGTTGAAGTGAGTTGGGGTTGATTGTGGAGTTGAAAATGGCCTGGGAAGATTCCAACCAGTTCAGGAGTTCTGCTTAGCAGTCAACATAGGCGAAAAATTGTAGCCTGAGCGACTGAATAAATCGGATTTCATCATCATCATCACCATCAAATCCCTAGAAGTAAACTATGAACCTAGAACAGCCATATGTATTGCCGGGTCTGCGGTCGTTTAAGACAACATCGGTTCCAACACTGGTGCCGGCCCCGGAAGACGCAAGCGGCTGTCAAATCGTGACATGACTACTTATATAAAGGGTGGAGCCTACGCTCGGATATGCCCTCCCTCCATGTCATAATATCAATTCATCAATCCCAGCACTCGCCCGTACTTCAACTGGTCCAGTTGGTGCGGCCAAGTTGGACTAGCAGAACCTGGACAGCAGACTCCCTATTCCACGTTTTTGCGCTGGGCCGACGGCTCCTACATGCGCTTCCCGCTCGCCCTTGAAGATTCCGAGTGTACGCGCTGTATTGCTTCCCGTGATGCCCTGACCGAGCAGTGATGACAGCCTTTGTGAGGATGCCCTCGTGTCCAGCCTATCCTGACAAACAGGAGACCTGTCAAGCTAATGCGGGGGACAACCAGGATCCGTGTTCAGCTTATTCCGATAACAAACATGATCCATGTCCAGCCTATTTTGAGAACGAAGAGGAGCCGTGTCCAGCTTACTCTGGGGAAGAACAGGCGCCGTGCCTCATCTATCCCGAGAAGCAGTGAGTGAGATGTTTCTGCGAAAAGAACAACTGAGAATGACCCCCATAGGGGTGGATGTCTGCCGTTCACTATAGGATCCAAGTGGATGAAGAGTATGGTGCGTTGGCTGAAGAAGGGGAGCAGAGTATTGATGAAGATGCTGTCGTGGAACAAGAGGCTCGCTGTATTGAAATGTCCGTGGCTCCCACCCAAAACTCCCAATGCATCCCAAATGATTCAGGGGATATATGTACACTATTCTGTACAGACAAACTGTACACCCGAGGAAAATGAGGACCGTAACTATTTCCCTTGCCAGCCCCGTAGGTGGGTGAAATCGCGGTGTCGACTGAATGGCTTGTCCTACAAGGTACAGATCGCATCGACGCCATGAATTAAGGCCCAGATGGCTTCATACAATGTATTTGAACATAGCCAATTGCAGAGGATGACATCCACATCCCCATAACCCCTCAAAAAAATTACACAACTGAAATTTGGTAGTTTTGGGTAGAAGCCCGCCGTGAGAGGGAATTCGGGCAGTTAAAAACCCATCGACGTGGGAGAATACACGGTCAGTGGTCCCAAATACAACAACCAAGTTCTAGGTCCGTCAGCATGCACGGGTGGTTCGCTAAACCGGTGGCCAGATTGTGGTCGAAAAGTGGATGGCTGTGCTGCAAACTTGACAGTGATCTTCGCACGGGGGGGTGTATGGATATGTTAAAGGTCACTTTCCATTTGGTTTGCCCCTGTGATATGTTTGCTGCTTGGAATCACCTGCCCGACTGCATTTTCGCCGGCTGCTGAAACAAACACGCAAGGACGAACAAAGATCAAACGTCTTGACTGTGATTCTTAGAACTTACATTCTTCCGTTGTCGTTTTTAGATAGAGTGTCTTGTAGTCACATTTACACCCTCCTGCGGCCCTCTGAGCGGGAGATTGAACCCGCGCCCGGAACTGTGGTGGCTGTGCTGATGGGTGGGCTGTGCACTGGGGGAATGCTTCCCTCAGTCCCCCTCGTCTTCGCTAGCGCTGGCGGGGCCTTTTTATGGTTATATGTAATTTTTTTCCTTCAATTTTTCACTGCACCACTTCACTCACAGGAAAATTGGCATCCTGAGTATGTGTCCGTCCCTGATTGTCTTCACCTGAAAATCCTGTATAGAATCGGACTGGGCGCTAGAGTAAAAGGAAGCGCAAGACCTCGCTCACCGGCCTGAGCTTGAGCTTACTAAGCTCCAAGCGTTGCGAGCAGTGCATTATCTCATTGATCTACCTGAATCTAACGGCACAACAGAACAAGCCCGCTGGCTTTGCCTCCTACGCATCCCTCTCGCTGGATACCGCGTCTTTAGCTCAGTTGGCAGAGCGTGAGACTGTAATGGATTCCTTGCTATCTCAATGTCACCTGTTCGATCCAGGTAAGACGGATTTTTTGGAATCTTGTGGTTTAACCATCAGCGACCGTATCAGAATCCCGTCCTCAATGCCGTCCGCTTCACGACACTCGTAAATGTTGGTCGCATGTATCTTGTTCACTTGGCGCCTTAGCAATTATTCGCTTTCGCCTTTACCTTTTTGTTATCAGTAGGGATTTCGGGCTTCTGTGCCGTATTCTGCAGCGCTAAGGATTTGGAGCTTTTATCGGGTCATCCTCTTTCGAGCTTTCCCACCATAAAAGTGAGATAGTACGCTCGCAAGAACACCACAAACATTTGGATCGACCCAACCAAACACACGACTTGCGCAACATCCACTGGTTCTGGACTCACACTCCAAATTTGAGAAGGTCACGCATTCTGGGCGTCTTTCCAGTCTTTCCGTCGCCCCTTTCACCCAAGCTCCCTCCCCGTTCCATCCATACGTGGTGGATGAAAATGTCGTAGATGGGAAGAATCTTTGGTGCTTTCGGTTTTCCGAGCCTCGTAAGAGCCGGAAACTTCAAGTTGAAAGAATGCAGTGGTGCGTACTATGGGCAACAAAGATCACCCACTTGCACATGACTTGGTCGGCGACCCGGCTCTTAGTCTATGTGTTGAGTGAGGATTCAAATTTTTATTTCGTAGTTGACCTGACTCTGTCATCATAGTTTTATAACTCTCGTGTAACTCTCACCGGAGCACCGTGCTGGCTTCATTTCAGGCGACGGGGATAAAAATTTTGGTCATGTTCGATCGCCGTCAAACATTTTGAACAGGTTGGCATTGAAACTTTGAGCATTACAGAGTGCCATCAGACTCGCCGGTGTCAAATGGAGGAGCCGGCCGGACGCCGCTTCAGCACCGCCGTTTCCCGGCCTGGGATGGTATCGAGGACGACATGGACATTGTTAGCGGCTTCCATGTAGTCCTTTTTCTTCCCCCTGAACACGTCCTTCAACTCCCCCCGCGGCCGAGGCCGATACAAGATCCAGTGTATCGGCGGGATCGAATTCCTCGCCCTCGCGCTTCTCATCTCCGGAATAGCGTGTCACGGCCGCGAGCACGATATAGATCGTGGCGAGCGCGACGAGAGTCCCGGGAATCAGGACCCAGGATGTCGAGGTGGAGATTTCCCAACCGACGAACTGAGTGTCAATTCCGCCCTTGCTCGGGATGCTCGTGTTTTGCTGCACCCCATCCACGAAGACGCTGTTACGTGTGGAGAGACAGCCGCGGAAGACCTTGGATAAAAAAGGCGCGAGATTTAGTGGAGCGGCTGACCGAGGAAGATGAGCCTTACTGTTCCACTGTACTCTGCGACACTGCGGAGGTAATCTTCCTGCAATCATCTTGAGCACGACGTTGCGGGACAAAGAGCACACTTACTGTGGTGGATAGTATGTCAGGAGTCTCGAAATTATCGCCGTCCTGATCTTGGATTACGGACTTGAGTTGATCTCCAACGATGTTACTTACTGGCGCCTGCGAGAAGGAGAGCAAGTTGTATATTGCTGTGACCGCGGAGAGACCAGTGAGCCCATCCGCATCAGGGACACCTCCCGCCAGGGTCGAGGTGCTGATGGTGCCGGAAAAGAAATCTTAGGAGTAGTCCACATGGACCCGGGAAACTTTCGGGCTGAGTGTGCACACGGTGGTGTTCATGAAGGCGTCTCCTTTGCATTAGAGTACTTATAATATCAGATATCGCAGACATAAGTAAGCGAGCAGCGGTTTGGCGGCGGCTGGCGGCGGTTGAACGCTATTACTTTCGGCAAATAAAATTGATTCCTAATGGATGTGGAGTTGGATCGGCAGACGGCATTCCCATAACAACAAACTATTTAAGGGCCGCGCCCGAGGACCAGCAGCTGGACCAGCTACCCATAGCTACCCACGCCCTAGCTAGGCGACCTAACCATCAGCTCGCAGAAGCTACCGGCTGTGTGGCGAGGCGGCCCTGGCTACCCGTATAGCCAGATATAGCTGAAGCATAGCCACAGCTAGACAGCGGCTCGCAGAAGCTAGCCGAGGAGGCATCGGCTATTATGCCGCTGAATGCAGTGAGTGCGGTGAGCCGGGATCACCGGTTAGAATTCCAAGCAGCGACCTGAACGCAGGTGCAAACTGGCCATCAAGTCGCACCAAGTAACGGATGCGATCATACAAGATTTTGAGCCATTCAATCATTGGACCCGAGATTCCCACACACCTACCTACATTTCATTCCTTTGAATCTAAGGAAAATATCCTGTGGTTGCAGCGCTACGGGCCAAACCTTTTCAAAAATCACGTGTTGCATTATTTTTCGCCACCACTGTAGGTATATATACGAGACACAAGTTTCACTGTTTAGGATGCCCATGCGAAATCAGGACGCATGCCCTGTGAACCTCACGTGCAAATCGAATGAGCCTATTTCCGACGAAAACGGACAAAAAAAGAGCCTAGGGCAGTTCTGGCGGAAACTTGCCAAGAACAGACGAACCGCTCCCTAAGTTCCGCAAAGCCTTCCGACCTCATCTGTGGAAGTCAGAAATGCGAAAAAAAGAATCGAAGGGACTGATTCAGAATTCATTAGATTGGCCTCAGGGACATTGTCAGTCTGGCCCAGAATGCTTTCTGACTAAGCTACGCCCAACCAACCGGACTACTTATGGTCTTCCTACCGCATTCGCCAACAGTTTCATGTCCACCGGAAGCTCCGCAAAAGCACCCACTATTGGTGTTCGGCGGTCACGCGTCAAGCTGTACGTACAAAAGTCATTAAAATCTCCTCATTCACTATGGAAATTTACCAATTGTGTACCTCCAGAGTAGCATTTTGCCCAGTCTGTACCATGGGCAAAGTCGTCGAACATCAACCTAATTTGGGGATGACCAATGACCAGAGTGTTTTGTGGGGACCATAGTCCGCTGCGGAGTGCGCGGGGAAGCCAAATGAGTTTATCAGACGAAGAAGACAAGAGCCAGCCATTGTCCTGCAGCAAGCCAGGAGATAGTAAACGTGTCAGCCAATGTGAAAGGATTTCAAAAAACTGCGCACCCTGTAGGTCCTGGAAATCCCAACGACTGGGGGGCCGCCCTCCAAACCCCAGACACGAATTGTCCGATCCCATGAGCCGGAGACGATGCGCCTACCATCTGGGGAGAAAGCGACCGAGGTGATACCACCAGTGTGACCATCGAACGGCCCAGCCACCATCTCTCCGCTTTCCGAATCCCATACCCTGATGGTCTCGTCCCAGGAGCCGGATATGATGCGCGCGCCGTCTGGCGAGAAAGAGACCGAAGTGACGTCGTTGTCGTGACCATTGAACGGCCCAACCGCCAGCTCCCCGGTCTCCGAGTCCCATACCCGGATGGTTTTGTCCCTGGCGCCGGAGACGATGCGCTTGCCGTCTGGCGAGAAAGCAACCGAAATGACGCCTCCGCTGTGACCACCCAACGGCCCAACCACGATGTCCCCGCTATCCGAGTCCCGCACAGTGATGGTCGTGTCCAAAGAGCCTGAGACGACCCTCCTGCAGTCTGGTGAAAAAGCCATTGAGTTGATGTCGATGTGGCCCATAAACGCCCCGGTAACTACCCCCCCATTCCGCCAATGCCAAACATGAAAGGCGCCGTCGTTGGAGCTAGTTACGACGCACTCGTCATCTTGAGAGAAGGCCACCGAGGTCACGCCGGCAGTTTGACCATGGAAAGGCTCAGCTACGGGCTCCCCCGTCTCCGAATCCCACACACGCACGGTTCCGTCCCAGGACCCGGAGACGATATGGTTGCCGTCCCGGGAAAACGCGACCGACGTGACGCCTTTTGTGTGACCCTTGAACGGGCCCGCGATCGGCTCCCCGCTCTCTGAATTCCACACACGCACAGTTTCGTCGTCGGAGCCAGAGACGATGCGCTTGCCGTCCGGGGAGAACCCGACCGAGGTGACGCCCTTGATGTGGCTGTTGAATGGCTCAGTCACCCGTTGTCCATCCCCGCCAACAGCCTGAGAGACGATGCTTGTTCCACCTCGGGATGGGGCACCACCGTCTGTATCCCACACGCGGATCGTCTTATCAACCGAACCAGAGACAATGCACTTGTCGTCTGCCGAGAAAGCGACCGAAGTGATGCTTCTGGTATGATCATTGAACGGTTCGGTCAATGGCTCCCCACTGTCCGAACACCACAGGCGGACGCTGCTGTCCCAGGAGCCAGAGGCGATGCGCTGACCATCTCGGGAGAACGCGGCTGAGCTGACGCCGTCGATATGTCCGTTGAAAGGCCCAGCCACCGGCTCCCCGCTCCTCGAATCCCACACACGCACTGTGCCATCGTCGGCCCCCAACCCCTTAGTCTTCGGTGGAACAGAGTTTGTAAAATCTGTGGAATCAAGGTATGTAATCAGTTCTGTTTAGACTCGTTACCAGTCTGCGCTATGGCAAATCTTAGTGCAAGCACTATGCCGTAGGCAGACTGGTACAACTCGGGACATGTCAAAGGGCTGAGCCCGGAGTTTGAAATCTTTGATCTTGCTTGTGCTGGACTCAAATCTTATTACTTTTTCTTGGTCAAAGCTGGAGATGTGGATGGAACCAGACCGGACCCGTACCGTACCCAGGGCCTGTACGGTACGGTACCGTATTACGGCCTTAACCTCAATACTATAATAGACGCCAGAGCACCGGGGAAATGATAAACATGATTTATTGGTATGGAACGAAATTATTGGTCCCCCAAGCGTGCGGTAATGTCCCTGCGACGCATGCGCAACCGATTTTTGACCAACAACATGAGGGTGCGGATGGTATCCGCATTGAGACTGGAGCGACGCAGGCTGATGGTATCGCGTCCGCCCGAGAAGATATGCCCAACGGCAACGGCCGATCCTGGATTTACAAAAAGACATCAGATAATTGCTGTGAATCCGAAAAGAAACATACCTGGAATGGACAGCATATCCAAGGCAAAGTGATACTCGGGATCCTTCCTGGAACCGGCGGTTCCTGAGTGGGACCGTGCCATGTAATGCTATCTACCTACCTACCTACCAGCGTTTAAAATTGTTGTAGCATTGTTTACAAGAGACTAGCCGAAGTGGCACGTTTGACTCCTCGTGGCAGCCGGTATGTACGAGGTTTACCGATCAATGAGGTCTCAGGAGGCTGCCGCACACCAAATCAGGCGGCGGGGCACGACCTGAGGAGCAGCAGCTCATCATTCGATGTTTGCTGCTCTCCCCACCCCCAACAAGTCTTGCGACTGTCCCATTCGATTCCTTCCGGTGTGATGAAGCTATCAACAAGACGTCGATTGGCGATTTTTGGCTCAACTGATTGCATTGCTCGCGGGGAGCTCAGGACATTTCGGCGCACGTCACTCGAGGTCGTCCGTCAATGAATCAAATAGATGCTATAGCTCAATTGGGATCATATTGCTGGTGACATCCGTGTCCGGAGCATTCGTGGGCAGTGCTGTATAAGGGGTTTAAGCTCTCCCCTGAACTGTAACTCCGAAATTAGGTCCCTTCCATCCAGGCTTTTTCGCCGTTCTTCCTCGATGTCCCTGGCAATGAAATCGATTATTTGACAATCGCTAGGGGTCCCAAATCTTACCTCCTTATGCTTATTTTCTGTTGTCTCCCCGCCAGACTTGTACTCCGCCTCCCTCTCGGGGGACTTGGAAACAAGTAAATGAGGTCATTGAAGCCATTGGTGGCTCCACAGGTTTCCGGTGACTTGGGGCGGGGATCCTCCATGGGTTTCCTCCTCGAGAATCTGAGTCCTTAAGAATGCACACATCGGATGCCCACATCCGATTCCGTCCACAAATATATCGTGACATGCCGCGGTGGCATTTTTTTCTGAGCACCTAAAGATCATTCACTGGATCAAATTCGGCTGTTTTCGGCTGTCAGCCCCCGCACAGTAGCTGTAGGGTCGAATTCGCTTGGATTTTTGAGATGTTGCTCTTGTTTGTATGTGGGAGGGCGTAAACATTACATATTAGACTTCTCCTCGAGGCAAAATCTTAAGAAAGCATCAAGACTTACCACACAGCTGCGACCACTCCATAGAAACCAGCAAAGAGCAGAGTCGCTGTCAGGTGCATGGCCTCGTCTGGTGTCTTCTGATCCCTCCTCGCTGTTTCACAGGCACTAAGTAAGGCCAGTGACATGTTGTTCTTCACTTTGTTTGCAGGCGCAGGCTTGCAGTTCTACATGGACGGGTACAATAACAACAAGACACACACTTCTCAGCTATTTCATTTAAGTCCCTAGAATATTGCAGCCAGGGTTCAAATTGATGCTGTGGACTTCCCGCGAGCGAGAATATCGCACTTTTGATTTGGCCCGTGACTCCTGCACAGCCACGCTCAATATGGAGAGTTCCGTGACCTCTGGTTCAACGATCGGAGCATTGCGGACAATTTCAAACAGACAGGACTGCTTAGAATAGTGCTGGGTATCATCTGTCAATTTGCAGCATTCGATTAGCTCTCCATATGAAGTCACACTTTTCTGTGAAAACAGCTGTATTTGGCAGGGATAAGAAACCACTTGATCAATTTAAGCTTTTATCATCAAACCTTAATTGCAAGCCAGAATATCGCAACCAGGGTTCACATTGATGCTGTGGACTTCCCACGAGTGAGAATATCACACTTTTGATTTGGCCCGTGACTCCTGCACAGCCACGCTCGATATGGAGAGTTCTGTGATCTCTGGTTCAACGATCAGAGCATTGCGGACAATTTCAAACAGACAGGACTGCTTATAATAGTGCTGGGTATCATCTGTCAATTTGCAGCATTCAATTAGCTCTCCATATCAAGTCACGCTTTTCTGAGCATGTGAAAACAGCTGTATTTGGCAGGGATAAGGAACCACTTGATCAATTTAAGCTTTTATCATCAAACCTTAATTGCAAGCCAGAATATTGCAGCCAGGGTTCACATTGATGCTGTGGACTTCCCACGAGTGAGAATATCACACTTTTGATTTGGCCCGTGACTCCTGCACAGCCACGCTCGATATGGAGAGTTCCGTGATCTCTGGTTCAACGATCAGAGCATTGTGGACAATTTCAAACAGACAGGACTGCTTATAATAGTGCTGGGTATCATCTGTCAATTTGCAGCATTCAATTAGCTCTCCATATCAAGTCACGCTTTTCTGAGCGTGTGAAAACGGCTGTATTTGGCAGGGAAAGGAACCACTTGATCAATTTAAGCTTTTATCATCAAACCTTAATTGTAAGCCAGAATATCACAGCCAGGGTTCAAATTGATGCTGTGGACTTCCTGTGAGTGAGAATATCACACTTTTGATTTGGCCCGTGACTTCTGCACAGCCACGCTCGATATGGAGAGTTCCGTGACCTCTGGTTCAACGATCAGAGCAGTGCAGACAATTTCAAACAGCGGTAATAGCGCAGAGGACGAACTCGGCTGCTACGACCCAACACCACCCACCTTTGCGCACCGAGGAAATTTTGCTTCTCTCAACTCCCAGATACTCACGTCGCACTACAAAATGAGGACAAAACGCTACGGCGTCTGTATTCCCCAAACACTCAGATCGGCTCAATGGGTTACCCCTACCCGAGAACATCTGAATTCACGATTGCCTGAGACGTTTCGGAATCTGGGAATCTGTCGACACTACCACGCTGACATGTCACGCGAATGTCTGGAAGAGACGTATTCCGAGAACATCTGAATTCACGATTGCCTGAGGCATTTCGGAATCTTGGAATCTGTCGACACTACCACGCTGACATGTCACGCGAATGTCTGGAAGAGACGTATGTTTGTAATGGATTTCTTTTTTTCCTGCGCATATATTTTGGCTCACGCCACACGCAGAGCTCTAAGTGTGGTAGTGCTCTGGCGTTGTATCCAGAAAATCACCTGCAACAGGTTTTTGCCTGAACCATCGAGTGCATATCAATCACTCACCTGTTTTTCACTGCTTTAAGGTATAACGTGTGATCGCCTCGCGTGTCCACGAAATGTTCGAAGGACGAGATCTGAAGAGGAAGAATGTGGGTCACTCGTCTGTGCAGGATGGCAGAACAAGGAACGTTAGTCACAGCTACGTGTGCGTCGCATGGTGCGTCAATGCGGGGATGCGCGACGGCCCGGGCAACGGCGGATTCGTGTTTGAGTGGTGCTGTCTGTCTTAAGATGTGCGACGACGTGGCGGAGCGGGTTTCCGGGAGGTGCAGCACCAGTGTCAGCAGCTGGCTATGCATCTCCGCGGGCTGCGCCAACAGGCAGGGGCTGAGCAGGAGGCAGGGAGAGGGCACCTGCCACAGGGCGACAGCGCACGGGGATTGCTGGAGCTGTTGTCGAAGGAGCCACTGCAAGAGCCGGGGGCGATGGTGATTGAGTTTCGCAAATTGAATTATTGGCCGGCAAGATCTTGAGTTTGAAGACATTCACGATGTGTCTTGAGGGTGCCTTGATGAACAATCAATGCAGGCCGATTGGAATTCATCTTGCAGAGGGATGGGAGATGTTGAGGGTGAACTTGAGGGCTTCTGTCTGGGCCGGAAGTTTTTTAGATGGTTGGATGGATCAGTAAAGTTGGTGGGCGACGCCGACAGTCAGTGGAGCCGAGTGGACGCCAGAAGAGTCTCCGATAGACTTGAGCCACCTTGAGAGGGGTGGGTCGAGTGTGGTGACGCCACCTGAGGAAACCGTCATGCGGACTGGGCATCTCTGCTGAGGAGGATGTGGGGGAAAGGAAGAGAAAGTGACAATTGGTTGAGCAACATGCATGTGATCGCACACAAGCACAAACAGTACGCACGGACCTTCGGCCAGGTTTGAATTTGCACTCTCTTCGCTGGAGACAGACTTATCTTCAGGTTATCCCTGGATCTCTGATTCTGTATAATGTTGTGCTTGTATTGAATCATGAGGTCTTTCGCCCGGACGAAGACTGACTCTGACTGGTCGCTGCTGAGACTTGGAGCTAAAAGAGTTGCCAAAGCCATCTGGATGACTCAACGATACTCGAGTAAGTAAGCGGGTAGCGCATGAATACTCTTCCTTGAGTGAGCAAAACTTTGGTTTATTTTGGCTGTTATACATATCTCTATCAAGAAAACTTTCAACATATCCCGAGAACCTCTCTGAAATGTTCTCCAAATATTTGACCAAAAAATGTCATGAAAATATTCTCAGGACCTGTAGCATATATTTCAGACGATGTTTGTGAAATGTTCATACCAAACATTTGAGAAACAAAGATCTCGATTGGTGGTGTAGCTAGGCCCCTAGCCGATGGCATAGCCCCGTATAGCCATATGTAGCCGAAGCTACCCACGGCCTCGGCTATCAGTGATCGCCCAAGGCCCAAGGCCTTAACAAGGCCTTGGCGATTTTCGGCCGGAAGTTCCGCCCTTGGCCAAGCCTTAGAGCATCACGTGTACATCATTATGTCATTTTATTTTTCCCATCTTTTCTTTTCCGTCGACGACAGCATCCAGTCTCCGACTCGGACCATGGTGAAAAACCCGCTATGCAAGACCACGACAAGCCTCCACATTGTGCTGGAGAGCATGCTGCCCACACCTCTCACCCACTTTCTAATATCAATTGGGATTCCGGGTCTCACAGCCACCATCTGGCTTCGAGCACGAAGTGCAATCCATAAACAAGTAAATCTTTGAGCGCTTCCAGGTCTATCTTCAAGCTGTTTCAATGTTCTGAAACTCTCATCTGTTTGATGAAAGGTACCAGGGATGCCAGTGATGTAGCCCAGAGGCCTGAAGAATTTCCTTTTGGATGCTTCATACATAGTCGCAGGAATTGTCGAAATATGAATCTATCCTTCATTCATTTCTTTGCTGATATAGTCTTTCCTCTACAACTCCAAGCTGTGCACATTTGAAGCATATAACCTTATTTTATTATTTTATGTTTGTAGTAAGGGTACTCAGTCTGCAGAAGCATTCCAAGATCCTCCATCTCGGTTGTGGAATTTCACCACTTTGTGCTGTCGAGGGTGTCCGATCCGAAATTAGATGGCCTGTAATTATAACTTACAAGCGGCTGCTCGGCCGCCTCGCGGCCTCCCATCCCCTTCCTTTGGGCCCAAATTTTGACAAAAAAAGCTGAACCAACAACGGCCATTTGACGCCAATAAATAAGTGTTGATGATTTTTTCCCCGAGTCCTGTACATAGGGAGGAACTGAATTCTGGGAGACTTGCTGAAGCGGTGGACGTCGGGAACAAGGTGCAGGGCTATGGACAAACGGGGAAAGAAGCTCATCGGAACATTGCGGAGGCGGAGTTTGAAAAGGCTTCAGGTTTACCGTAAGTGAACTTGAACGAGTGTGAGTGTGGTAGACGCGAAAGGTGGGTTTGCCATCGAAATTAGCCGTTTGGCAGGAGGTGCAAACACAAGTGCAAATGGACATTTGATACCCGCCTATTGCCAGTCACCACTTACTATTACCCGTAGTCAGACCATAAATACAAGTTTTTTTTTGAGGTGGGGAAAAAACTTGATTATGGTCTGATTTCAGTCGCGCATCCAGAACCGACGGTCCCAATGCGGTTGGTCCCCGAAACCAAATAAGGAAGGAGGCCCTTTTGGAGATAACACTTGATGCCATCACGTCTCCTTCATGGTAGCAAGTGGATTTTGTAAACCAATGCAAAGCCTTCTTGGGTGTGAAAGGTGAGGGCTTCCACATTAAATGCACCAGAAGCAGGGAAACCACGAAGAAAAACTATAGCGCGGCCATGAGCGCGCATTTATCTGAGGATGTGTGGTGCTGTTTGTGCATCACGTGCATATTTATAAGCCAGATTAGGACCGTCGGTATCAGCCTGTCAAACAAATCTAGAGCGAAAAATAATGCAACACGTGATTTTCCGGAATGATTGACTGTCTCTTGGGATTTGTTCTCTTTGTCTTCCTCGTTGCAGCCGGAGCTTTGAAACGATGAATCATTGACCAAACAGCTGCAATGCCAAACTCGGCTTGTCAATGCCGTGCAATCATTGCGCCGGAATGTTTGCCGAGGTTTGCAGTAGGACAACAAATTCCGCTGTTTGAGCACATTTTAGGCCCTTTCTCAAATCCGAGTCGCTCAGGTGATAGCCAGCGCAATTTTAAGCAAGACTATCTCTTGGGATTTGTTCCCTGTGCCTTCCTCATTTGTTAAGCATTTTGTGTAGTTAAATTCGCGCTACTCGCTCATTCAGCATTGCAACCACAGATCTCAGAAGCCGAAATTCTGGTTCTAATATGTCCTTCACAATTTTCTTCTCTTCTTTCACTAGGGTTCGCGATAAGAATTCTGAGAATGGAGCTTTGCGAGCCCCCTTGTCGGCATATCAATGTATGACTCGGACAGACACCCTTAATTTTATAAAGAGAGAGATTGACTGCATCATTTCATTGACTCCTTGTAGTCAGATTCATCCTGTCTCCAAGAAGGGCCTCACGTGCTGGAATTTGAGGTATAGAAATGGTGATCGGCAATGCACCGCTAATTTCAAACTCCGACATTGGCTGCAGCGATGGTCAGGGCCAATTGCGGGCCATTCTTCAACATTGAGGTTTACTTTGTATGGGCGAAAGTAGATGGCATAGGGATAGGTTGAGCTTATTTGGGACACATTTTGCATAAACATCCTTGTTATAGAGAAACGGGTGTTCAGGAAGACGAAATGGCTCACTGTGGGGGAGCGAGGCAAATACAACTTAATCTGTGCCAAAGAACATATTTCTATAGTCGGGATACATTGTTCTTTGTATTTACTTTGGCGGTTTACGATGCCTGTAGGGCCTAAAAGTTTGGCGGAAGGTAGTTTGCTCCAAATTGAAATCTTGAAAGTTAAGTCCGTTGAATACGGTGAAAGTAGCCTAGGGGTCCTCTGCGATGGTTATTGATAGAATGGAAGAGTTCTGGCTTAATTAAAGCTACCCAAGGGTCTTTGAAGACGTGAAAGAGCTGAGATAGGGGTGCTATTTCCAAATGCGGAAATACCATTTTCTCCATCACTGGTGATCTGGGTTTTCGCGAGGGGGGTCTGAGTGGTCCGGCGGGTTGGTGGTAGGTGTTTGGGGCGTGCGGGGTGTGTTGGAACGCGTAGTACGCGTGCCCGACGCTGGTGGATCCTCGCCATCACGTGATGTCATGGTGATGGTAGCGAATCAAGATTCAAGCCTCAAACCAACACCTCATAGATGTTAGCAAACACCCAGTCAAAGTAAAAATATTGGATGGCCCATGCAGGGAGGTTCAAGCATTTACTAAAGTCAACGTAAAATAATGCACCGGAGTCATTTGGAGAGTGCAAGATTTGAATCAAAAGTTGGATCATAGCTCAGACGCGTTGAGGACTTACCGAGGAGGACCAAAAGATCGGGATTCCAGCATCGCAGTTAAACTACGGACCCAAATATATTGCTGGCTTTTGATATTGGGTCCATGAATTGCACTGAATGTAAAAGGTGGTAGAACGAAATGTGCAGCATACAATTCACTAGTCTCCCGTAGTCAGACCCCAATTTTCAATTTTATGATAGTCGATAAAATTTAACAATTCACGACTGCTCACCATAACTTTGTTGGATTCTGGCCTCGAAGGGATAAGTAGGCCCGCGGTTTCGGAACAAAAATTGAGAAGAACCTATCTCAGTCGCTGAACTCGGGTTTGTAAGAACGGGTTGGAAGAAAGGTTTGGCTTCCTAAGGCCGGGCGAAAATCAATGTGAGGGGAGGTATGTGTGAGATTAAAGGGAATTGAGCTATGAGCATGGTGAGAAGACTAGGAATCGATGGTCGAGGTGAAAGATATTTCTCTACCATAATAGGTTGTTAGTTGCTATCCATGATCTTAACGAATTACAAACTGCGCAACGATGTTCAAAACGTGACCAGCGCACCCGATTTGCATGTTCTGGGCAGAGAGGTGAAGCATTTTCCGCCACATCAGCTTACAAATCATGGCGCACAGCGGACCGTTGCTAGAGGCGTTGTCCCCCGGAGCTGCGACTACAGTCATTCCACGGTCCTTGCAAAATCACTGGTCCTTGCAAATATTTTTTTCCTAGGCCCTAAAAATATATTTCTTTGCCATTTTTTGTGCCAGATCTCTTCATTCATGTCTGATGCACCTCCCACATTATTTTCGGGTGCATAGAGTGTACAATAATTATGTAATCAATACCAAATAAGGCAGATCTGCAGGAAACCCAACTATCCTCTCTACATTGTGTGTTTCACAGGACATAAAATTAATGGAGGGGTATACTGAGTCATATGCCCTAGGCTCGTGACCAACCGCGTTCGCCAAGCACGTGGCTGCGCTAATCACGGTTGGCGAAGCGGCTGGGACATTTGGTCATCATTTTTGGTGGTCCTGCCAAAGATGAGTTGGGACTTAGTAGAATATGACCCTCAACCTTGAAAAAAAGTGTCAAAAGTTCCTGAGTAAAAATTGAATGGTTTTCAATTCTAAGCTGAATGAGACATACTTGTTTTTCGACTTTGGGTGAAGGTCGTGCTCATCGTCAACTGGTCCGTGCGCAGACGGCGAGCACGACCTTCACCAAATGTCAAAAAAACAAGTTAGGCGCGTTCGATTCAGAATTCAAAACTATTCATCTTTCTCTATATCAATTTTTACACTTTTTTTCAAGGTCTAAGGGTCCCATTCTACGAAGTCCCAACTCACATTTGGCGGGTCCACCAAAAATGATGACCAGATGTTCCAGTCGTTTTAGGAACCTTTTTGATCCCTTTGCTCGTCTCGTGATCAAAAAATCGGTTGCCTAAAACAGACTGGTTGCGAGTCTACATATGCCCATGCTATCAAAAATCTGGGGTCATTGGATAGCCCAGGTGTGTGGAATGAACCAATCATCCATACACTGTGCTCACGTGAGGTGAAAACATGCACAAACACCGTGTTGAAGTGAAACATGAATACAAGCAGTATCATGGGTCCAGATGAATTGTGGCACAAAAAAAGATACAGCAAGCCAAAAAAAAAGCCCCTATTTTTCCATGCAATGGTAGGCTTAGAGCACAGTCAGTTCTAGCATGGGACAGGGTATCCAAACACTCGAAAAGTTTGTGTGAAGACATAGGGAACTACTAGCACTATATTTTCGCATTGCAACTCAAGTTTTTGGTTGAGAACACTATCCTGGTCCAGTTTCTGCAGATTTGCAAGGACCGGTGATACCGCGAAAATTGGCCCCCCACCGATTGGCCAAGAATGCTTTAAAATTGATGAGAAACCCTGGATTTTTTTTGCATGGCCTATGTCTACTAGTGCATACATACTACCTATGTATTCAGTTTCGATCCTAAACCTTAGTTTTATGCCAAAAAAGCGGGATTTCCGAACCCTGTTGCAAGGACCGCGGAATGACTGTATACAGAACTATCAGAGAAATGTGAAAATAGACAGTATGAAACGAACTCACGAAGGTTTGAAACAAGTTTGCGCCCTTTAAGGCTCTGGAAGAGGAGTCGGCCCGACGCCGCACCTGAATGGTCCCCCTCAAGAGGCAGGAGTTCGAGTACGAACTCGCGGAGGGTCCAGTTGTCGTCGATCAGCCACCCCACACTTCCGCAAAAGGCATAGACAGAATTTTTACTCGTCCACAAGTCTTGTGCAATCGCAAATTTTGACGAGTTCGACTGCATAAAATCTCAGCACTCCGCCAAGAGAATCAGAATAAGCAACTCACCAAAACCAATGAGTCGATTCTCGCGCGGAGAAGGGAAGAAAGCAGAGTGATACCGGACTTTACCGTCTTCCTCCCCGGAATTTTCCAACCACGAGGAATAAGATACGTAAATAGACGATTCATTCCCTTTCCCTTCGGGAAGGAAAAGGAGAGATCGTCGAGGGCAATACCTTCGACCAAGAACTTGCGGAATCCGCGTTGTGTTACCACCACCGCAGGGTTGTCAATTCCATCCTGAACAAATTTGTTCATGGTTTGACGCTGCAGAGCGACGGTGGAAGTGCTTCCAACCGGTACCGGCTGGGTCCCTGCCTTCTCCGCGGCCTCTGCTGCTTCCCACGCCTCAAACGTTGCATCGTCTGGGATCCTCTTGCACGAACGGAGATGGGAGTGGAAGTTACTATCTACGACGAGGGGTATAGTCTCGTCCGCATATTTCGTGCACCCCAGCGTTCGAGCCGAGGTTCTGTAAGTCCTAGAAAAATTTGGTCATTCTTAAACGAGTGAGGCTAGCATGGCAGTCGAACTTACGAGCACCATCTACACTCCCAGCGCCAAACGGGTTGCGAGTTTTTATTTTGATGCAGAGTCGGCGGCGATAGGTAGTTGGTGATCACCCAACGGCCTCTCTTTGGATTGCGCCCAATTTTGGTCACCGGGGCATCTGCATCATCAATCGGGGGCTCCGAGTCACTGTCCGAGACATTAGCTTGCTTCTTAACTGTACTTCAGTAATAACCTTTACAGGGATAGTTGCCGGAACGCACCTTGAGCTTTTTGGCAGGCGGTTTCGTCATAGAAAGCTAAAACGAGGGAATGTTGATAACGGAGGACTCGGAAGGATAGACACGCACTTTGGTTTGTTTGGCTTTCGATATCTTAGCCTTTTCTTTGAGCTCCTCCGCACTTTTACCCTTTCCTTTCGCTTTTCTTGTGACCTCTTCAAACGTATAAATATTCCCGACCGAATCAATGAACCATAGAAGTACCACAATAACGTCTTCTGGCCCGTCTGTGTCCTCCTCAGACTGCGCGGGAGGATTCCGGGGTGGTTGGTAGTTTTTGTCGCTTGGATCATCATCCGAGTCTGCAACATATTTTTAGCGGCTAAAGATGACTGGTTTAATAGACGACGTACCATTGGATCTTTTAGCCCGAACAACGCTGCTACTGGGTTTGGCCGTCCTCGGAGCAAAAAACTGTGATGTTGGTGGCACAGCACTACCTCCTTCCTTCCGCCCATCGTCATGTAGCCGCTCTACTTAGCAATTCTGGCCCAATTCTTCGCTGCCTCAGCCCTCCTCTACTCTGCAACTAACTTTGTCCTCTGGTTCTCTATTTGCCGCCATCAAGGATTGCCTTTGTTTAATTTTTCAAGAATTGATTGTCAACCTCTCGTCCAAGTCAGACAGTAACAGTCTTCGCTTGTGGCTTGTGCGCATCAACACCGCAGCCGGTTATAGTCATCATAGCCTACCCCTCGTTGCTTCCAGTGACACCTGGTGAAGATCCCGCGTAATGCATGACTATGTACCGTGACAGCCGCAAGAAGGTTACCGCGCTGTGACCCCTTGCCGCTGTGTCGATCTTTCCTCGGATTCCTTCATCAAAATTTGTTTCTTGGCCTGTCCACCTACCCAAACTCTCAGACCATTTGTTAATTTGTACGCATTCTCCCTGCCATGTCGATTATTTAGTCGATTCAAAATTTCTGAAGAGTGATGCATAATTAAGATGAGTTCATCCACCGTGACTGATTGGTGCTTGGTGTATCAAGGGCCACCTCGCCTTGAAGAGGTACCGCAATATCGTCGGCGGTATCTAAAGCGTGCGTATAATATGGGTGTATCAGAGATTAATTTTTTTTCCATGCGATAGAGCTTCCACTTTAGATCTCAGCATGGCTGTCTCCCTCACCTGTAACCTCCGAAGTGGTTCATAACCGCTTTGGAGGCAATAATTCAGCAATACAAGTGAACACCACTCGCAAGTGCGAGGAGGGTGATAGATTCTATGCAAGAGGAATAGTCAAATAGTGGTAGCTTTTGGTACGCAGGCTGACCGTTATGCAACCTCTTTTGTGCCTCAATTTTCCTCTGAACTGGGAGTCTGCCGGTACCCATGATGTGAGGTGGAAAATGAAATCCTCATGCGATTGATTCCGAAAACAATCTTGGTACATAACTAGTTTGAACATTGATACAGTTAACGCAATGCCACAGTGGTGAATCAATGGTGGACATTGAGAGAGGCTATTGGCATTGGAGGCCGAACTATGGAGACACAGACGATAATTCTGAATGGCGAGTTGAGACTAGGGCAATACCTGATTCAATCTTGAGGATTTTCGCTGTAGCAGAGGGAGCAAGAGGGCGGGACAGTGAGGCGGCAGATCAGTCATAGTTGAGGCTCTGGGCAGCGGCTGGAGGTGCAAGGATGCAGCGCCAGGACAATATTATTGGTCTCCAAGTACTCATTAAAATGTTCCAGGGATAGATATAGCTGCGGGGTCATTGCAGAGACGAAGGAACGGGCTCCGATTTCTCGAGGGCATTACTGCTTCTGCACTGGGTTTTGTTGTACACAACAATAATTATAAATTTGCACATGCGAAAGAGGCCCCAGCGCGTGAAGCACATAATAAGGTAAAAACTACGTAGGGCCATACTGTATAACGCGGTCGCACATTTGACGGTTGCGTTTATGCCTCGCTACGGTTGGAATGTTTCACCGCCTTTACACTAAAGCACCCCTTGAGTATTTGCCATGATTTCCGACAGCATTTTATTTTTCCGAATGGGCGCTGGAGTGACTCATCACCTCGCTTTCCCCGTCAGTGGTGGCCACGTGCACGTGGGGGGTGTAAAGAGCGATATACCGGCCAATCTCGTTCCCTTTTTCAGGAAAAGCATCCCCATTGATCGAGAAGTTCAGTTTTGGTTGAAAGGCTGTTACACTTCGGTCACTAAGTAGCAGTTTTCCTCTCACTTTTATGGCCACCCCGATTTTGCCACGAAACAGACAGCCTCGTCCCCCAGGACGACACACCCCGCTGAAATACATAAGGGTCTTTTGGAGATGCCAATGGGCAAGCCTTGCTTCAAGTTTCGGTTGTTGGAAACATCGATAGAAACGAGACATCTGTGAGTAACGGCTGGCTACATATTCTGACCCAGCTAACTGTGTCCGACAGCCGAAACACCCCGAGCGGTGTTCCAACCGATTTTTTGATGCAAACAAGACGTTGTTTGTCGTGGCACCCGAGTTCTTCTGGGTTAATTTTCCTGCAACTTGGCGATCAGGACTTTGCCTATTTTTCTGCAGCGGCAAGACTGGAGGTCTGAGAATGTCGCTGGTTTATAGCTGTTTGCAAAAAGGATGGCAGTAGCCAAATTTAGAATATGGCCTCGCGTCCCCTTCCCTAATTTAACTTGGAAGGTCCATGTCGAGAATCGAATGGAGTTGCCGCCTAACCGGTGAAGAAAATAATCCTGGCTCATGGCTCGAGATGATGGAGTTACAAGGCTTCGGAATGCTCTGAGCGTTAACAGTGGACCAAGAGCGCTAATTGACGGGCGCTTCCAAAGTTTCGGGTTCAAACGTCCATAAGCGGAGTTTAAAAGGCTTCATACAGACACATATAATTTTATAAAGAGAGAGAAAGAGTAATTTTGATCAAGTTGTTTGCCGTGCTCATTTCTCGGCCAGTTCTGAATAAATCCTCCCAGTTCAAGGTGCGTTGGAGACCACTCGGGATATCTGGGGCCGGAAATGAGCCAACGGGGCTCGCAGCGGGATGGGAGAAGCGGAAAAGACCCAATGTGACTGCCCATGACGGCTCTCCGACTCTAATACAACCAAAGCTACACTACGCGCTGTCGGCCCAACCACAGCGTTGGAGAGGGATTAAGGAGGGCTTCTTATCCATACCCTACTCGACAGGTTACTCGCAAAATTTGGGGTGGTCAGAATTCACCCTATATGTTTCGAACCAGATGGCAGCAAGAGGTGAGCGAAAAAATTGGAAATCACATCAAGCCCGGTCTTTAAGTTTTTTCGGGCGCTGAATCCGAATCTGATCCATGCGAGCGAGAACTCAACACAGGCTGACTAAGAGAGTGACAAATAATGCTATGGACCGGAGGCCATCCACTCCGGTCAACATATATATGTAGTGTCTCCAAGTGCTTTTGATTTGTCTTCGACACCATTGCTACAGCTTTAAAAAGCCCACCCACCGCCCGAGTCCTGGTGCTCGCTGATCACTAGGTTAGTGGTCAACCGAACACCTCACTCACAGAGACCCGGAAGCCCAAAGGCTCCGAGCTCCTCTTCCCAAAGTCTTCTGTATTCATTAGCATTCTAACGTCTTAGTTAGCCCATAATCTAAGTCAGAAAGTCCACATCTATTAACGGAAAAGAAATTCGCCGTTGCTCCAATTTGTTTATTTCTTGCCGTTCTTCCAGTACACCGGTGTTAGCGGGTCGTGCCGCTCGTCGGCCCTACCCACTTTATGTGATCTACTGAAAGTGGCTGAAGTTAGGGCTCCCTAACACCCTTACCTAACGGTAACAGGAATTACAGTATGATTAATAGGCACGCCGTTAAGTTGAACATCCTATGGAGGATGGGCTAAAGGCGAACTCGCCGACAGGATCATTATGCTCTCCCGACCTTCGAGGTATGCCCGTGAATTTATTTTTATAATATAAACCGTTGTTAACATGGATACATCCAGTAAGACGAAATCCGTCGAGCAAACCCACCCTCTCGCGGTGTGTTCTTGCTCCGAAAAATCGGTCATTCCAAGGCTTCAAATTGGCCAGAACCCGCCCCAAATTGCCCCGGGTTTTGGTCCCAAAAATCGTCGGATTTAATCAGTCGCGCGACCGATTTGGTCAACCCTGGGAATGGTGGGGTTGCCCAACTCCCCTCTGCTACAATGGCACGTGCTCTCTGATGAATTATATATGAGTTTTTCTATTGTCATTCAAGCCATGCTTCAATTGGAGTTCTGCAGTTGAGCAAATGTAAGCCGGTGGTTCCTTGATGCCAAAGATATGGCACATATACTGTATAAGAAATATTGGGTGACAACTGCGAGCAGGAAACAGGGTTTTTGCTTGCAACCTGCAACAAAAGTGCAAAAAAAAGTTTACAACTTGGGGGATACAAACATCTTTGGAGACTGATTTCAAGTGCTTCGTCCAATCAATCGCACCTTAGCTACGTTCCTTCTGCTGAACTCAGTTTGGCAGGAATTGAGAAATTGTGATGGGATTGATTGGAAAAATGATGCGATCCTCTTGTCGAAATCTATAAATGAAAGTTGATAAATATGTTGCATTAGAGTGCCATTGTTGACTCAAGACGGCCCTGATCGAATGAGACACACTGTCCTGAACCCTTTGTGTGAATAGTGACAGAATGTTGGTATTTCTGCGCCTCTACAGACCTCAGGCAAAAAGATTGAGTTGAATCGGAGAATTTGAGTGGTTTCTGACGGTGGCGTGTCAAGAAGGCCTGCAGCATGTGTATAACGTTTCAAACACCAAATAGATCTCCCGGTGCCACTGGATGGTGATAAACCTCGAATTCAAGCATCCAGTGCATTTTGCCGAGCTGAGCCGATAGCCGAAGTGATGGTAAATCAGATTCAAGCAGATGCAATTTTGATCCGATATGAGTTGTAACCCAAATACTAAGATGTAATCCGGATGCGAAGTTGTACCCAGGCATCACCCTCAAGTCACATTGAATGCTCGTGAAGTGACTCCAAACACGACACCCCTTCTGTTGCATGCCGATGTTTACAACTATGCACTACTCGAAGGACGCCGAATCACGTCAACTTCACGGTCTACGCGTGACAATGCTGGGTCTTCACTTATTCAGGCAAGGTTTGGAACGGAAACATGCACAGGAGAGGTTCGAGCCATATTGTCGCATCCACAACCGGGAGTCCCGAGCTCGGAGCACAAACTGTTAGTTATGGTTGCGTGGATGAAGGAATCGGGATTCAGTCCGCTTAGCGGCGGTGATGATGGATTTGTGTGGAGAAAATTGTAAGTTTGAATTCGCGCTCGTTAAGGAACGCACTCACAGGGACTTCGACTTAGCCCAGAGTTGGGGATCAACACCTGGGAATACCAGGAATACGAAGATCCCGAAGAGGCTGGCACCAACCCGCTCATCATACCGTTGGAGGATGTTCAATGCCAAGTATCGCGCGGAACTACTGTAAGTCGGAATCAACTTCTTGTTAGTCTTTCACAAAATCTTGCAGGTCTCTATTTTTTTCTTTTATCTACATTGTTTTCTGAGTTCCTCAATATATTTTGTTCCCATACACCATACATCTGCAGACTCGATTTTTCAGAAAACCGCCATTTATTTAATTGCGACACCATGAGACAGCATCGATATGGTTTAAAACATGCGAGAACTCCCGAAAACGCTCAAATTTCATGCCACAATTTATTTTGGAGTGATTCGACTCAGAAATGGGCCTAAATGAGCGCGTACAGAACTTTCCGTCGCCCCTGGGGGACAAGGTTTAACTGTCCAGGAATTGGGCCTCGATTTGCGAAGAGAAGTGTTTTCTCACGGCCAACTCCACTCAGCAATGACTCCGAATCGAACATTTACCGCCATTCAGATCGCGCTTGGAGGCATTATTGCGCTTTCCAGAGCTCAATTACTGGGTTTACATTTTGAACCGCGTGACCCTGTTCCCATTTCAATGGGTCACATTTTGAAACACCCTGCAAACCATTTCAATTCTAATTTTACGGCCATTCAGATCGCGCTCGGAGGCACTATTGCGCTTTCCAGAGCGCAATTACTGGTTTGCATTTTGAAACGCGTGACCCTATTGCTGTTGCAATGGTTTACATTTTGAAGCGCGTGACTTGACATCGTTCAAACCATTTGAATTCCAATGAAGTCCCAGGGCCATTTTCCAAGCCGCGCGCCTCAGAAATGGATAGCCCCCACTGCGAAAATTTGCAGCTGGTCAGATCACGCTCGGAGGCATCATTGCGCTTTCCAGACCTCAATTATTGGTTTACATTTTGAACCGGCAGGCGGGACCTGGGAAACCGCTCACATACGTGAATATGACAGGCAGCTAAAATTACAGCTTGTAGTCATTACCAGGGCGACTCGTACGTATCTGAATATATCTTTTATAGCCTCGCCCTGAACTACAAATTTCCAGGGACATTGACATGATTCATTCTCCTATCCCACGCAGCCGACCTCCCACCAGCACCACAAACGCCAATCCGGGGCCATCGATCACGAATACTCGCACCTTCACAATGTCCCACCTCGCGGGGTCTGCCAGAACATGAGTTTAAAAGGCACGATAAAATGTTCCAATTATCGTCTCTGCTTGTTCTCCTCACGACACTCAATTGTGTTTCGTTTACTGCTGCCACATTATTCATTTCGTCCAACATCCGGCAGCAGAGCGCAGCGAACGGAGACCTGGCGAAATTACCACCGACCACCACCAGATGACGCAACGCGAATCAGCCATTGGGTGGCTCCAATGGCTACATCGCAAACACTCTATTTTATAGAGAGCGATTTCACTCGGTTTGAATTCGGGGTGATAGCCAGCGCGATTATGAAAAAAAACTGTCTCCTCCAATTTCCTCCTGCGGGCCTGGTCTTTAATCCAGGAGCTTGGAAGCTCTTCATTCTTGTCAGAGGCGGTGCTGTTTTTGCGCCGGGCCGACTCAATAGTGTCGGGAATTTCCGCAACACATCACAAGATATCCACTGTAGACCTGTTCAGAGGAGAGTGGCGGCTGTGGCTGGCTCAAACGTGAACAGTGTGAGGCGCGGCCAAGGTAAATGCCACGCTGTGCACCCACGGATGCGTCTCCTGTTTCCGTGAGGTTTGAAGAACCATCTGATCTATCAAGGATTTCAGGCTACTTATGGTGGCGGCTATCAAACCGCAATTTTGACCAAATCATTCCAATGCCTCCGATTTATGGGGTGTTTTAACCCTAAAATTTTTATATTGGAGAAAAGGGGGTTACCCTAGCTTACTCTAGCGTCAAAACGCGAAATTCTTGAGCCCGATAATGAGATTTTTGTGAACACCAATACGTGAATTATATGGACCTAAGGAGCCCCCGATTTCGCCTTCCATAGAGCCATCGCAACATCCGACTGCGGTACTTTTTACAGCTGATGTCAGTACCGAAGGCGGGAACGGAAATTTTCGGTTTTGGGATAACCTCACCATAGAAGTGAAGGGGACAACAACTGACGGAGCTCTGGGATTCCAGGGGTGCAACGTCGGTCGTGAAGAACCAGAAGGCGTGGAAGGCTGCGTCGGAAACCGCCGCCGAGGCGCAGGGATTCGCGACTAAATGGGGTGGGCGAATGGTTCGCAAATTGACACGCAACCGGATTTCAGATCGTGTCATCCCCGAGTCCAAAATCACCAAATGCTCATCATGGTGGATCATTCCAATTTATGCCTAGCGTGCCGCGGCATTTTCCCTCATAACAGGATGCTAAATACAACATTCAAAATTTTCCTGAGCCCGTTTCTCGCGTCTGAATTTGTTCTATAGCGGGCCTCGCCAAACTTGTGTGCAAAGATTATACAGAGAAAATGAGCCCAGAATTGGAAAATTCAAAAAATATAATACAACAGCAGTCGCCGGTGGTTAAATTTCCTATAAACGTCCCCGAGGACTTATTGCCTCATGGGGAGCATGATTCCAGCTCAAAATTTGTACTCATTCCACTTCTGCACGAAGAAAAGAAAAAGAAAAAAAAGGAGCCGAAATACATTATAATGGACTGGTTCCACTGTGAGGAACGGGTTTCAAAATGCCATTGAAAGGCAGGTCCTAATGAGATCCTAATGAAATCCTGAAACAACGAAATCTGGTCCGTGTCGTTACTTTTCAGTCACTGGTGGTCATTGATTGTCACTACAATCCGTTTAGGCCGATCAGTCATAACCCAATCTTGGTGGGGGGCCGTCGTGCGGCCTTCAAATATACTTAATACTCGGCATTACCAAAAGTAACTGGACATCACGGAATAGTTTACCTCGGGGCCATACCTCGAGTATTGGCGCATTCATTCTCTGTGATTCATGAACAGATGGTCCTCGACATACCCATGACAGAACTGTTAGCGTTTACGCTTTCTATGACCTAAAAAGCTGTGTTTAATTGACGGTTCGATTAAAAGGGTGATTATTGGCGAGCTTAATTCACTTGCGGAGAACGATGAGATGGACCTGGACCTCTAATACTTTCCAAGAGTATTCCTACATGCCATTCCCAATTTCTGAAGGCCTAAGGTCGGAAGAAATATCACCCAGAAAATTACCAAGAGGAAAATACTGTTATTTTATAAATTTGATATTCTACTGTGTATGAAGGCTTCTATCTCACAGTCAAATAATGAGGTAGGAGCCAAAGACATCCTAGACTAGATTTCTATTCATAACAATGGCAAAAGACTTCATTATGTGTCGATAAAACCGAAATAAAACCGAGTGTTCGGTTACTTTGGTAATGCTGAGTATAGGGATCAATCTATTAATACAAGGGCAGCAATCAGTGAAGCAATGAAAACAAGAGCATTGCAACAGAGTCTGAGGAGGTGTGTCGAACGCAGGAGACTGAGGTAGGCAGGCTTGGCCGATGCGAAGTCGAGTTGGCCGAGGTAGGCACAGATTTGCCGACATGACGTCGGCAGACTTTTAACCGATACAACATACCACACGATGCCTCGGTCCGTAGTGTTGAATAAAATATTTCATATCCTTGACCGCCTTATCCTTCATTCGGCAGACCATCCTGATGCGCAAGGAGAACTGTACTCAGGCGGATTATAATTTTGTATGGACATCTGGGTACATACATGGACCCCCGGGCGAATTGAAACCGATCTGAGAAGGAATTTCCTGACAGCAGATCTAAAACAGTTTTTAAAAAGAAGAAAATTGGGTAGGTAGGTAAGTAGGTTGCCGAACATGGGACTCCGTCTATTTATAAAATTAGGCCTGTCCGTCCGTCCGAAATCTTTTCAAACTCAGCTATCTCCGCTCGACAATGCTGTCTATGCCGAGGAGTCGGCGACGCCGGCTCTCCCCGGACCACATCTTCTGTTTGATGCGGAACGAATGCAGCCAGAGTGCGCCACTCCGCACAATCACCTTCCATCACTTCTCTTTCAAATAGGCTCGAGCCATGAGAAAAATGGCCCAGCAGCCGCTTTATAACATAATCAGGAACACTGCCGAAGCGAAGCGACGGCATAGCTTTTAATGTAATATAATCATCCTCTAGCCCTCGAAAATTAGGCAAGTAATCGATCAGCACCCGAGGATTCCGGCTAATTATTGCCTTTCGAGGTTTTTGACCCTTCATTGTGTATTATTGAGGTCTGCAAGGTCCATGAAAAACAAAAAGGTGCTGTCCTCGTGTCGGAACCGTTCCGACACACTGGGGCAGCAGCAGATTTCTGTTCGAGGTCTGCAAGGTCAATGAGAAAAAAAAGGTGCTGTCCTTGTGTCGGAACGGTTCCGACACACTGGTGCAGCAGCAGATGGCCTTTCGAATTTTCTGACCCTTCATTGTAAATCATTGAGGTCTGCAAGGTCAATAATAAAAAAAGAGGTGCTGTCCTTGTGTCGGAACCGTTCCGACACATGGGTGCAGCAGCAGATGGCCCTTCGAATTTTTGATCCTTGATTGTATATTGTGGAGGTCTGTGAGGTCAACGAAAAAAAAGGAGCTGTCCTTGTGTCGGAACGATGCATCCCCGGGTGGGTTGGCCGAACCTGCGTACTCGCTGCCTCAGGACGACGAGGCCAGCATAGCAGCACGCCCGGCCCGCTACGTCTTCTCTCGCCTCCTCCGGAGTTCTGACGACGCTCAAAAGGGTGCTATATGCCCCATCAAAGGTAACCAGGAAGCCAACTTCATCCCGGGAGGCAACTTTGCTTTTCAAGAACATGAATCCGGGTTTCATTGAAAATGTGAATATCATCAGCGCTAATCCAACGCCATGTCGTCTCTAGCTCCATTCGATCTGTTCCTCAAACGGAGACGGTTCATCCGCTTCCTCGTATCCTCTACATCCTCGTCGCTGCTCGAGTCCACTTCGACCGTCTTTCTCTTCTTTGCCACAGGGTTAGATGCTACACCCGTGGAGTTCATACGTCGAGAAGGCCCTGCCGTACGCGCGTGCCTTTCAGAGAACACTTTCTGCTGAGAATTAGATGTGGCTTATACAGTCTGATCGGACACTCACCGTGCTTACAGTATTTTCCAGCAATGTGCTTACAGGGGGGGGGGGGGGGGGCCTTGCTGGCGAGTGGTGTTCGGGCTTGGCTTTAGTTGTCTAGCCTATGTCAATGCGACTTATCCGGTCCCCGAACCCTCCGGCCCTACAGCGGGACTGGATTCGAGGTCTATACTGCAACACTCCCTCTGATCTCGCTATCCAGTTCTGCCGCTCAAACCAATCATTTGACGTCACCGCATCGTTGTATCACGCGGGAGGATTTTTGTGAGGAGGTCCACTGGATTCCCACCAGATTGGCAGTAGTGGATTGTGATGTCTTTGTTGTCGATTAGGTCGCGGAGGTAATGCTATTTTAATGCAATATGCTTCGCTTTATCGCGCATGGCTGGATTTTCTGCAACGGATATCGCAGCCTGATTATCGCAATGCATAGGGGATGGATGATCTAGGGGTTTCCCCATTAGCTCGCCAAGCTGATTTCAGATGAACATCAGGTCTCTGCCGGTCTGACTGCCCGCAATGTTCTCTGACTCCACGCGCAACTTTTCTGCAAGTCGTAATGCCGATTAAGCCCGACACAACTCCACCAGACGTTAAATACATTATCTAGGTGCATTTTGGTTAGTTTTTGCCTCGGATATATTTCAGAATGCATTATGTAGGCTATCTATGGAGAAATTTCGCCCGGAAATGGCAATGCAACCGAGATATGGTGCAGTCGGCGAGAGGTTGCGCGATCAAAACATGCTCCAAATAATGGGACATGCATCAGTCTGAAAATATTTTTATATTTATAATGGGGCTTAGGTCAATTGGAAAACATTGCTGGAAACATGTTGTCTTCAGGCCGGATTTTGTAATTTCATCCTTTTACCAGCGCAGGCTGCCAAAATCCAACTCACTCCGAACAATGGCCGAAATTCAAAAAACAAACTCAAGACCACATACCCATACATATTTTGAACATTTTGTTTCTTGTGTCTGAAGAGATTCAGAATGCTTTACAGCTAATGTCGGAACCGAAGGCGTGGATGAAAATTTCTTGTTTGGGGATGTTTTCAGAGAATTGTTCGTAGCTCAACCAATTCTTCACCGATTTGGATGGAATGTATGTAAATGTGTCGGGCTAATTCATGCGCAATTATTGATAGAGAGCATTTTTGAAAATATTGTGTATTAGGTAATCTATGTTTTTGGGCTGTTTTGGCACCGAGTGCTGTCTAGCATGCCCAGAACATGGCCAAATGACCTAGTATTTTGGGAGGGACAACATGTATACTTCTGGAAACATGCGAAAGAACTAGAAACACGGATAAATTACTTACAGTTCCTCTAGGTCCATCAGATACATTTGGCAGTTTTGGCATTCAGAGATATTGTAGAGATTACACTTATCGAGGGATTTCATATATTTATGGCTCTATCACATGCTTCCTCAGCTATACATGTTGCCCCTGCCAAAATACTAGGCCACTGGGACATGATCTCAGCATGTTAGACAGCATTCAGTGTGAAAACGGGTCGAAAACAGAAAATCCCGAATACACAATATTTTCACAAATCCCTCTCTATCACTAATTGTGCGTGAATTAGTTGAGTAGATCTATATGGTTTTCATGTGAATCGGTGAGGAACTGACTGAGATATTGTGAATTCTTTGAAAACATCCCAAAACGGAATTTTTTCGGTCGCGCCTTCGGTTCCGACATTGGCTATAACGCCCGAAAACCTTTGCGCGAGGCTTGGGTGGGTCCGAATTAGTGTTTTGATCAAGTGACCAAGCGATCGGACATCGGTCATTGCCACCACCACTATGACGCATCGACAGTCATCAACAACTTGTCTTACAGCTAATGTCGGAACCGAAGGCGTGAATGAAATTCCTTCTTTCAGGACATTTTCGGAGAATTGTAAATATCTCAACCAGTTCTCCACCGATTTACATAAATGAAATGTATCTAGATATGCTGGACTAATTCATGCGGAATTAGTGACAGAGAGGAATTTATGAAAATATTATGTATTGGGTAGTGTGTGTTTTGTCCCAGTGACCTAGTATTTGGGGAGAGACAACATGTATACCTGTGTATACCTGCGAAAGCATATGGCAAGCCAGAAATGGGGATAATTTAGTTGCAGTCCCTCCAGCACCATTGGATACATTTGGTGGTGTTGACAGTCAGAGATATTGTAAGGATTACATTTATCCAGGTATTTCATGAAATTATGGCTCTGTCACATGTTTACTAAGGTATTCGCGTTGTCCCTCACAAAATGTTAGGTCGCTGGGACATGTTGTGGGCATGCTAGACGGTATTCGGCGCAAAAACGGACTGAAAACACAAATTACCTAATACATAATATTTTCACAAATTCCTGCATGAATTGGCCCGAATTATCTAGCACGATTTCATCCAAATCCATGAAGAACTGACCGAGATCTGAGGAATTCTTTGAAAACATCCCAAACAGGAAATTTTTCATCCGCGCCTTCGGTACTGCCAATGGTTGTAAATTGACATCACCGACCCACCTGCTGCAAGTATCGAAGGCGGCGGAGCATATAGAATACTGAATCCCAACGTCGGGAAGAACCGTGCTTAAAACTGAGATTTTTTGGAAGAAATCTCATTATGTAATTGGATCAAAAAAACAAAAACAAAAAACGGTATTTTGTCCCAGGCAGATTTTCAATGAAAATACAACGCACCTACTCCGAAGGCAATCCGATCAAAATTGAGCCCGTGGCGCCGATTCTGCTGGAAACCGTTGAAAAAAAATACCCCGACCGCGCCTTATGTTCTGCAAACGGCTGTAAATGTAACCCTTTCAATATCTCTGAGTGTCAAAATCACCAAATGTATCCAATGGAGCTGGAGGTACTGACTAAATTATCCCTACTTCTGGCTCTGTCACATGCTTTCGCAGGTATACATGTTGTCCCTCCCCAAATACTAGGTCACTGGGACATGTGGGCATGCTAGAATGCATTTGGCCCAAAAACGGCCTGAAAACACATATTACCTGATACATGATATTTTTACAAATTCCTCTCTGTCACTAATTCCGCATGAATTAGCCCAACATATCTAGCTATATTCCATCCAAATCGGCGGAGAACTGGTTGAGATATTTACAATTCTCCGAAAACATCCCAAAACGAGAAATTTTCGTTCGCGCCTTCGGTTCCGACATTAGCTGTAAATGGCCACCACTCCAATGATTTTTGAAAGTGTTCGACATCATCTCTCAGCAACGCTTGGACCCAGTGCGAGACACGTAGAATGATTTTTGACCAAGCACTGCTAGGTGGTAGGTTGTGTGCAATAGATGTGGTCAGCCTCGAGGGTGCGTAAAGACACCTGTTGTAACAGGATGTGGGATCAAGCGAGCCTGGCTGCCTGGAGAGACAGCGAGTGTGATGGCGGAGGGTGGAAGGGTCAGAGTAGAGGTATGCGTGCCGGGTAAAGTTGTTTTACCACTTCTCTGGATGTTTCTGACGGTCCGAAAACTGCAACTTGCGGAAGGCAATTACGGCTGGCCTGGCGAAGCTCAAGATTCATACCGACAAAGCCTTAGTCAGCGATTATCCGCTAATTGGTGCCGGTATGAGTTTAACAACGTAACATATGATATTATCATCATCTAAGCGTTAACGCCTCTAGTTCTCCATCCCGCAATACATCTCAGTTACTTCCAATCGGGCGACTGGGAAGAGAAGGGCCTTGCCTCGCATGCCAAAATTATGCTAGAACACCTCTACATGCCCTACTGAAACTCGTAAGTCCCGCAGCCATAGCTATTTCAGTTTATTGAAAGGTTTATTGCGAGGTATTGCAAGGTTTATTGCAGGTAGCCCTGCAAGACCTTGCCGCATCCTAATTAGAGCTGCCATATCGCTGGTGATGGCACCTGTAACTAGGGTGGTTATGTGGGATTATTAGGTGTTTTCATCGATTAAGCCTATGCATGTATCAGCTTGCAAATTCCGGATAACGGATAATAATATGATGGCCAGATGGCCAGGTGCTTCGAACAAGGTACAAAACTGTGTTAAGGTCGTCAATTGTGATATAGCATAGCTGTGCTCCTCCATCGCTGGTGACATGTATGTAGGTGGTAGCGCCATAGACCTCAAGTAGCGTCTTTCCGCAGAAGGGTCGAATGAGTGCATCTGCCGCGGTCCCACGACTCCTAGGAACCGATTCCTCGGAATGGAGCTTTTTGTCACGTGGCGCAAATCCCAATCTTCCCTAATCTTCCGGACCAAGGGGGGATCAACGATCAAGAAATATACACAGGGTCCTTTTTAGGCTCATATAAGGCTGAAAGATTTATATCTGAAGAGTTCAGGTTCGCCTGACCACCGGCTGAAAAGTTATGACACTTTTGATGGCAAGTTTGAATATTTTCTGCGATTTTTTTGAGATTTTTCCTGCATTGGGCACATTGATTGGGACCTTTTTCGAAAAAATCTCGGTCGGAGGACCCCCCTCTTTTAGCGGGGAAAGTGTATCTCCGTGGGAAAAATAGAGAAAATCAGAAAAAAAGCTGGATTTTGATCTCCCAGCCATTTCTAAGCCCATCCAAGACCCCGTCAGAGCCAGTTCCATTTGGCTTTGTGCCTTCCTGTCCGATTTAATCCATGCCTTGATCGCCTTCCTGGTGTCGGCGGTATAAAGGACGGGTAGAGATAAGCTACTAGTAGAGGGCGTAGGTTGATCTCTGGTGTATGCTGAGCTGATAAAAGTGTTCTCAAGTGGATCTACAGTGGCGGAAAAAAGAAATGGCCGCAGCAATTTGGGCTCATTTGCGCACCAAATCACTTCAAATAAAATAGTGGTGAACAATTTAATGACGTCCCGCACTCCCCAAGAATCAAGAATCCTTCCTAATTGCGTGGGATGATCTACCGTGATCCACGAGGACCTTTCTGTAGAAGACCTGAAGTTGTATTCGTGGCCTTCACCTCGGGGATCCACAGTGTCCATCCACAGGTGTTTTAATACTCAACAGAACAGTTCCGCCGATATACCGATCCATGCTCAAGGCGGGTCTGTTATCATTTTTGGCTGAGTTAAGCGTTAATACTTTATAATGTATAGTGGAGAGGGGCCGAATGGGATCCAGGCTTTGAGGTGAAGGTCTACAAGCATTCATGGTACATGCAACAAATGAAAGCGCTTGCCATTCATCAGAGATCCAGCTTGCACCGATGGAGCGCACCTGCGCAAAATGGTTGATTTGCGATGTAATATTGAGCGGGTTACCCGTTGGACTCGGGGTCTGGTCTTGGCCGGTTGTATTCAGTATTTTTTGGAGGCTCTGCGGCCGAGGTCTTAAAGAACTTCATTATTAGTTCGCCGGTTGAATTCTAAATATACTCAAGGCTTCTTTCGCGCTAATTAACGGGCTCGGTGAAAGTGCCGCCAGTGCCGCCACTGACGCCTTTTGCCGCCCTTTGCGGCACAGATGTGACGCCCCCAAAAAGGTAAATTGCCGCCCCTCTGACGCCCTCGGGGGCGGCAGTTTTGTCACACCGCCGCCTACTTTGTCACGCTGCCGCCTCTTTTCAGGCATTGCCGCCCCACCTAGAATTCCTGTTTTTTTTTTGCGCCCGCCATCAGCTAGCGCCTTCTCTGCGCGATGAAATTGACTGAAATGGCAATTTCTTGTGTCCGTAAATTATTTTGTGACTCATCTGAATTACAGCCCTTTGCAGAACTTAGGGCGCGGCCGTTTTTTTTTTCTGTTTTCAGCGGTTTTGGGGAGGACAGCTGCTGTGGGCTCAATTCTCATCTGTTTACTTTGTGAGTATGCTCAATCTATTCAGAATTTCGATGCGCAGTTTTGTGCGTCTTCAGATTTTTTATTTGGTTCTCCGATCAAATTTATGGCCCAAGTGCGCATATTTTGGGATATTTCCAGGCAGGACAGCTCTAGGATGAGTATTTCACACCCAATTGCCCTAAATTTTGTATATGGTGGACTTCTATGTATAATCTAGTTCCTGAAATACCGGGATAGTGAATGGAACCTCTCTATGATGTCAGGCTACCGTATTGAAACAGCAAGCTGATTGAGATTAAATCTACCCAATATTTCCTGACCACTAGATTGAAACCAGGAGTTATATTCACTATCCCGGTATTTCAGGAACTAGATTGTACATAGAAGTCCACCATATAAAAAATTTAGGGCAATCGGGGATGAAATATTCATCCTAGAGCTGTCCTGCCTGGAAATATCCCAAAATATGCGCACTTGGGCCATAAATTTGATCGGAGAACAAAGTAAAAAATCTGAAGACGTGGAGAACTGCGCATCGAAATTCTGAATAGATTGAGCATACTCACAAGGTAAACGGATGAGAATTGAGCCCGCAGCAGCTGTCCTCCCCAAAACTGCTGAAAACAGAAAAAAAACAGCCGCGCCCTAAGTTCCGTAAAGGGCTGTAATATGATGGAGTGTCAAGAGGGTATATGGTCTTTCTGTTAGTTTACTTTGCTCAAAGGCTGGCCGAAAACGCAGAAATCGTTGATTTGACGCTACCCAGAATACAGGCTTCTGCAGTCTTTCCCACCAATATCATTGGCTGCCGTGTGAGATTTCACTGTTTTGGTGTCAACTTGCTTTAGGCGGAATCTTCATCCAAACCACGCTCCTGGAAGGCGGTGCGCGTCTGAAGAAATGGGCTGAAGATGACGGAGAGGACATGGACGACAAGCACAAGCGAAAATATGCCGCCATGACTCGACGCCAATTCTTCGAACACTTGGAGGATTGCAAGAAAACTAGGCTTGCAGAGGACGAAGATCGGGCCAACGAGCGGAGCAAGGCCAAGGGTAAACGCCGCCGCTCAACCGATGAGGACGCTGACGTTAGTGATGCGGGTACTTCAAGCGAGCTCGACTCGGAGACCGAGAAGCTGTTGCAGCGTGCATTGAAGAAGGCGCGCAAGATGAAGAGAGCGAAAGACGGCCAAGGACTGGCAGGGCCTTCCCACAGGAGGAAGGCTAGGTTGACGTCGAATGAGCTTGATACCCCTGCGTAAAGTCACACTTCTCACTCCCCTCACTGTCCTTACTGCACACTATCTTTGTTATATCCCGGCACAACTCGTCCTGTCATTACTCTCCACTGTCGTTACATGAATTTATTGTGTTGTCGCTGCGATTGACTGTCAGAGTGTGTGGGCCGACCAGACAAGCTTCTCCAATAACAGTGGCGTCCAGTAACTTAAGAGTAAACTGACATGCGCAGCCGCTGAAGCTGAAGGGAGACGAGGAAGCATCTTCTTGTGAAGTCGTCCCATTTTTGGAAAGATTGGTTCACAAGCTGTCAATCGATGGAGAGCCTTCAGGGCTCTGGCCTAAGAACCAGGGCATCAAAGGGAAATGTGAACAGACAGTTTTTCTCAGAATCGCGCTGGCTATCACCTCGCAATCAACCGGGAAAAATCAGGTCTCCATACCGGGTCACGGTTTGTCAGCACAATGGCAAATAATGCATCTTCCTATTGAGATCCGGCCCGAGCTTCACAGCACCGCCTCCTCGAGTATAGAGGACATTGTTAGCAAACAGACATGAAAAGACAACATACAAACTCACAACTTGGTGCTCCAGGAAACTAAGGTACTGGTCCCGATGCATAGACCCTTCCACAACGGTGCTAGTCAGCATTCCACGTGAAGTGAGGAGGCCAGTAGCAGTCAGACGGCGTCCGCGAACAGCCTTCCGACGCTTGACAGCGCGTTTACCCTTCTTTGCACGTCCAAGACGTCGGCCAGGTGTTTTGTCATTTTTGGAGGTTTTGTCTAGGAAGCCTAGGAAATGTGCTGGGTATTGTGAGATTTCACGAACATAGTCAAGTCGAGTGGGCCCGCAGCGTTCTTCGGCAATTTCGGCGAGTTTTTTTGTGGAAATCCCTGCACGCTCTAGCTCCCGATGAATAGTGGTATAGTGGACAGATATGAAGCGATTGTGTTGAAGGAGCTTAAGGAGTTCGTCGAGAAACCAGTCTGGACGCTCCCGAATGAGGAGAATGAGATAGTCAACGTCGTCATGATGTAGGAGGCGAGGACGACCAGGACGATTGCTCTTGCGCTCAACGTCACCGATTGTGCGCCAGAGATTTAGCATGCGAAAGAAGGTCCTGCGGGGGAAGCCGACACAGGATAGGATGGTCTTGAGCGGGAGATGGCCTTGCTTATAGAGGTTGAGCGCCGCGATTTTTAAATCTCGGCTGATGCTGTGATTCCCCATTTATGCACAAATAGTTACAGGCTGTGGCGAGCCAGTACGGTCAGCGTGAATCTGGAGCGGGATGGTATTATAACGCACTTGGAATGATGGAAATTGAGCGAGAAATGAGCGAAAACGAACGAAAAGGTGTGCAAGTGAAGTCGTCCGAGGCAGAATTTGGATTTATTGAGCTGAGGAATGGAGCGACGAGAGTAGTATCGTTAGAGCGCGACTGAGAATCCCGTTCAAACGGGCCTATTCCGAGGGAAATCAGTCCAGAATAGCGCCCAGGATGTGTGCTACAAGATTAGAGGCTAGCGGAGCTGTCGCCGAATGTGGCCAAAAATAAGCGCTGCAATTGGAAGAAAAGACAATGTGAGATGGATAGCGGCTTCGAAACGCTGTCGAACGCACCTAGTTTCAAGAAATTCGGATACGAATTGGGCTTGCAGTGGACGCATCAAGAGCCGAACTATGGATGTTGTTTCTTATTTATAAAATGATCGGAGGTGCCATTACTTCCCCAAAGAGCTGTAAAACTGTACGTGGATGTGCTTTATCTGGAACGCAAATTGCGTGCTTTACAGATGGGCGTGTTCAGTGACTTATCTCTTGAGCAGAAAGGGAATCAAGTATCTGCGGGCTATCACCTGGTTCAAAATGTAAACCATTAATTGGGCTCTGGAAAGTGCAATAATAGAGAGCTTGCGCAAAAGCCGCACGAGCCGCATGCGGCTTTTTTGCATTGCACAAAGCCGCACGGAAAATTTGAAATGTGAGAGGTATCAATCAATGTGAGCTTACCTGAGGCGAAGGAGAGGTGCTGTGGGGAGAGGGAACATCCTCGGCATTGCCTCTGCTGCGCGGCAGACATGGGAGTGTGGGAAAAGAAAGTGGAGCTTGAGTGATGCCTTCGTGATGCGTGATAAATGCGGTCTCCCACAGTTGCTCATCCAACAAATAGCACTCTCAGGAGTGGAATATGGGATTTGACGGTGAAACGCTGACTATGAGGCTGCTCGTGAAAATGCGAAATGAATATAGCTCTAGTGCGAACACCAAAACCACACCAAAACACACTAAACAACACTATAATCTTGCGTGCGAGGTTCAGGGTTCCAACCACAGTATATGGCTGCTGCAATTTAACTAGTTCTTTGAAGCGGACTTTTAGCTAAAGGCCGACTTGTGATTATCTGAACTGTCTTAGGCGCTATACGCGTCCTGAGAGATTCGGAAAGTTGTTTAACACAAGATTGTATTGTTTTTAGATACTCCTAGGTCGCTGATGCGATTTACTACCAAGTTATGTTTCGCTTTTCCAGTCACAACACGTTTTAGTTAATAGTATGACTTGTCGTCAAAACTATGTCCCTGAATGCCCGTGTCCAAAATCCGTATATTCACGTGTTCCGTATATGATTCCCTTATAATTCACGCGTCGAAATCCAAATCTTAGCCAACCAAACACTTTGTATTGTAACTAGAACAACAAAAGAAACTAATAGCTTCTAGAGGTGCTCCGAATGGATACCAATCTTTCTAAGGCGACACTAAGCAATAGCCCAGGTCTAGTAGAGAAAGGGTAGGTCCACTCTGGAGTACCACTCGATGCCTACATGCTTTATATACAATTTCAAGAACCCTAATAAGGAAATGCGAACATAAATACACTGTTAGTCAAACGGATAAACGGAAGTCGGCGGTTGATGAGCCCCGACGTTATTAGTACCAAAAAGAGACATGAGAGACGATAAGGAGAGGGTATAGGGTATATTTTATAAAGAGATCAAGAAATTTGCCTCCGTTGATGGAGACAAAACCCTTGATACGAGTAAAATTAGGAAACCCCCTGCCCAGCCATGTCCTCCTGACTCATGGCCGCATGACTGCCTCAGTCAGCCACATAAACCTGTCCTAGTTCCTCGAGCCTCGGTCCAAGCGACTTGTATCACCCAAACGGACAACTCGGCATGTTCCGAAACCGATCCGCATCCCCGTGATGTCTCGGTATTACCCGTGCCGGATTTAATCGGCTTTACTCGGGATTTGAACTCGGTACGGTCAACGTTTGACCCTCCCGGTGCACATATATTCAAACGATGTCCCGAACGTTCCCACAACCTTCCTAATTGTCTGCCAGATGGATAGTAGTTATACCCTTGGTAAGACCGCGCAGTGAAACCCCAATCTTGCTAAGAGATGGTTGGGAAACACCTTTAGTTATTGGTCCTCTAACCCAGAAGAACGCAAAGCCTAGACGGCCTTTTGTGTAATCAGACTCAAGGACCCTTCACATACACGTTTAGTCCATAGCTAACTGCTCGGGTCTCGCAATAGCCCTTGCTGAGTGACGCCAAGTGCATAGCCAACTTATAGCTAATGCATTGCAAATGTCCGTAAAATTGAAATTTTCACGGGTGTTCAAATGCCAGGCTTATCAACGGGCATTGAATGGTATTTAGCAGGACAAGAATTAAGAACAGCAAAGAAAAACCCGCGGCTTTGCGCAATGTACAAAAGCCGCGTGCGGCTCGTGCGGCTTTTGCACAAGCTCTCTAATGCCTCCGAGCGCGATCTGAATAGCTGCAAATGTTCGCAGTGCTCAGGGCTATCCATTTATGAGACGCGTGGCTCAGAAAATGGCCCTGAGACTTCATTGGAATTGAAATGTCAAGTCACGCTGTTCAAAATGTGGACCATTGAAAAGGCAATAGGATCATGCGATTCAAAATGTAAACCACTAATTGCGCTCTGGAAAGCGCAATAATGCCTACCAGCACGAACTGAATAGCTGTAAATGCTCGCGGTGTTCAGGGCTAGATGGGAAGAGAACATATGGATCTACAATTGGAAAGGTTTATCAATGAGGAGAGAAAGATAAAGGGTAGTTATGAATTTAATTGATCCTCACGAGCCAGACCTTTTATCTGAGACTGGGTACTCGGCCACCTTACCATAATTTAGCCTGAATCTGCCCATGGAGGCCGCTAGGTATCTGCACCAAAGGTATGCATCCTAAGAGTGAGTTCAGACATTTTCCACGAATTTACATGGCGATTCCATGCCTTACTGAATTTTCTTTTCGGCGGTGACCCAAAGGGGCAATAAATGGGCTAGTCGGCCACCTGGCTCTATCGCTCGTTTACACTGGTTCCCTTCACCCCACTGTAGCCCAAATTATTCAAAGGATACAATTGCACGATTCTATCCTATTCTTTTTCTTTTCTTTTTTTTTTCTTTATAAGATTATCCCTGTCTGAAGCCTTTTAAACTCTGCTTTTGGGAGATCAGGCCCGAGGCTTTGGAAGCACTCGGTCCAGACCTTTGGAAGTGCTCAATAAACGGCGGTTTCTCGGGGCTTTTGATCATTAAGCGCGCGGGCGCCTATAAAAGTGTACAGATTGCCAAACTCCGCTTTGCCCGGGGTATCAGCGTTAAGCGCCAAACCGGCCGCTTTGGAGTATTGGCAAATTAGAATTTTGCAATGAAGTTTTATGGATTTCACGAGATTTTCAATAGTTTGGCCGGTACTTTACTTGCATCAGCATCTCACAAAAAAGAAACCCAATTTTTTACTCCATGCTTGAAATTTTGTGGGCCCCAGATTTACCCAGATTTTGTCTCTAGCAAAAGTTTTTTTTCGTCTGCACGAGATCTGCTATCCAATTTAAAACTGAGTGAGCTGAACATATTTCTGGGTGGATATGGCCACATAAATGAAAAAAGCGCTGAAGCCGTACCCTGGCCAAAATTTTTTCTCCGGCCAATTTGGCCACTGATTTTTGGAAGTGGCAGCTAGGTGATGCGCACCATAGCAAAATTTCAAACTATTTTTATTACGACCATTTGTGACCCCTAAACCTCATCGCTACCACTGTACATCGCAAATTATATCTCTCCATTCGTCCGCTGATTTTATTATTTGTTTTCTTATGCAAATGGCTGTAAATCCAGGGTTTTTACATTTTTTTTTGAATTTCTGTGATCAATAAAGGGGGAGTGGTTCTTACAGTGTTGGCTGGATTTCAAAGACTTCGAGTATTTTTTATGGTTGCTTAGTGTAGTGGTTGTGCTCCCTTTTCCATTTGGTCTCTTTTCTGGAGGTCATTGGTTCGATTCTCCCATTGGGATCTTTCCCGGTACAAGGTGCCCTCCGGAATACGGCAAAGTACATCGTATCAAAAATCTAGGTCAATCCGAGCATTATTAGTGCTATGAGACCCAGGAGGTCCCCAGGTTTGAAAATGCAGTCCTTCAGCTCCGGCTCCATGCTGGAGTCATTACTTCCCGGGTGCTTCACGTCTTCCCCGGCCCGCCCAAGGGTCTCTCCAAGGCGAACCATAATCGTGTCCTTCAAGCGCTGGGATGGAACGACGACTTTGTCGTCCAATATCCCAGCAGAGAATACAGCCTCAACGGTCGAGCTAAGAAGGTTTATTTGATATCGAATTTGTGTCTCGCTCAAATTTGATGAATGCACTTAACCCCAAGACTTGGCCAGTACACTGAATATCATCACGAGGGTTGCCTCCTCCCCAAACACATTCGCTGCGGTTTTATTTGCTCCCCATACACGCGAAAGAACGGATCAATATTTTAAATGGTGTTCATCCGTAAACCACCTGGATACGGACTAAAGCATGATACTACATCATCAGCTCGTCAGGCTCAGCATCTTTGCGATCGCCGAAAATGTGAACGCTGTCAGAGATATGAGCTTCCGGGAACTCAACAATGCACATCAAAACGAGGATCACCTAGCCTGTGTGGCATACCTTCCTCACTTCAACAAGGTTTGAACATATTTGTACATGTGCGAGTTATTACGTGGCTGTCCAGGACCATCTTATTAACACTTCAGTACAATACACAGGCATACTGACTTTCCTAAGTAACATGGGCCAGAAGGAAAAAAAGAACCCCCCCGAGGTACATTTATCGGTGCAAGGGTGGTGATGTGTGTCTTTATCAAGGCAATGTACATGTATATGATCAGCGCGGCGTCGACTGACTCGAAAACAGAAGACCAGAAATGCCTGCCCTACACGTTCCACAAGGAGCTGACATGGAGCTCACTTCGACGGGACTCGTTGCTCCTTCCTCTCTGTCCTGCCAGTTGTTTGCGTAGTGGTGGGTCCGCCGAATGCCTTCGCTCGCCCAGGGTGGCTCTTCCCCTCCTGCGCTCGTGGTGATCCCGGTTCAGGTTACCGTTATCATTGGACTCGACCTTTGCTGTTGTTGTCTGGGAGGACTTCTGTAACGGCTGCGCTGCTGTATTAATGTCACCCGTTTGGCCTGTTTGGTGAAGGTCTGCAGCACCCGATCCTCCCAGTACTTTGGCTCGACCTTGGACGTCGAGAGAGTACTCGACATGTTGCTGCAGGATGAGCGACGGGTGCTCCCCATGCAGACAAAGGTCCGATGAATCCCGCGGGCGACCTTCATATGAGGGATGCAGTGGACGCACCCAACACGGGTTCGTGCAGGCCCTGGGGCCATCTATGTTTCCCGTGGGGGAGGGCCAACACACGGTGGACGAGGGAGAGTGGATAGGCGGTGCTAGTTCAGGGTACATATCAGCAAAAAAGAAGGCATCGCAAAAGGAAGTTGAAATAAAAGATAAAGAATAAAAAATAGGGTTGTAAAGCCTGTGTGTGAAAGATCGCACACACCGAAACCTGCCCGGATACTCACCCTCCGAGCACGCTCCTCCCAACTGTACTCCTCCCCCACCCGTTCCCGACGAACTCCCCACCCCGGGCAACGGCAGAGATGCAAACGAGGACTGTGCTGCACTCGCCGGATGCCCCACCCCCGAACACCCGAATTTGTGGTCGAAGCGTTCCCAAGAGGTCCTCGACCGGTCAGATGCTCCGTGGCCACCTGTTCCGGTGAGCAGTCTGGGGTTGTTGCGGTACACTTTCAATGACCGGCCGTTGTATTCGTACCTAAAATGGGGGATTGCATTAGTTGCCTGTTTGCCCTGTCCATCACGTGGCCCACGGGAATCGGCTTCAAGGAACAAAACTCACCCCGAAAACATATCAACTGCCCTGCAGGCGTCTTCCTCCTTGGCAAAGATGACGGTGCCAACCGTTATGGTTGAGGGCAACATCTGCGTAGAGAATGGGGCCCGCCTTGCGGAAAGTGTCCTTTAGATCCTGCCACTGGATGTGGAATGGTAGCTGGTACAATTAAGCCACGCACATTAAGAGACAAAAGAAAACGGACATTTTCCACAAAAAGATTCGACCCTGGCGGCACATAATTGTCCCCCATGGCGTGGGTGAAGTGGACCTCCAGGAAGTGCCCATGCCACAGGTAGCCACTGAACATGCTGACTGCACGCTGAGCGCCATCCATGGTGGCCAGTAGCACGGTTCCGCAACCGCCGTTCACGGAGACATCGGCACGCAGAACAGTGCCAGCAGTGTGGAAGAGGTCCTTGAGGTCCTGCCAGCGGACATGGTAAGGAAGATTGGTGACAGAGAGCTGAGTGCAAGTGTCAAGCAGAAGGTTTGGGGCTGTGGTGGTCACCATCTGGATGAATGCATCGATATCATCAAAGGGCATTGTGTTGGAGGACAAACTGGTTCTTTGTTATCGGATTCATTGACTCAGCACTGATCACGTGGATGACATCAAATCTCCCAAATAAGGACCTGCCTGGAGATTCCCGAGATACTAACACTGATCAGATCTCCATTGCTTTGGATATGGTAGTACGTATTCATCTATCTTCAACATAAACAAGCGCTCGGGGGACCGCTCCGCGGTCCCCCTCCCCCTTTATTGATCACAGAAATTCGTAAAAACCCTGGATTTACAGCTGTTTGCATAAGAAAACAAATAATAAGATCAGTCAGACGAACGGAGAGACATAATTTGCTATGAAAAGGAGATATACAGTGGTATCGTTTTTGCCAGTATCTCTATCTTTATAAAATTACGCTGTCTGAAGCCTTTTGTCGGATATGATTTCGGAAACTCAATAAGTATGTGACTCTTCGTCAGGTTGCAATCAAGTTCAGAATTTTCTAGCCCATCCTTCAAGGCAAGGGCCGAATTGATAAAGTTGCAAGTAAATTTCAAGTTAGTGGCGCCGGTTGGGCGCTTGAAATAGCGCCTCGGAAAGTTTCCAAATGATGATTGGCATTGTGTACACTTTTATAGGTGCACGCACGCGCTTCCACTACTTCAGTTGAATCATTGGCGTCAGTTTGGCGCTTGAATTAGCGTCTCGGAAACTTTGATAGCGAAAAGCGGAGTTTGGCATTGTGTACGCTTTTATAGGCGCGCGTGCGCTTAAAGAGATCATGGGGCCAAAAGCCCGAGGAAGCGCCGATAATTGAACGCTTCCAAAGTTTTAGGGCTGGGTACCGTGCGAGCGCCCACAGTCTCGGGCTGAAACGTCCATAAAAGGAGCTTGAAGGGCTTCAGATGGACGTCCGTAATTTTATAAAGAGAGATACAGCCTGCCTGGAGATTCCCGAGATACCAACCACTGATCAGATCTCTATTGCTTTGGATATGGTAGTACATAAGATCACTATTCTCTCCTTATGTACCCTTATGTTGAGGATAGATGAATACGTACTACTATATCCAAAGCAATGGAGATCTGATCAGTGTCAGTATCTCGGGAATCTCCAGGCAGGCTGTATTTATGTTGAAGATAGATGAATACGTACTACCATATCCGAAGCAATGGAGATCTGATCAGTGTTAGTATCTCAGGAATCTCCAGGCAGGCCCTTATCAGTACATAAGATAGATAGATATGTACTACCATATCCAAAGCAGTGGTTGGTATCTCGGGAATGTCCAGGCAGGCTGTATTTATGTTGAAGCTGTAACTGATTTGCCACAAGTTGAAATGGGGCGGACAGGTGGATAGGGATGTCGAAGATTTCATCCCTGGTCGGAAGCTGTGGAAGATCGAATCATCGAGATCAAGCCTCGGAGGGATGAGGACAGATGAGACCGTCGAGCGATAGCAGGGCTCGTACTTATTGTTCCCTTTCGTTGACTGGACTACCGCTTACCGTCCACATCACCGGAATAGTGCAACAATCAAGATGTGACTGATAGGGGACGCGTGGTTTGTCATGAAACATGATGTACACTGCACCCGCGGTGCGAGCACGGGCTCCCCGTGTGGTACCGCCCCGTCTAACCTGACTCACGTTCAGGAACAGTGTGGATTTCGAAGGCGCTGGGCAAAGTGCGACGACTCACGTGCAAGGTCATCACCGGGCTGTCTCGGTCAAGTCTCGGTAACCCAGACGTTCGGGTGTGATCTCCTTTATCTTATCCGTGCCGTGGATTGATCCGGCGGAGTTTTAATAAATGATAAGAAAAGATCCGCGGAGGGTATAGCAACACCCCGGGTGGTGTCACATCAATCACTTCCCATCAAACCATCAGCGGCCGTCCTATGGCCGAATCGAATGTTTTCCGTGGCCACGATTATTCTGGTTCCGAATCTGATGAATCAGACTACAATCCCGCGGATATCACTCTGTCTGACACTGAGCCCTCGAGAGAGGCTAATTATCACCTCGGGCCTAATGCCATGTCCACTGAGGCTAGGCTCGTGACCAGCCCTGCCAAAGAACGGCAATACTTAGTGCAAGCACTATGCCGTAGGCAGGCTGGTATAACTCGGGCTGTGCAAAGGGCCTGGGCCTGAGTTTGAAATTTTTGGCGGGTGCCGAACATCGGCATCACGGTGGCTGCCCAGAGCCATCATTTCCCTCAATTCGGGTAGGATTGATTCGGGAGTAGAAGCAAACGATTCACATTGAAAATCCGCATAGCATGACAATTTACGATTTTTTCTGAGCATCCTGTGAATATTACCTCAGCCATGTGTGATGTTTTTTCGGTATTTTATTGCAGAGTGGCTGTAGCATTACTGATACAGTATATACCCGGTACTTGAGCGAAAGGAATTTGATTTGTGTCCCTACCCTTATTAGTCAGGTTTTTGGTCCGAACCTGTTATGGACCACAATTCTCACATTTATGTCTATTGACTGTCCAAGATTTAGCCCAATCGAGGCAGAATTGAGCGAGATATAGTGAAAATTCGTTTCGCTCAAGTAATGGAGTGATCTTGCACAGCCAAACAAATAAGCAGAAAAAAAACATTTGGCTCATCATCTGGCGGTTTTCCGTCCCAATTTGAAGGTTAATATTCCTTATAAATCTAATGTTATTGCCTGAAACATGTATTGTGTCCAGATATGCAATGGAATGGTCAGTTTCAGCTTTGCTCAAGTAATGGGTCTCGCTCAAGTACTGGGTATATACTGTACTACCTCAATTATCCTAAATTTTGGTATGATGTATTTGGAGGTACTCCGGAGGGCATGGAATACCGGGATGGTCAATGGAACTTATATTGCACATGTCTCATACATTTTGGCTGGCATAATATTACACAAATTTCCCCGTCAATAAGTGATGGGTACCATACATCTGTACCACTCAATATTTACTATCCGAGAACTTAATGGGGAGAATAATAGCGGCCCCCAGACGGATAAGGCAAACAACACTCCGGTAGCCTGAGCGGCTGCCGTCTCTCGAACCACCGCATATGAAGCGGCATTCCGCCGCCATTTTTATTTATTTAACACTTCTTGTTCTCTTTATTCTCATGCCTTCTTACCCGAGCTGTCGGAGGAGGGGTGCGCATAGGCCAGTGTGGGGGGATAGAGAGACCCACAGAAAATTTAACCACCAGTGACTCAAGTTGTGCTTGGGGTTGCAAATTTTGTTAGGGTGATTGTTTTGATGGTATTTCCGGATGTATTAATACCTAATAATTAGCCGTGAGCCTAGAGAAATATGCATACAAAATCTAGGGGGGATACAGACTTCCTAAATGGCTCCATGAATAAATTAACGGAGGGCAAAAATCACTGCCCTGATCATAAAATCATTCAGATCCAGATTTTCACAGCAATGGAAGGGCTGTAGATGCTTTTTTTTGTTACATATGATGAGGTGAGATTCAAAATAACATAGCCATGTTAATAACAGGGTTTTAACCTGACGTAATCGCGCTTAGAGCATTTTTTTCGAAGGTTTCTCGTCGATTTTCCTTAAATTTCGGTACAAAACGGGCCTAGAAATTACCAAGGAGCCCCACCGTCCCCAGACCATGAACCAAGACCATTTTCCAAGCTCTTTAATGACCTTCACAAGCCGAAAAGTAGTGGCCCGGGAGGCATGTAATTTATGTGTGAGGAAGGGGGCCTCGGCTAACCCCGGTAGAGCACTATTATTGTGCCAGCTGTCTTGGGTTCAGCTGTTCATAACAATAATATTTCCTACCCTATGCACCAGGCTTCGGCCGATGGGCTTTTGACAAGCCGTAATATTTTCTAACCTATCAGCATGGGCTCAGCCGATGGGTAGAGCAATATTACACCGCCAGCTATCTTGGGTTCAGCTGTTCACAACAATAATATTTCCTACCCTATGCATCAGGCTGCAGCCAATGGGGATTCTAAGGGGCCAAAATATTTTGCGGCCTGTTAGCCTGGGTTCAGCCGATGGGTAGAACAATATTATTGTGCCAGCTGCCTTGGGTTCAGGTGTTCACAACAATAATATCTCCTACCCTATGCACCAGGCTTCGGCTGAAGGGGGTTTTGATGAGCCGTAATATGTTTGCGACCTGTCAGTTTGGGTTCAGCCGATGGATAGAGCACCATTATTGTGCCAGCTGTCTTGGGTTCGGCTGTTCACAGCAATAATATTTCCTACCCTACGCACCAGGCTGCAGCCTATGGGGATTCTGATGGGCCATAATATTTTGCGACCTGTTAGCTTCGGTTCAGCCGATAGATACAACAATATTATGGTGTGAGCTGCCCGGAGTTCAGCTCCTCCTGTCAATAATATTACTTACCCTAGACGCCAGGCTTTAGCCCATTGTTGCAGATTTACAACAAAAAGAAAGAGCTCAGCGTGGCTCGAACTAAAGGCCTCAGTAAAATGGTGCATATGTAAAGCTAAGTACCACACCAACTAGACCATCCGAGTGACAACTGCCTTTACTTTCAGGTCACACTCTCAACTGGCTGCAAGATTAAGACCCAAGTTTTGACAAAGTACACTGCACTACAACATTTGGTAAATTTAAGGTATGAGAGACTCTGGAGGGTCCCGAAACAAAATTGCCGGAATCTCGGCTGAGCCCTAAACACTAGGGGTCAAAATATTATTATTCTCCAAGTGGACTAGGTCAAAGCTCGTGGCATATTTGGCGCGATTCCGCACAAAACTGTCTCTTTGGTTTTGCTCTTGCTGCTCTGGTTGTTAAGCCACAGGCGGGACAGCTCTTTATTCTGCACGGGAGCGGTGCTGAATAGGACTGCAAGTATTCAACACGGTCACGGGCTCGGGCAAAGTAATTTGATGTCCCATGAGGCCTCAGAACGTGACTTGGTATGGAGATCTTTTTTTCTCAGGTCTAAATGCGCGGTATTAGCCAGCGCGATTCTGCAAAAACTGTCTCTTTGGTTCTGCTCCTGCTGCTCTGGTTGTTAAGCCACAGGCGGGACAGCTCTTCATTCTGCAGGCAGACGGTGCTAAATGGGGACGGCAATTCCCGGTGAACAATACCGTGACGAAACAAATCGCTGGAAATTCCAAGGTCGACTTTTCAGTCGCGATCCGCCGGAAACCGATAGCCCTGGTCAATACGAAACTTTCTGTGTCCTCAGAATTTTCCTGAGGCAAAACCCACGCCCGGAACTTTCGTCACGCGTGACGTCACATATTTCTCACGCCCTGGGGGAATGGCTTCCCCCAGACCCCCTCCCTTTCGCTGGCGCTGGCGCGGGGCCTTTTTTTCAGGTAATATTCAATTTTTTCTTCCATTTTTTCACTGCCAGACTTGATCCACAGTAAAATTGGCACCCCCGTCGACTTTCTGCGGAGCCCCACTACCTGGAGCGTCCGCTCGACGGGGTTGGCAATTTTCCTGTGAGGTTGCGTGGGGCAGTTCAAAAATTCCGAGACATAGTAGTTTAATTAAATTGTTGGCAGCTGACAAAATAGAGTAATTTCAGTTGGCGTTCAACTTCCAAAGAAGTTCCACAGCCAACCGAAAATCGATGGGGCCAGAGGACACAGATAGCACCTGGACCGGACGAGACAACGAGAAAGTAGCGGGATAATGTCAAAAGGAGGCCGAGAATGATGGACACACACCGAACAGACTGGCGGGGATGGTACCGAAACTGGCCACCCAGGCATTTCACTTGAGCTGTAGCACCAGACTTCATCACTTTTTAGTCAATTTTGTACGCAAGCGAATTTTCATGGAGCACGCGTGCATGACAAGCTCTCAGCCTCGAGGTTAGACCAGCGCGCCGCGGAAGACCGCGTCAGTCGGCGCCACACTGCGCTGCGCGTGAGAGCCGCCCACAGCAACGGTTCTGGTGAAAACTGCCCAAAAAAAGAGAAAACGAAGGTCTGCAAAGAACTGTAATAGGTTATGGAGTAATCAAGGGCTCGGCAATTTGGGGGCCGCATTTTGTATCAGTATAATACCATAGACAGAATGTTTGATCCATTATATACTCGCTCGCTGTGCGAGACGAAAGTCAAAAAAATGCCCACTGTGCTATGGTGCAGGTCACCTAGTCACCGCTACCAAAATTTAGTGGCCAAATCGGCCGGAGAAAAAAATTTGAATTCAGTGTACCTCTGGAGTGATTTTAGGCGTAGTTTTGAATATATTATAGACTTTAATTTGGCTCAATGAGCCCAATGAGCTCCCGTTTTTGATGCGTAGACATCTGCAGCGTTATTTTGCACCTATTTGCGGCTCTGGCAGAGCTTTTTTCAATATTATATGTGCATGTGGCCAAATCGGGGGATAACTTTTTTTTTGCTCACTCAGTTTTGCAGTAAATAAAAATCCCTCTTACAGATCTTCTTGGACGTTGAAACGGAGCACATTTGTAAGAGGGATAAGAAATTAGATCAAATCTGAAGCCCCAAAATTTCAAACATCAGCATGTGGTGACTAGGTGACCTGCACCATAGGAACGACGAAAGGCAGAAAGATATCCAGCACAGCGGTCGTTCGGGGAGGGAAATCACCAAACTGCGGATCCCAGAAGGCCAACTTATTAGACACGTTGTGCAAAGTCGCATGCGGCTGTTTTGGCGCACAATGTCTTTCGATGCGGCTTTTTCACCTTTTGCTCCAGTGGTCTGGGATGGATCAATTTGCCATTCTCATGATGCACAAGACAAAAAGACGGCACTTCCGCACACGGCTTTGCGCAGCCGCGTGCGGCTTTGCACAACCTCTCTATTACCTTGGCAGTGGGATCCTATGAGGGGTCTCCCTCGTCTGATGACGCCCAGAGAACCAGTTGACACCCGTCTAGACTTGAATCAATCTGGGGCCTGGATGCAGATGAGTTCCGGCCGTCACGCTGGATGGTCCAGGATCTCAAAGCGGATGCTCACTTAGGGCCATACTCAAACTTGTTCGTGGCGTTGATGCTGGTTTTTGAGTCTTGGATGACACCTATCTTAGGTTAGGTTTTCATAGTGGGCCGCGTACTTGCCTCGGGTATGCAGCTGATTGTTACTCCCCGACTTCCAGAATGAGAAATATACGATAATATGGGAGAACGGAAGGGAACGTACCTGACGAGACAGAGTGCGGAGCCAGTGGGAAACCTGTCTCGCCAGGTTTTATGTGTATTGCGGACGAATTCGGGTACCGAGTTATCCTACTCTCGGCCGGGATATTGACCCCCATCCCGCTTGCGACCTCCTGACAGGTAAGAGCGCGATCTTTAAAGGACCCCATCTCTGTACTATTTACACATTCCAATCGATAGTAGAGGGAAAACTGAGTGACTAGTAGCGATTACTAAATTGGGACTGAAACTTGTCACGAAGTTGTGTCCGCAACCAGAATCGATCAGCACTCGAGGATTCCGGCCAAAGCCTGTTGTAAATGATTGCCCAGATGCAGTACAAGGGCAGTACCACCTCCAGAGGTCTGCGTGGGGCCCAGGCCAAAATATACGAGGTTGCCGAACATGGGACTCCATACTGTAATATAATCGTCCTTTAGCCCTAGAAAATGAGGCAAGTAATCGATCAGCACTCGAGGATTCCGGCTAAGACCTGTTGTCAAACATAAGGACCTGATTAATGAAGAAGGTATTTGTAGATTTGCCGCAGATACAGGCCAAGAACTGGTTGAATTCTTTAGCGTTGAAAACCTAAGTGCGGCTGGAGTTGATAGAAACAAATGGCGTGGATGTGCACAAGGTCACTTTAAGCAAATTGGGCCAAAATTACTATATTAGCCGGCCTGAAGTTCTCGGCAGGGCCAGGAGACGACAAAAGACTAACCTGTGAGCCCGTTTGGAGGGGTTTTTTTCACAATTTTTTACATACAGGTCGGAGGGCCCCCATGTAACATACCTATTTTACCCTGTAATTTGCATGTAAAATTGGGCCGATGTAATTTACATTGACCAATTTTAGCCAGCACTGACTGGTGTACCGAAAATTGTCGAGATGTTGATTTTTCTGCAGCTACATTTTTAACCACGTGACCCTATTGCCCTCACTGCAATCCATTACATCTTCAAACACGTGACTGTATTGCCCTCACTGCAAAATCGATAGCCCTGATCATTCCGAATTATTCCAGAAGATCCAGCTATATTCCATGTCGATCCGTGCAGAACTCACCGAGATACAGGTAATTCTTTCGTAGGGATCAAAATCATCCCAAAATGTTACATCTTTCGAAATGCATCAAGGCCTTCCTTGGCCAAAATCTATGCCATTTGAACATGCATAAATGTCTATAGACTGCATTGATCCCCAAACTGCCAATGTCACTGAATATACAATATTTTTACAACTTTTTTTCTATCACTAATTCCCCATGAATTAGCTGAGTAGATCTATATAGGTTTCATGTGAATCGGGGCAGAACCCAATGAGATATGGGGAATCCTTTGAAAACAGTCCAAAACAGAAAATTTCCGTCTGCGCCTTCGGTACTGCCAATAGCTGTAATTTTCCGTTCGCGCCCTCGGTACTGAAACTAGCTGTAATAATACGGGACGAAGCCCCCATTCGAACATTTTATTTTTTCAAATATCCAAAGACGAGAATTTTGAAAGATTTCCCAAGACATGTAAAATAGGTCATCAGAACATCTCATAAATATTCTTTCAGGGAAACGTTCCTGCGGGGTCGTGGTAATATCGCCGGAACCTTTCACAAACATCATGGGAAGTATTGCTGAAATATCGTGGTATAAAATCCAGGCAACTGAAGAAGACCTGTGGACTGCTGATTCGGTCTCAGAAATGCTGTTATAAGTAGTAGTTAGCTTAGCCGCAACCATTGCATGACTGGGAAGGATCTGGAAGGATTTTCTGCTGGCGCCCTGCATTGCGCACCCGAACATGCACCCACAAGGACTGTACTTTTTCGTTCAATTGGGCAGTCACGTGTCACGCATCCCCCTGCCGCTGACAAAATTTGGTTGTTGTCACAGGGTGTGCCGAATAGAAAATCCGTGTCACACGAAATTTTCGCGGGTGTCAAGCAAAATTTCGCCAGCGGCGGAATTGCCGAAATGGTTTTTTTGGTCACGCGTCACACCCCTGCCGAATTGATTGAAATAATACAGCGGCGATGGAAAGTCCTGCACGCGCTCGTTTAAGTCCATTTCTGAGCCGAATCACTCCAAATAAAATTGTGGCATGAAATTCGAGTGATTTCAGGGATTCTTGAACAATTTAAGCCATATGATACCGGTTGCGTTGTCTTAGAATAAAATAATCAGGAGTTTTCTCGAAAATCGACTTGGCAGATTCGCACGCGATCAAAAAATCGCAAAGGCAGGCTGAAATTACTTGAAAAATGGAGCATATTCACAATTTAGTTCACCAGAATCAATGGGGTTTTGAGCTCGCAACGTGGCCCGCAAGTTGGCTATTTTCAGTATTTTTGGAACAGAAAGGCCCCAAAATGCCCAACTTGTACGCCTGGTGCAGCCCATATCACTATAAATTAGGTCAACCAACACAATGCAATGTTGAAATAGTGGGAGAGAAACCTGTAAAGGAAGACACTGCCAAATACAGCCTAGCTTGTTTCTTTTATCACAGATTTTGAAAAGCGTGACTTGGTATGGAGAGCTAATTGCATGCCACAAATTGCCAGATGATACCCAGCACGATTCTGAGCAGCCCTCTCTGTTTGGAATTGTCCCGGCTGCTTTGGTTGTTAAACCAGAGGTCACGGAACTCTCCATATTGGGTGTGGCAGTGCTGGAACCTCGGCCCAAATCAGAAGCACTCGTGGGGATTCCACAGCCACAATTTAATCCCTGGCTGTGATATTCTCACTCACAATTAAAGTTTGATGCTAAAAGCTTAAATCCTTCAAGTGTTTCCTTATCCCTGCCAGATTAATAATTGGATCACCCTTAGCGTTTAAATCCCGAATATCTTTCTGGATTTTTGGTGTAAATATCCCGTAATTTATATGCATACACGACATCTCTTTGACCATCCTTTGAGCCAGAAAAATTTAGTCAAAACAAGCAGAGAGTCGTGCATGAGATCAATCTTTTCTAATTTTCACGTGATCCAATACTTTTTCCGAGTCAGTGTAGTACTGAGGAACTATGTAAGCAGATCCCTCATATCACATTGTACCTGTTTGCGAAGACAACACCGATCAGCTTGCCTTCAATGCCTTTGAATAATAGAGATATCTATTCTGCTCTCCCTTTCATAGACCTGAGCATCGTCATATTGTCTCTCGCTACTACACACTGCTATGTAGCCCTAACATATTCATTCCGCTCCGCCTCACAACGTGACTTAATATGGAGAGCTGCTTTCGCCCAAATGATTGCGAGGTTATAGCCAGCGGAATTCTAAGCAAAACTGTCTCTTCACATTTTCCGCTAATGCCCTCGTTATTGAGAAATCGGCATCCAACCTCTCCATAATGGCGGGAAGCGGTGCTGGGAAAAGCAGGCCGAATCTATAGTGTTGCAAAGGCAATTGCCATAAGATCATACTCTGCCTCAAAACGTGACTTATTATGGAGAGCTGCTTTCACCCAAATGATTGCGAGGTGATAGCCAGCGGAATTCTAAGCAAAACTGTCTCTTCGGATTTTTCGTTGATGCCCTCATCATTGAAAAATCGGTGTCCAACCTCTCCATAATGACGGGAGGCGGTGCTGAGAAGAGCGGGCCGAATCTATAGCGTTGCAACGGCAGCTACCATAAGATCATACTCATTCCGCTCCACCTCAAAACGTGACTTATTATGGAGAGCTGCTTTCACCCGAATGATTGCTAGGTGATAGCCAGCGGAATTCTAAGCAAAACTGTCTCTTCGGATTTTTTCGCCGATGCCCTCATCATTGAGAAATTGGCGTCCAATCTGTCCATAATAGCGAAAGAAAAATTCATGGAACACTCCCTGGGGCACTGTTTCAGTCGCGCTCCCCGGAAATGGACAGGCTCTGAACCACCCTAGAATGCTTCAAAAAAACTCCGCGCCTTTCTGAGGCTATCACGGTAGATATGTTGGCTTTGAGGAGGAAGACATTCCAAATCCGGAAGGCGGATCAAACCTCATGGAACCTTCAGTTCTTCGTAAAATCCATCTCTGGTTGATGATTCAGACCCTACTCATCGAGAGCTCTCGATTGGTACTACTCCGAGGTCACACTTTTCACGACGAGATCTGCTCTGCCCTGCGTCGAATGATCTGCAACCCTCCCCAATTGAACGCTGTTCGAGATCGCGGATTAGGGCTTGCTGCGGCGGCAGAGCAGGTGTGTTGTTTTTGTCGACCGGGTCCAATTAGGTTTACTCATTGTGTTGTAGCACAGAGCGCTTTTCGCTCCAGACGAATATGCTACCTTCCAGAGATCTGTTTCCGCCTTGATTCCACTATAAAATATTTTAGTCTGTTTTGAGCCTACCATTCAATTTCATCAGTAGAGAAGGTTGTCTCCCTCTGCTTCTCCCTCTTCTCTAAAATTAACCCTTTAATCGAAGCTTTGTTAAACTCCACTGAATAAAAAACTCTTCAGAAAATTCCGCCTGAGTGCACTCGGGAAATTTCCGCCTGCCTACATGTTCGCCGCGGCCGCATTTGTTTCGATGCGGTGGGAACCATCTGTATCGTGGAGGGCGGAAAGACGGCGGGAGCAGCGGGAATGAGCGCGAGACGACGTCAAACGGTGTTTGATGGTTGTGGTCTCGACCAGAGTGACAAGGGCCCAATCACGCTTGAAAGAAGCGGAGCGGAGCACAGCCTCACCGGAGCGTACGCCTGGATTTTGCCAGATACGCTTGGCCGAAGCGTGGCATCCGATCGGGCCCTTATATCTACACCGCCAATCGAACATTTTATTTCATCAACACTGCCGGCATATAATCTCGGAACACTTCGCGGGATATTTGAAGGCTGTCATTGGAACATTTTCAAAACATTGAGCCAAAAACCTTCGCACAACCCATTCATAATGTCATCCTCACCTTGCGAGAAGGCCAGATATCTGTCACTACACATGTATGTCAGGTACGCTAATATCCAAAAAGAGAATCCCCACCGTGACGGAGCCTTGTCCTGAACACATACGGTGACATTCTTTGGAAAATCGCAAACATTGGTGCGCACTCTCCGGTCCATAATCCCACGATCAGCCAAATCTCAAGACTAAACCAATTTAATGGGCTTGGAGCTGCTTGAGGATCAGAATGAGAGTCAAGGAGAAGAGAAGGAACAATCCAAATATCTGCATTGAATTTGGGGCAAATTTGGGGCAGATGTGTGGTTTCCGAACGCGAGCTCAAAGATGGTCCGTGCACATCAGAGACCAAACAAGCGCAATGTTGGTGGACCCACACTTCTCGTCGTCTCTCTCCTCCACCCACCCACCCACCAACAAGGTTCGCGAGCAACTGGTCCCTCGGCTTATCCCCATCCTCAATTGCAATGAAATCGCTCTCAAGCCATCCTCAAAGCCGCCCTTAAGTTGATCACGACTCCTTGTCTCACCAAAGTCAATTCTCCGATCTCCAATGCCTCAACGTCCAAGACTTATCCAACCTCGCTCAAGCGCGTTCAACTGAGTCATATTTCAAGGTCGTCAGTTCGCCCGTCTGCACATACTCCATACCCACACTAACGTTTAGCCAACATCCGCCAGCTCCCGCTCGCCGTCACTCACGCCCACGCCGACGTTCCTGGCTGAGCATGCGTCAGAAGACTGTTGGTTATGAGTGCGAGGTGGAGCGAGCCGCGCCGTGGTGGTGCACGGCAAAGCTCAATGGATGGGCGAGGGTGGGCATTGATTCTTCATTTTAATACATCGTTTCCTGTGTAATATGCATGCATTTTTTGAAACAATTTATTATTTTTCTGTCCTTTATGAAACTCCTAAAAAATGTTGGAAGAACAATGATTGTCCACAACATTGTTCAAATACGATGTTGTGAAATGCTTGAGGAAGTGACATTTTTTTCTTATGGCAACGTTTTAGACCGGTGACCGATCTGTCTACGGGACAAAATGTCGGTAGACAGACCGGTCGATCTGGCTTTAAATTTAGATGACGAGCGGCGGCACCGCCACAACGCGTCATTGAGTGCGTGAAAATCACGTTTGATGCCCCATCAGTGGCCAAACACGACCATCGTGCGCGCTCGCGTTCTTCGTCTTCGCGTCCATCATCCTTTCTGCCGTCAGGCTCTCCTCTATACTGCCTCAATACATGGCTCATTCAAACCCTTATCTTCACTGGCTCTCACCTTCTGCAAACCCTGGTAGTTCTCGTCCTCCTCAACCTGCCGTCACTGCACATGCGCAGAGACAGCCATCTACATCGCGAATTCCCTCCGCAGCACCTAAACGGTCTCATAAGCGTCAAAACCCTCTGCCTCCTCCAATAAATTCATCCCCTCATCCACACTCTGTCCTTCCAGCAGGTTACGATGATTTTTTCACCAAAACTCCCGCAGCAGCCGTTCCCCGAACTCTTTTGCAAAATATATCTCACCCCATCCCGAAGCTTATTAGCGATAGAAAAGAGGAGTTCAAATCACCCGAGTTCATATTTCATTCTAATTCGACCGAAACACCGCTTCGCCGGAGCCAATCACACCCGAATATATTCGATGTTACCCAATTCCCTCCCCCACCTACACGCACGATGGTCGTGTTTGGCCACTGATGGGGCATCAAACGTGATTTTCACGCACTCAATGACGCGTTGTGGCGGTGCCGCCGCTCGTCATCTAAATTTAAAGCCAGATCGACCGGTCTGTCTACCGACATTTTGTCCCGTAGACAGATCGGTCACCGGTCTAGCAACGTTTGTGAGAACATCCATTGGCAATCTGACCACGAAACGTTCTCAATATGTTCGTGCCAAATGGCGGTGTAGCCTCAATAAATTCATTTTAACCTATTTTTTGAAAAGTGCTCAGAATATAATATCCAGATAAAGTCCCTTTGTCTACATTTTTTGTGGAAGTCTTCTGAAGTGTCCGCTGAGGATGCATCTGCTGAACACGCATCCTCAATTTCGGATTGATAATGCCTCGACTCTTTCACTGTCTGACTGGAAAATTGGATGGAATTCTAACCCTCTACTGAGCCAATATATGGACTCTGAAATCCGGGGCATATTAGACTCCCATGCCAGTGCTTGCCAACTCATTTGATTGTGTGATGAACCCAGACGGAGAGGAATTCACAGGAAGGTTGAGGTCAGTTGAGAAGAGAACAGCTCACCGGAGTCAAAAACCCACTCATTAAGCCATGACATTCAGTGGAGTGGCCAGCCTCAAATTGTGGTAAGGCATGTCACGGGTGCGGGTCACCCGTGGGTCATGGCAGGTTGAACTGTGGGAAAACCCGCGAGTTTTGCTACTCGGGGGTTCGCGTACCCGCCGCCACGGGTCAACAAGGATCCGAGTTTGAGTTTTGTAAAATTTTTAACCAAACCCGCAGATATCTGAGGCCATGTGATTCTGCAGGGAGGCGGTGCTGAATAGGGTCGTTCTGCCACGATCCGCCGGAAATCGATAGCCCTGGTCAATACGAAACTTTTCGTGTACTCGGAATTTTCGTGTCTGGGCATTTACACGGACCCAAACAAGGTTATCATGGACCAGCGCAGTCACGGGCTCGGAGAAAGGCACTCGAACGCGTAATTTGATATTAAACAAGGCCTCAAAACGTGACTTGGTATGGAGATGTTTTTCCTCGTGTCTGAATGTGCGGTGGTAGCCAGCACGATTCTGAGCAAAACTATCTCTTTGGTTTTGCTCCTGCTGCTCTGATTGTCAAGCCACCAGCCCAGAGGCTCTTCATTCTGCAGGGAGGCTGTGCTCAGTACAGCTATTTGAAAATAGTATATGGGTATTGGTGAAGTGGTGCTCCTCAATTACTGCTTACTTCTGTTTGTAGCCGACGTGGAAAGCGGGGATCAAAGGATGTGATGGGCCCCATTCGGATGCCCCCTAACCGCCGACGCGTGCGCTGCACGCGGACATGGAGCTCGCAATGGGGAATGGAGGGGGAAAGACAAAGATTCCGAGACTTTGGCAGACTTACCTGGATCGTTCCTACGCGCTTCGTTGCGTCTTCTCTCTCTCTTACTGTCGATCTCCGTGCTTTTCTTCTGCTCATTTTCCGAAAGCTTCAGGTGGGTTTTTCGGCCAGATGATCTCCCTGGGGGCATTGGAGACGATGGCGATCGTTCACGAGCAGATATATGAGATGTCAGAATAAGATTTGAGTTGTTTTCGAGCGAATGCGACGGGGAAAAGGAAGCGACGCAAGCAGTTTGCATCTGTTTGTCACCACCATTGTGGATGCGTGAAGCACTTGTCTCGACGTCGTCGGGAGTATCCGCCGCTTGCCTCGCAATGACTTTCCTAATAATCTCAAATGAGAAACCGGCTTCGTAGAGCGCCAAGATACGGCGCTCAAGCTCAAACTGCTGTTTTTCAACCAGAAGATGGGGTGAGGCGCCACAAATGGCGCCGCTTGTAGTAGAATTTGGAGCAAGAGCATCTACGTGCTCATAGGTCCCAAGGCGCTGCAACTCTGGCAACGTCTGTTGCGCTTTTATGCGGGCTTCCGAGCCCGGGCAAAGATACTTGAATGTTCTTTCTGGTTCTTGACCAGGATCGAAAACGAATGCTGAGCGCTGGCGCTCGCCGGAGGACAGAGCTGGCCTGGGAGTACGAGTAGTAGAAACAGGCGGAGTATTTTTGTCAGAGCGATGTCTGATGACATTGTTTTCGAGGTGGTAAAAGCCCATTTGGACTACGTGCTCGCTGACACCGGTGAAGACCAGTGTCGCGAAGAGCTTCGCAATAGCTTGCAAAGTTAAAAAAGTGTAAAGCGCCTCTACGCTTGATCTCACGGAACGTGATAACTTCGAGCAATGTGTATTGTCAAAGTGTGCACGTAGTGTAAGGTTAAGAGTAAAGGTAAAGTATTGTCAACAAATCGTGCAGTATTTGTACCTACGGCGTGTCCGATGATCCGGACACCGAAGGCGTTAAGTAAGCTATCATAGGGGTGGGGTCCGTGGGTCCCAACCCTAACAACAATATACTGACTGCGTCCTCTGATTCGGCAGGTTTCCGGATCCACCTCAACGATTCGCAATCTTGGAATGGTTGCGAAACGTCTGTCCCAAAACGCTTGTATCAAATCTTTGGCCCCCCGTCGAAACATCTACTCGTTATGCCACAAAGGCATGACTGCCAGAAAAAAAAATCCGGCCTGGCGGCCGAACCAACCAACCAGGTCCAGGTCCGGCATTCACGGCCCAGTAAGTTGACATACAATTTGTGTGCATGTGTATTTGATCTGTATACCCAGTGCGACAAAATACCGCGCAAGGGTCAAACAGCGGACGGGAAACACCCAGTGCCCCTCCCTGGTCAGCAATTGGGCATATTTAACCACGTGCTTCCGGGGATTTTCAATATTTGTGAAGTTCACCCGATTTGGGCAGATTTTTCAAGGCTTAAATTGTATTCGGTCCGAGTTTTAGAGTGATAAATTATTGTGCTAGGCTGGAGATTGGCCCCATACTAGTAGAAACAACATACCAACTCAGCATTTGTTTTAATTTGTCGAAAACGCGCAGGAGAGGCAAGTGGGAAGGCAACAACATAGAAATCATAATGCCGCGTCATCCCGGTTTCGAAGTCTCGCGCGGTTAAGTGATGGGCTATAAAAAACCGAGGTACGAGGTTCAATTGTTATAGCGTCTGTTTATAAGAGACTATTGATGGGCCATAAATTCACACTCCGCCAGACCCTCATAGACCACCGGGGTCGCCGCATAGACTATCATAGATCACCAGGGAAAGAATGCAGTCCCATGCGTTGTATTCTTCCTTTCTTACTATCGCCTAAATCCCCGCCATTAGGTTAATGCCTTGTGGCACAAATTCAAACAGAAGCAGGCGTCCAAAGGCGCCATCATGGAGGCGCCGAGCAGTGTTGCAGCTAAGGTTTAAGACTCAATTAAGGGGAGGCCTTAATAACCTCTTGATATTAAGCCTTAGCCAAACTCCTCAACGATCTTGAGGGTAACTAACCCTTAAGAAAAACAACCACGTGACCGGATGCGTGAGACAAAGAACCTAACGAAGAGTCAAGGAGTATTCTGGTGAGTTTAGTGACCGCTGTGGGCAGCATCTCGGTGGGTTTTCTCCATGCCCCTCAAGTTACAGGTTGGCAGGGTCCACAGGGATGTCAACAAGCCTGCTGTAAAGCCACGCCACTAGCAATTCACTTGGAAATAATAATGATTCACTCCTGCAGCAAGAAAAATGATGATGATTTTTATCCAATTCTCCCTCTTACAGCTAATAACAGTACCGAAGGCGCGAGCGGATTTTTTTCCGTTTTGGGATGTTTTCGAATAATTCCCGGTATCTCGATGAGTTCTTCACCAATCCGCATGAAACCTAGCTAGAAATCTCGGGCTAATTCATACGGAATTAGTGATAGAAAGAAAGTTGTGAAAATATTTCATATTGAGTAACATAGGCTGATAGCCACATTTTGCGGGTCAATCGAGTTTTCGGACAGCTAGACACATCACAGTGGCATATATTTTTGTCCAAGGAGGCCTAGACACATTGCAAAGAACGTCATAGACTTAGATTCTGAATGAGCTCAGTAGTAGCCTTGATTATGGCGATATTTCCGGATCACTGTGAATCACCTGTGGTTGTGCTCTGTTTCTGATGCCAATAGACTGAGCTGTTAAACATTCTGACCATACCAAGTCCTTCAGAGTGCATTGAAGCCTTGCCGGATAAGATTCTGCATCATTTGAATGTGGTTGAATGCTCATAAACTGGATTGACACGCAAAATGCGGCCATCAGCCTCTGTTACTCAATATGAAATATTTTCACAACTTTCTTTCTATCACTAATTCCACATGAATTAGCCCGAAATTTCTAGCTAGATTTCATGCGGATTGGTGAAGAACTCACAGAGATACCGGGAATTATTTGAAAACATCCCAAAACAGAAAAAAATCCGCTCGCGCCTTCGGTACTGTTATTAACTGTAATAAAAATCCAATTCATTAAAAGAAAATAGTGCACTACAGTCGACTCTGTCCTAACCCATACTTTTTTAATCCATACTCTGTAGTAAGCCATACTTTTTTGAGACAATTTCCCCAACTTTTGGCAGGGATAACCCATTTGAAATGCCGGCGATTTGAATGCATTTCTATTGCCCCAGGTCATGCTTTTCAAAATGCCAGCGATTTGAATGCATCTCTATTGCCACAGGTCACGCTTTTTAAGATGCCAGCAATTTGAATGCATCTCTATTGCCCCAGGTCACGCTTTTTTCAAAATGCCAGCAATTTGAATGCATCTCTATTGCCTCAGGTCACGCTTTTCAAAATGCCGTCCATTTGAATGCATCTCTATTGCCCCAGGTCACGCTTTTTAAAATGCCAGCCATTTGAAAGCATCTCTATTGCCCCAGGTCACGCTTTTTAAAATGCCAGCCATTTGAATGCATCTCTATTGCCTCAGGTCACGCTTTTCAAAATGCTGTCCATTTGAATGCATCTCTATTGCCCCAGGTCACGCTTTTTAAAATGCCAGCCATTTGAAAGTATCTCTATTGCCCCAGGTCACGCTTTTTAAAATGCCAGCCATTTGAAAGCATCTCTATTGCCCCAGGTCACGCTTTTTTAAAATGCCAGCCATTTGAAAGCATCTCTATTGCCTCAGGTCACGCCTTACAAAATGCCGGCCATACGTTTGAATGTCATTCAAGCCCTGGGAAAATTACGGGACTTGACAAAATTTTAGGCTCCGTCACGCGGTATCTCATTAGTTCCTCCGCAATGAAATATTTGGGGGTTTTCTGAAAGATCGAGTCTGTGGAGTCATCTTGTACGCAGAAGATTTCGCATCAAAACTGTATTTTGACAACATTTTGAGCCCTGTGCAACCATTTCAAGCCGGAGTTTGACGGGATCTTGCTGGGAGGATAGCCAGCGAAATTTGGGGTCGAACTGTCTCTTTAGATTTGTTTTGACGGCCCTGATGCTTTTGAACTGGAGTTAAGGGCTCTGCATGTCAATGCAAACAAATGCATGTGATCATCGGCACCATGGGCGGAGATTTCGCATCAAAACTTTATTTTGACAATATTTTGAGCCCTGTGCAACCATTTCAAGCCGGATTTTGGCGGGATCTTGCTGGGAGGAAAGCCAGCAAAATTTGGGTTCGAACTGTCTCTTTAGATTTGTTTTGATGGCCCTGGTGCTTTTGAACAGGAGTTGAAGGCTCTGCATGTCAATGCAAACAAATGCATCTGATCATTGGCACAATGGGCCGAGATTTCGCACCAAAACAGTATTTTGACCACTGTGCAATCATTTCAAGCCAGATTTTGGTGGGATCTTTCTGGGAGGATAGCCAGTGAAATTTCGGTTTGAACTGTCTCTTTAGATTTGTTTTGATGACCCTGGTGCTTTTGAACAGGAGTTGAGGGCTCTGCATGTCAATGCAAACAAATGCATGTGATCATCGGCCATGGGCCGAGATTTCGCACCAAAACAGTATTTTGACCACTGTGCAATCATTTCAAGCCGGAGTTTGACGGGATCTTACTGGGAGGATAGCTAGCAAAATTTCGGTCTGAACCGTCTCTTTAGATTTGTATTGACGGCCCTGCTGCTTTTGAACAGGAGTTGAGGGCTCTGCATGTCAATCCAAACAAATGCATGTGATCATCAGCACAATGGGCCGAGATTTCGCACCAAAACAGTATTTTGACTACTGTGCAATCATTTCAAGCCGGATTTTGAAGGGATCTTGCTGGGAGGATAGCCAGCGAAGTTTGGGTTCGAACTGTCTCTTTAGATTTGTTTTGACGGCCCTGGTGCTTTTGAACAGGAGTTGTAAAATCAGAATTGAATATTGTGCCGACACTGCCGAGTCGGAGATTGTAATTGGCAAACATGCCGAAGACGCTGTCTAAATCGAAGAATGAACGGTGGAATGAAGCCCTATCGATGTACAGCTGTAACCAAAGGTCAGATGTTGATAGCTGCAGTGAGTGGAGACCTTACAATGATGAGAGCCTTACAATATATCTGCGACATCTAACCTGGATCACCCCGCCGGTGTCGCTCCTGAGTTGTTGAAAACATTAACCATTAACATGGTAAATAACTTTGACCTTTAGATAACAGAATAAGCAGATGTATTTTCTTGAGGTCAAGGCAAGTGCCGATCATGTGATTGGGAAAGGAATTCACAGCGCAGAACCCCGCTGAGCTGTATTTTCCAGCGTGAACTGTGAACTTAGAGTGTACACAAGGTATTACCCAAAAAAACAACGCGGTGGGCTCCACAGGGCTTCAGCGCGAAATTCTTTGTGTCGGTCTTGGCCGAACATGTTATGGGGAAAGCAACTCACGGCCGCGGTCGGTGTAATTTATGCATTTCCAAATTCCTGTTCCGAGAACGCTATAAAGAGTGTCTACAATGTCGAACAGACCTCGCTTATAAATTCCACTGCACTTGATGAAGCATAGCTCATGCAGATTTACCGGACCGAGTTAGCGAAAATTTCCATTAGAGCCAAGCTTGAATGGCACTTCTATAGACCATGGTAGAATTGAATCCAATTGAATGATAGGAGTCATGTACATAGAACGAATTCCGGATCGGTACCGACAACTGTCAACTGTACAGGTACGGCTTGAGTACGAGTATAATAACATTATCGACAGGTATTTGGATTGAACTTGAATTCATGAGATACTCACCGCAAAGAAATGAACCATCGATGAACTCCCTCAAATCAGTGCATGGCGAAACAAAAGGGGAGAGTACAACCGAGGAGGATTCAGTGTGTCAAGATGTTGCGGCCTCGAAACCAGGAAGCATTGTCGTAGATCTTGGACAACTTTCTTGCTAGCATCTGAAGCCATCCAGACTCTTGCATCTGAGGTGCTCAGAATAAATTCCACCGCGGCATGTCACGAGCGCGCGCACTTTTTAATTCCACAGCAGTCCCGGAGATGAATTTGACCCAGAAAATGATCCCGAGGTGCTAAAGAAAAATCCCACCGCTCTGCCCTACGCACTTTTCCCAATCGTTTGAGCCTACTCCCCAGGAAACACATTGAGAACTGAGCTCACAGTGATTTATATCTTGAAAACGGACCAAAAACGGAGAAAAAAACGGCCGTGCCCTAGGTTCCGCAAATGGCTGTAATATTTGAGCCCTTTTTCAATGAAAAATGCGCTAAAATAATCTGCGATGACACTGATTGAGCTACAAGTAGCCGGAAAAGCCAACTGGATTTTTCATGAGGATCGGAACCAAAGCAACACTAAAGCTGGTACTGTCACACACAGTCATTTCTCTGCCGGTGGTCCTCCAAGCCGCATGGCAGAACATCAGATCATCGATTGTTGCGAACGAAGCGAGAAAATCCAAGGAAAGAATACCGTTCAAATAGTGGGCGATCTTGATGCAAAGGGCACAACAGATGTGAACGAGGACAAAGCAAAATACTGACCATTTGGGGTAGTGTGGCGGGAAATAGGCTTGTGAAAATTACCGATGCTAATTAACACGAAATTTTGGGAGTCCGAAAAAGGCCTGTAAATTCGGGCATATTTGACCCTAGTTGACCGTGATCCCTGGCTGCGGTGTGGGCCGCATAGCTCTTCTCCGACCCCGCGAGGCCCAGTAGGGTTCCAGCGTGTGGAAGAGCTCTTCTGCCGACGCTTTCCCTACGCCCGCTCACCTATAACACTAGCGGCGCTCCCCCGCGTGTGCACCACTCCGCATGAGGTAATTCCATATAGCCGCCTTGCCGATGCCGAAATACAGAAAATATTGCACAACTTGATCTGCCGGTGGTTAACTTTTCTGTGGGTCTCTCATAGCACTCCATGTCCACGAACGCGATTCCACTGAGAAATCCGTACGCATTGCATTTCTGAACGAAATTGAAACAAAAAATAATCTTGTGGAGTCGGAACTGCCCAAATACAGAAAATTTTATACAACTTGAGTTGCCGGTGGTTAAATTTTCTGTGAGTCTCTCAGAGTACTCATTCCATGCCCACAAACTTGATTCCACAGAGAAATTTGTACCCATTCCACTTCTGAACGAGACAAAGCAAAATACTCACCCAAAAATGCTCGGATTTGAATGGCAACTTGTTTTCTGGAATGCCAACTAAATTCTGGGTAGGATTGTCCCCAAGACCAATAGGTGTGGGGCAACAATTGAATTGAATCAAATGGTTTGCAGGGCATAGCTCACGCAAATTGGAGCCGTATTGAGGGAGCCATGGTCATTCCCTGTCCACATTTTGAAACTCGTGACCCCAATGGCTTGGTGGCGATGCACATCAATTCAATCAACAAATCACATTAATTGAATTGAAACAAATGAATGGTTTTCAAGGCATAGCTCACGGAAAAATGCTCGGATTTGAATGGCAACTTGTTTTCTGGAATGCTGGCCAAATTCTGGGTAGGATTGCCCCAAGACCAGTGGGTTTGGAGCGGTATTGAGGGAGCCATGCTCAGTCCACATTTTGAAACTCGTGATCCCGCTGGCTTGGTGGCGATGCACATCAATTCAATCAACAAATCGCATTAATGGAATTGAATCAAATGGTTTACAAGAGCTGAGGACTCTGCATGTCAATCCAAACAAATGCACGTGAACCTCGGCACAATGCACCGAGGTTTCGCAGCAAAACAGTATTTTGACCACTGCAATCATTTCAAGCTGGATTTTGACCAGGTATTGCTGGGATGATAGCCGGCGAAATTTGGGTTCAAACTGTCTCTTCGGATTTGTTTTGATGGCCCTGGCGCCCCTTTACACAAGAGCTGAGGGCTCTCCATGTCAATCCAGACAAATACACGTGAATCTCAGCACAGTGCACCGTTATGGGCTGTCACCAAACAAATGCACATACCTCGGCACAGTGCGCTGAGATTTCGCAGCAAAACAATATTTTGACCACTGTGCAATCATTTCAAGCTGGATTTTGACCGGGTATTTCTGGGATGATAGCCAGAAAAATTTGGGTTCGAACTGTCTCTTCGGATTTGTTTTGACGGCCCTGGTGCCTTTACACGCAAGTTGAGGGCCCTCCATGTCATTCCAAACAAATACACGTGAATCTCGGCACCGTCCATGCTGCATGTCCTCTCGTTTTTCTCACTCCTCCCTTTGCTTCTCCGCCTTTCGAAGCTCCTGGTCTCGTCGAACAGAGGGCTCCTTCCCTTTTTTCGACTATGATAGGCGCCACGATGCACAGAAGCGGCACTTGTGTGCACGGCAGCTACATGTGCATCACTCTGAGTTTGAGCCAATGGACCAGGTCTGCCGGATATTTGGGATGGGATATGTCGTCTCCTTCGTAGACTTCGATTTCGGGCTGAGCTCATTTGAGGCCCGCTCATGAAACTGGATTTTTGGGGATAGCCCGCTGAATTCCAAGCAGAACTGTCGATTCAGATCCTCGTTTAGCGGAACCTCCTCCATTCGTTTCATTCTTGAATAAGCAACTGCAATCGCAGCGGCACAGGACTGGAGCTCTCGGCCCCGAACTCTGTTGCCAGCAAATCCACGAGGCTCAGAACGCGCAATTTTGCGTCCTGAGCTCATTTGAGGCCCGCTCATGAAACTGGATTTTTGGGGGATAGTCCGTGAATTGCAAGTAAAACTGTCGATTCAGATTCCTTCTCCGCCCACTCCTCGTTTAACGTAACGGAGAGATGGAGATGGGGGATAGGCGCTGACATCGCACACCTCGGTGATATTTCAATTGTACGCGTACGGTTCATATGCTTTGCTGCGAAATCAGCATTCTGACACAAATCCGAGTCGAGTAGCTACCATACGTAAAATGAATTCAATCTTGAACGCGCTTGTTGCGGCGATCACTCGAATTAAAGCGGAGATTCAACCAAGATCAAAGCGAAAAATGATGCCATGGACGGCGGCGTTCATTGGACGCACGAATTATGGCGAAAGTCCCCAGAATAATCATAGCCATACAACAGGCTAAGCAAATTAACCAAAAGACTCCGTCGCCTTAAGGAGGAGGCATTTCATTTTCGATTTATATACCTGCCGGGCTATTGGACCTGGATTGAGAACCCACTCCTTGAAACAATCTTATAGGGCCTTCTAAGGCTTTATAATCACCTTATAAGGAAGGCACCTAGATTGTAAGGGACCGGAAGGCCTCTCAGGTTCCGATTTGTATGAGGAGAGCTGCACTGCGACCTCAGTTTTGCTTAAAATCGCTCTGGCTATCACCTCCCAATCAGGCTCGAGAAATTAGGTCTCCATACCAAGTCACGTTTCCGATTCTGTGTCGGGAATTGCCGTTGCAATTGATTCGGACCGGATGACCATCAAAAATGCCCAAAATGGCCACCTTGCACCGCATGTCCTGAGCTTAAATGTCTATGAATGTGAGTGAACCAATATATTTCCATGGTCGTCTTTTTGAGTACTTTCATGCTATACACACCATTTTTGCATACATGATCATTCCAGAATCTCGATTTTACAGAAAGCGATATGGGTTAAACTATGTATGTTGCATCCTCATGAAGAACGAGGGCAATCTGTCGGCGAGCTCAAATTTGACTAAATAACGAGGCAGCGAAACAGTACAAAATAATCGAATGTGTCTTGAATGTGCCTCGAATGTACATCTGGAACCTTCTCAATGTGTCTATTCGTACTTCTGAAAGGCGAAAACCTCTGTCTTGTAAACTTGAAACCAACACAAAGCATTGCATTGTGTTTGCAGCCTGAAATCGGCCAAATATTTATCCAAATAAAAACTGCTTCGCGCCGGCTCTACAGTATCTTTTTTTCATGATTCTAGTTGTATACTGGGAATTCACATTGAGGGCATTCATCTTCCAATAATTCGGGGCTATTGGAGATGTTGAAGGGCTATTCATTCCTGACACGCAGGGCTCAGAAAATGGCTCTGGGGCTTCATTCACATTGAAATGGTCTGCAGGGTTTCAAAATGTGGACCATTACAAAGGCAATGGGGTCACGCGTTTCAAAATGCAAACCAGTAATTCAAACACCTTGTCGGGTGGTGCCAAATTCTGATGACGGAGGCCGAGCTCGACGCACGCATTCCTTCAGTCCCGTCCGCATTTGGGGTGAGCCACTTTCCAAAGGGAATTTCGCTCCTATCGCAGGTCTCGGGCATGGAAAGGAAAGGGATGGCCCGCATCTTACTCGGCCGTCTTGTTGGGGTGCGTGACGCGCAACTGTCGAATTGAACGAAATTGAGTTTTTGTGTCCTCGTGAGTAGTCTCTCATAGCCAGACGCTACAACGGGAAGCTCGTACCTCGCATGTTGTAGTCTGTTGCTTTCCTTGATCGTGTGATCGCTGGCCTGCTTATTATATAATCACAGATTTTTGTAAGGCTGTAGGGGACTTGTGAACGTGTTTTTCATAAATATATGGCTCCATTCGCGTTCAGAAGGTCAAAATACGCAAGTTACCCTGCCAAGTTGCGGCGGCAGAGTCAAGCAATAACAATGCCGTTTTTTGAAGGCTCGGCACCCGGAAACACCCGGAATTACCCGCGATTTTGGTTTTCGTGGAAAGACAGGCGGTAAAAAGGAATGAGCGGGGCCGGGTGGGCTGGTTTTGGTCGCCAAATAAAATGGTAGCATTGAATTTCATGCGGTTCGCGAAGGTTAAACCCATATCAATACCCGCCTGAGAGAGGCCTTGATTTTACATGTACTTTAATCGAGTTTAGAACTTGTTTTACAGTAGTCTAATACCGCACGGTAAGGAATAGCTTCGACACTCACATCATCCCGACGTCGCGGCGCCGGGCGTCCTTCGCAAAACACGGGATGATCTGCCGCAATGCAGTGCAGTCTCCGCACAGCCTGACTGCGGACTCTTACTTCCTCCGGACCGAGCAGCACATATAAGAGGAGCAATCTCGCCAGGCGACATCAGCTTTCGAAGCCCATCTCTCCTGGGCCAGCGGGATCCCTATCGAGTTTCTCCTTCACTTTGCTCGCACCCGCCAGCACCCGTCCACCCTCTCAGGTAGCCTTTCATTGGAATAGCTGGTTGAGATCCCTCAGAGTTCACTTTTTTCCGTGAGGCTTCGCGCAATGGCTAAAAGCCGCATGCGGCCCATGCGGCTTTTGCGCAACCTCTCTATTCGTGTCGATGGGCCCACCACCATTCATGGGTCATCAGTTTTTACACGCGGAGCAGCTTTACCGCAGAGCATTCATTTTGCATCGCGTGCTCCAATGGCCTTGTATTTACATAAGCCATTATCGTGTTTTCCATTCATTTTGAAACAGGTGCTTTAATGGCCCCCATTATTGCGGCATTCATTTTTTCAATGATCTTGCAGTTAAAATTATTGTGTTTTCCATTCATGAATTGAAACGGTTTTTCATTCATTTTGAAACACGTGCCTCAAGGCCTTGTATTGAATTCATAATTCAATTTATTCTGTTTCCATTTTGAAACACGTGCTTCAATAGCCTTGTATTATAAGAAATAAAATAGAATGCTGACCACGTCAATTTGGTGCTACGTAGCCTTCCTTCACTGAAAGTTCAAATGCGAGATGAGTAAAATCTCAATTAATAGGTGAGGTAATGCAATGATTAGTTGATGGCTGTTGATGTGCACTAGGCCTCGAGGAGTCAACCGGAGGTTGATGACGAGCGGCGTCCTCATCCTAGAAAGGTGATCTGGTTCTGCAAAATTAACATGGAGTTGGTCTTACTAGAGCTTATTAGCAAGTGATGAAAAACATTGTTCATCAGAAAAACGGACTGAGACATAATCGAAACGGACCCAGAAATTTGACCTCCGCATATCACCGCGGAAAACGGTCAATCACAAAATATTGCCCTAGGAAATATAAACGACGGTCTCACAACAAAAAACTAGATGAATCGAGGCACTATTACTCAAGTTACAGCTGTCCTCCGTAGAAACATTATAAAACTGGTATTCTCGAACCAAAAACTCGATTCAGGTACCGAGGACAAAATCCAAGGAGGCCGTTCGCTGCGGATTTTCAATGTGAATCGAATGGGTCATGTTAAAAGGCAATCTGACGAGGATTAGAGTCGGGGCGGTTGTTCTGAGCAAAAGAAAATGCCAATAAAAGGGATTATTGATACCAGGAAAGCCTTTTTCAGGCCGCATTGAAAATCTGCCCGGAGGGCCATTTGAATGACGCCTCGTCACGGTTCCCAAATCCAGCAATCCTCGGAACACTGTGACACTTTTGGTGATGACCAGGCAAACACTAGTAACTTACATGCGTCTTCATTCATCATCTTGATCTCGACAACGCGGTGCGGTACCTTTTGGACGTGGACGCCAACCCCGATCGGAGCACGGAGGAGATTTGGCTTATGGGTGTGAAGCTGCCGGGCTGGAGGAGGGAGGACGAGGAGCGCGTGGCGGCTGCGAGTTACTTTTACGTCCCTTTTTACATTGCACCACGGGCACCACCTCGAAACGTCGACATCACATTCAAACGCGAAGCGGCGATCGTTTCCGCTTTAGCGCTGAAGATGCGCCCAAAAAAGTGGCAGTGCTCAATTCATCGAGAACTCGATGAAGCTATTTGTCTCTGTCTCTCAAACGCGTCTGCGGGTTACTGTTTAGTTGGCTATGTAGCTTTTCCGTGTCCCTCGGGGACAAAGAAAGTGTACATAGGCAATTAAACAAAGGACCGGCGACTTGGATTGGGAAGCAGGGTAAAAACAAACCGCCCGGGAGATTGAACCTATGCGACGTAAGGAAGGTACGGAAGTTGTTACCGCGGGGGTAAGACCGTGTATTGGCATCACCCTCTTTATAAAATTAAGCACTCGGTCTGTCTGAAGCTTTCAAACTCCGCTGATTAGCGCACGGTTGAGCGCCCGGATTTTCCCGCTTCATTTGACCTTTTTTGTCCTCCTGCGTGAAGCTTTCAAAGTGCGTCGATTAGCGCCCAGATTGGCGCTCGGATTTATCCGCTTCATTTACCTCTTTTGGCTGACTATCGCACGGTTGAGTGAGCGCCCGGATTTTCCCGCTTCATTTGACCTTTTTTGGAAGTGCGCCGATTAGCGCCCAGATTGGCGCTCGGATTTATCCGCTTCATTTGACCTCTTTTGGCTGTTTGGCTGATTAGCGCACGGTTGAGCGTCCGAAGTTCTCCACTTCATTGACCTTTTTATACGCTTCATTTGATCATTTTTCTCGGTGTCATGCTGTCGGAGAACATCCTTGCCCATTTTGTTCATTTACATCTTTCAAAAGCTTCATGTACTCCCATCATTCCTTTTGAGCCTCGGACAGCTTTTTACTAAATTGTGAAATACCTTTGCCTCCTTGCAAACTAGGGTGGTTTCTGTAATCGCTTTTCGTCCGTCGGTAGCTCTGTTCTAAAGGGTTACCCAATAGCAAATGGTTTGCTGTCACTTTTATCCATTCTGCAGTACTGCGACAACCTGTCGGTCTCTCCGTTTTTTTTGCTCAAACCTTGCTTCATCACGCTGCCAGTTCTCGGATCAAAAAATGGCGGAATCGACTTCAGGTCACTACCCGATTGAATCTGAGACCGAATGTCAGCGTCGCCTACGACGTGAATCTCAGAGGCAACGCCGCTTGCGTGAAGACATCATTGACCGTGAACATAGGAGGAGACAAGATTCGGCTGCTTGCGGGGTCTCACGTTGCCTTCTATCTGATGAACAAACTCCACTGGGTTGAATTTTTCCAAGCCTGCAAGTGCGCTATGGATGAAGATGGAATGTTCAATTCGTCCCCTTTAGCAAACATTGCCCAAGGGTCATGTATAAACCAACGAGTTGCATGTTGACCTTCGTGAGCAGGGAGCAGTCGATGATATGTTCGCCCGTCGGCCAACGTTACCGCTGAAATGCTATGTAAAAACTTCATGAAATCGCCATCATATACTCCAAGTGCTGTCAAGGAAAACAGGTTGTTCAATTTTCGTCACTCTGCAGGATATGGGGGGAAGCGGTGGTTAATAATATTACTGCAGATTAGACTTTATATCCCACGCATTGACTGACATTTTCGGTCTCAAGGGTTTAACTTTGATGTCTACAGAAAACAGATACCTTTAGCTCTTTGTTATGCCACTCTTTTCAACGGCTGCCAAGGGCTCACTGTCCAAAAATTGGGCCTTGATTTGCGACGGCCGGTATTCTCACATATTCCGCAATGACTCGCGTCCCCGACTCTGAAAATGTTCTAATCCTAAAATATGAGGATGATCTTTCAACTAACATTGTTTGGGATGAACTGCTTTTGTAACTTCACGAACATGAATAGTACAAATTTTATTTTGTATGAGCAAAGGGGATGGTCAACCGCTTGTTATTATATAATCTCACGTAAGCAAACTCCGAATCGCGAAATCCGGCCCACAACGACGCGACATTTCATCCAGCCACATTTTAGAATGTACTAAAGATGCTGTATATACAATTATATCTCCTCAGAATTTTGAACGAGGCCCTGTGGCTTGCGCTTCAAAATCACCACACTTGTCATGTGACTCCCATCCGAATCTCGGCCGAACGCAACGAGTTAACAATATGGATCCTCAATGACCGAGAACACGATGGAAAAAAATCGATAGCTCTCAAAAACCTCTTTAGAATATGTTTTGGCTTCATTCCTGGGGAACCCGATGGAAAAAACTAGTCCAAGCTCAAAGTTCAAAAAGTGTTGACAGTAGGATTCGAACGACGGCTTACACATATTACATAATAACACCGCTACGCGGTTGGACCCCCGCGGTAACCAACAGACTCTATACAGCGAGGTACGAGCTACCAATGTATAGAGCGTCTGTCCACGAGAGACTACCAGCCATTTGAATGGGATTTTCCGAGGAGCGGTGCCGACAAAGCGCTGCTCTTGCATCGGATCAGCGGTAGCGAAGAGTGTGATCTACTAGCTAATGGTTACTGTCATATGAAGGTTTTGATTCGAGTACGAGAGCAGGGGAGGAAATCGCGATTCCGAAGCCTCTATTGTAAGGATCCGGTCCCCGAACTACCAGGTCAAGAAATCCTCCAGGTATTCGCCGAAAATACCTAGTAGTAGACCGTCGGGTTCAGGACTCCGATTTCGACCGCGCCAGCATCCACAACGGTGTTTGCGGTGATGGAATCCACCCAGTGGTAGGCTCGTTACCCGCCTGCCAACGAATAGCAACAATGTGGCGACACAATTCCCCAGCTCGCTATGCACACGAAAGCCAGCATCACATATACTGGGACAAGGGACCCATTTTGAACCCCGTGCCCCACAATGGCATTTTGAACCCCGTGCCTCACAATGGAACCGACCATCCGGTTGGCACTGTCGCGGCAGAGCCCACTAACAGGTTTCATCTTTCGCTTCAATCATTGTTTTTCCAAATACAAAAAACAGTAACTGGATGTGTGACACCAGTTGGCAGAAGTGAAATCAAGTTGTGCTTTCGAGGCACAAAGGAAGAGGAGGCGAGAAGATCTCGAGACAGAAAATGAACAAGAAAAGAAAACAAGCTTTGGGTTCCGAAGAGAACCAAATGCAACACCAAGTTCAATTTTTACATCACTGCGGCTTTAGCATAGCTCAGAGTAGTGCAGTTGCCGGGCACGAACCATACAAAAAATCAGGTCAATTTTGTGGGCCAAGTCAAACCTCCTCCAGTAGAGATCCGCTCCCACATCCCAGAGTCGGATGACGACGAGGACGACGATTGGGACTCGGAAGATCTTGCCTGGTACCAGGATCTATATGGGAAGGAAGTAGATCCCGACTTGCTGAAAGAGCAGCGGGAGGAGTTGATTGAGGAAGCGGAGGGAGAAGCCTATGATATTGGCTGGGGCGAGGATCTTGACGATAATATGTTCTGCGAGGAAATGATGAAGTTGGCACGCACTTGCGGAGACGATGCGGATGACGAGGATTTGGGTACCGGAACAGCGTGAACGGCCCCAAAACTTGCCCGATTTCGACGTTCTTGGGGGGCAAAGTGTTCAGAATTGAGCTGGCCTTCCGCCAATCGTGGCGAGGGCCTGAAATGAGCAGTTTTGGGGCGGCGGTGGCCTTGGGAATGCCTTGAGGAGCACCAATTAATTCAATTGATGCGCCATGTTTTTAATAAGCGGCCCGAGCCCGCCCTCTGTAATCACAGAAAAACCACGAGTTTTGGGTCGCATTTCGTTGCGCACCTACGGATATGGATGGGCGGGAGTATAAGACCTTGCAACAAAAAACCGTTGGGACGGTGACAGGGACATCCACTGCCAGGACGTCCAAAGGTCGGAGGGAGGAATCGGGCTGGGAGAAAGTGCCGCGACTGCCGCGCACTGCCGCGTATTGACGCGGTATTGACGCGGCAGTGACGCGGCGGTGGCTGTGTTAATATTCGGTGACCGGGCGCGGCAAATTGGAAATCGTATAAATGGCAGCGTTGAGTTCATGATTTCTCACCCAATTTTGCAAAATGTGGCTGTCCAGCACGTGTATTATAATGCATCTTGACCGTTTTGGTCACGTATAAGCGAGCACTTGATGTATTTAAGGTTTACAGCCGATCCCGAAAGTAATGAGAATGACGAGATTTTTTTTCGGCGTGACGAATCAGGAAATTCCTAAAATAGTAGTCCACGGCTTGCTTCCGCCTCTGAGATCTCAGCTCTTTCTCTCCTTGCGTCTTCCTTGTCCTCCCCCATCCAACTGTGTGCACCACTATGGTCAACCGAAGGATCAGTCCCGATATCAAAGAATGTGCGCTGCGTCTGTGGGAGCTTGGGTGGGATGGATCCGCCATATGCTCGACCCTTCTTGTTTCACAGGCCAGCCTCTATCGTTGGGCCCAACTTTTCGACGAGTTTGGCACTGTCACACCACCCCCATCGCCCATTACTGGTTGCCCGCGAATCATTGGTCTTGCTGCATTGACTGCCATCAAGGAGATCTACACCCGCCACGCCGACACATACCTCCTTGAGCTCCAGTGGTGGCTCGCCATCCATCATGACATCCGGATCTCCATCACGGCACTACAACAAACTCTTGAGCGCACAGGCCTTACCCGAAAGTTACTGCACAAGATTGCCGTGGAACGCGACGTCGAGCGCCGCCGAGATTTCTTATATACAATCCAGCACGAATTCTCCGGCGCTGGACGCGAATTTGTCACCATCGATGAATCAAGCAAGAATGAGCATGACGTGGCGCGCCGCTATGGTCGCGCACCCATCGGAATGCCCGCGGATTTCGAAGATTTCTTTGTCAGAGGCATCCACTATACTCTGGTGGCTGCAATGGGTATTGACGGATACATCGCGCAACGCGTTGTCGAAGGCTCCTTGGATTCATTTGGTTTCTTTGATTTCATTGTGGAAGAAGTTGTGAGTATTGTTGGCCATAATCAGTCTCTTATCGGCGCTAATCACTTGCAGGTACCGGAAATGGGAGTCTTTCCGGACGACCGCAGTGTTCTCGTCATGGACAACTGCCGCATTCACCACAGATATACTACAGGAAACTTTGAATGATCAGGGTTCGTTTCGTGATCTTGATATCTGTCTGCAATTACATCTGATCTTCTCGAGCAGGCATCATGCTCTTGTATCTTCCCCCCTACTCGCCGGACCTCAACCCAATCGAGGAGTCCTTCAGCACGTGTATGTCATCGTGATTTTGGCCTCTGAGTCATATTCAAGACTATTTCCAGGGAAGGCTTGCCTCCGTGCAAACATCCAGTCCATCAGAGCCGCGGAAGACCCGATTCTCATTCTCCTCGAGTCAACGGGCTGTATCACTCCCGAGAAGGCCCGCGCATGGTTTCGGCATGCTGGATACATCGTTCAAGATGGAGAGCAGTAATTTCATGTAATCATCATACAATGAATTCATTTCGTGGCTATTGGAGTGTGTGCGTGAAAAAAACATGTAGTGCATGCATGGAAACGAAGGATCATCTAGCGACAAGCGACAAGAAAAAGTCTGTTGATAGCGAATGGAAAGCTACGCCCACAATCCGGCCTGGGCGTCCTTCATAAACTGCTTGTGCTTCGTGAGTACCTTCTCCCAAGCCAGTCTCGAGAATCCGGCAAACTGCTGCCATTCATCTCGCCCGAGGCTTGTGATACCCTTATCACCTGACTCATACTCCAATTTCTGAAGGCGCTCGCAATGTTGTATGATGTCATAGTACGCACAAAATTCTTCGAGGGATACGGCACGATGAGAGATCTTTGCTGGAGACGATGGGCTCCCAGCCAAGGAGCCGAGATCCAAAAGTGTTGAGCTCCATCAATTTGAGAGGTGCCTCCGCAGCTTGTGACCAGCTATTTGCATGCCACCCAAATTATTGGCAATCTGGAATTTAGGAGTGGATTCTCGTACATCTTTGTGAAAACGCAACTTTCCAAAGATGGCAATGTGAGATCTATGAAATGCCTGGCCAACAACTCGGGCTGAAGCAACTTTGACATGGTGCCAACATTGAACAGCCACAGCTTTCAAGGGACACAACTTTGAGTACATATATATCTCCATGGCTAGGCAACTTCGGTGTTGCCAACACAACTTTCCCGGGCAAGTCATTGCCTTGCAATTGCCCTGAGAATTCGGACTTAGTGAATAGCTCGAGGATTTTCTGGGCGCCTGGGGAAGGCTGGATCACTTGACTTTGATCTCGGCATCGTGCCGGGGCACCCATTGCTGGTGACCCACTGTTCATGAGCAGCGCCTAGTCTTGATAACAGAAAGCGCGGCTCTACCTCCTTCTTTGTGAGTTCTACATTCATCCCAAGTCGTAATCCACGGGCGGGACTAATTTCTTTATGCCGTACATTTGCCTTTGAAATGGGGTGTAAGGCTCGAATAAAGGGATAGAGATCGAAAATTAGAGTGCATGGCCGTCCTTTTGGCTCACACGCGTACCTCCTGTTATAAATCGTAGTTTATCCCCAAGTCTGTGGCTCCCTATTTGAATCGGGCCTGAAACGGTGCGAGTGCGGCTGACGTCGGCCGATCCGTACATCTCACACGGCAGAGCAAGAGCAAGACGGGCCGATCTCACACGATTCATTGAGTTAATTCACAGGGCGGCGATGGAATATCAGGGTAATACAAAAACGCAACCGGCTCCCCTAGCCGGCTGTACCAGACACTCAAGTTGCTACTTCCAAATAATCTCAATGTTGAAGTTGCATCTTGGGTTCTGCAACATGTCTGGGCGAACCAAGTTGCTCCCTCGAAGTTGTTCCCTTTTAAAGTTGCATACCCACCAAGTTGCAGTCAGTTGAAGTTGTTGGCCACAGCTCAAATCCTCTGGAGTTGTCTCCAAAAGTGAAAGTTGCAGCTTATTTCATGTGCAGAGTCGCAACATGTGAAAAAATCTTTTTACACGCTATATCGCCCATATATTTGCCATAAAACCGCATGAAACTTTTTTATTTGGCAGTATATGTACACTAGGTGGACAAAAATAATGTCCGATCGGATCTCGACAACGACGAAAGATTTTAACATGAACTAAGATGCTAGATTGATGAACGAGGCGAGCTGAGTCGTTACCCACTTTACTCGCATCATAATATCTTGATGCGCCATCCCCAAAAGGAAATTCCAAATTTTCGACTTGACCTGTGATTTTCTTGAGCACAATCTGAATCACCCAAATTGGAGTACACGGCATCCATCAGTCGAGCCAATTGACCCAGCACATTGTTACGGGCACGTGATATGTTGACCCCGCTATCCACCTCATGTTTTGCATGACGTCGTGAGTCCGAGCCCGCCTCCTCCAATTTATTTATTTTTCAAAAATTCCGCTCCGCGCTGCGAGCACGCAGCCAGCGTCAAGCCGAGGTCCCCCCGCGCTAGATAGTCACTAAAAAGCTCGGAAGAAGAGTTAAAAACTCGAAATATACGCCAAAAAAAAAATTATTCAAGTTCCACGCAGTGAGCCTCCGCGGCGAGCGTCAGGGGGGTCCGCGGAGGTCTCCCCCGCGCCAGTATGGTTTTTATAATGAGATTAAGCTGTAATAACAGGAAGAAATCGCATATAAATAGCAGAATATCCCGTCAGGCAGAAGCAAGGGGGTCTGGAGGGAACGCTGTTGCCCCCTGCAATCATTATGATTGAAAACACACAAGATATACACTGAAAATGTACGCAAAAGTAGTTGTTACGGGAATCCTATACTTTAAAACACAATGTACACAGCCACTAAAGTCACATGAAAATTCACGTGGTTTGGTCCCACGCCCTGCCGGTTCCCACGACTCGGAATCCGCCGTGTGTGGGCGAACCCCCGGGCTCTGTATCCGCCGTGTCTGCGGCGAAACAAGGATCCAGCGGGGGTTTGGGGCAGAGCCCCAACAAGCTGTGGACCCGCCGGAGGGACGGCTGCGAGCGCAGCGAGTGAGCCGTGCCGGAGGCAAGGGTCCTAAAGCTTGTCCTTACTTAAAAAGGAAATATGTCACGTGCCCGTAACAACTTGCTGGGTCAATACGTTTTGTGCATCCATCGGGGCGCCCCAGCGAGAGGCGAGCGAAGATTCCTGGCGGTGCGGGCTACTCCCACATTGTGGGGACGGGCACCGCCAATGATTGATCCGGCGGCTTTGTCTTTGTTTGTCTGCTAGGTCACATCACGTCACAACACTGCCACTTTGTCGTGCGGTTGTCGCTCTGCCCCAACTCTGCCCTTAGCTTCCATTGTCGCCGCGGTTGGTCGCTGGGCGGCGCGTCTCTTCAATGGGCACACAGAACCCCGCAGAGTCTCCCGCCCGAAAATGTAGATGGGTCTTGGACTACGTGCTCGTGTCGCCGCCTCGGCGCGCAAGATCGGATGCGAGTAAGCAGCCGGCGCCGACAAGGGATAGGGTCGCTAGGCGTCGCCGAGTCCGAAGAGTCCACAATGACCATCCCCTCAAAATCATGCGGGACGACCGAGGAGCTGACTTGAACGATGCTCGTGACGAGACCGCAGCCGTCGGTGCGTATGTCGATCTTAACGAGCGCAAGGTCGGGCAGATATGTGACTGTGCGTTCCGAGATTTCACAACTGTCTGTTTTAGGAACACCATCTACAAGCCGTGCTGACCATGGGGGGCGGATTCATTCCCACACCGAGGACGACGCAGGTCCCCTCTGAGTATTATGCGAAACTCTATCCCCCGGCGAAGTGGATAAACCCAGTTTCATATGTCGAGACCCCGACGGTAGAGGCCGCCTGCGGCAATCTGTTAGCTGGCGACGGATGCACCTATTATATGGACGAGGCAGACAAGGAGTGGCTGGACAAGAATAACCGACAGGCACGCGGGGAAAGTAGCGAAGACAAAGACCCGAATATTGACGTCCCCATCTCTATCAGTGAAGATGAGTTCGAACTCGTTATGGGGCTCCTTGAAAAATTCACGGACCAGAAGGTAAACTCAAGCAACTCCATCCTTGCTGACCTCACTCCTTTCGCCTAGGTTCTCGGAGGCGACGGGCTGGATTTCTCCCTTTACCAGCGTTTCTTCTCAGCACCTTTACCGGATAACATGTTCATCTCATGCACCGTCCCGTCGTGGGTGCCCCCACCAACTCGTCTCGTGTGCATTGCGCACAATATCTATCCTCACTGGAAATACCGACGCTTGCGTGGCAGAATCAGGCCGTCACTCAATGTATGTAATGTCAATCTAATTTTGGTGTTGTCAGCAGCTGTGCTGACGACCTCTGCAGTATTACGAGAAGGATTTCCCTGGCCAGGCGTACGAATGTTTTCGCAAACGAGATAGCAAGCCGTTTCGCAAATCCCGCGCTCTGGCGCATGCTCCCCTTCTGCGGGAGAATGTGAGAAAAGCCGAATCTCACATCCCTTGGAACACTGGCGGGCCCTTAGCCCATATGCTGCCCGAGGCGCCGCCCCCGGGAACGCCCGAATCCATCGAGCACAAATTGTCGTGCGTTCCGTCTAATGTTTCTCGTTTTCGACCCCGCTCAGCTTCTGTAGGTCGTGGTCATTGCCTCCGAGCGACGGAGCGCCGGACTCTGCCACTCTGGGACCCAAGCGCCCACGCACCGCTTCTGTGGAGCGGAAAGAGGCTCGCGCCCACCGTAACCGGATCGCCGCTCAGAACTCCCGTGATCGCCGAAAGGCCCAGTTCTGCTGGCTCGAGCGCCGGGTGAGTGAACTCGAGGAGGAAAATAGGCGGCTCCGGGCTGGCTTCCTCGTTGCCCCTGCACAGCCGGACTCGCCCGGGGCGGAGGAGCTGCAGAAAGAGAATGCGGAGCTCCGCGAGCATATTAAAAGCCTTGAGAACGGGTGGGCCGCCGTCCTGACGGCCCTCGCAGGAGGCCTGTCCACCAGCAAAGCTCCGTCCGCCTCTGCCCCCGCCTCAGAACCACCGCCTTATTCCAGCGTCTTCCGATAGTAGACATTATTGGAGGCGTTTCCTTATCTCGGACTTGTCACAACTCTTCTAGATTTAGTCCTTCTCTTTGCGCCTTCGCCTCGAAGCAGCCGTCCCCACCCAGGATCCAATCTGGTAGCGCCTGGCGTCCAGATGACGTCCTGGGCAGTGGCGACGGTTGCGTTGACGAGGTCTTTGAATATAGCATTAGTGGACCAAACATAACATAACTCACCGTTGTGTGACTTGAACGAGACTGGAAGCCCTCGCCATGTCATGGCTGTCAGATGATAATATCACAAGTCAAATCCGGCTCCATAGTGCTCGAGCATCACGTTGCGCGCGAACAGTATCTCTGGGGAGATAACTAGTTGCCCGGAAATCAGTCCATTGGCGCCGCCAAACGATCACAATGACCTGACCTTCTTCGACGAGATTCCCAGACGGGCAAGGGTGCAGCTGATTGTTGCCAAGGATGGATCTACCTCATGCTGGTTATATAGTTGCTCCTGGATCTCGTCAAGATACATGTCTGTGTCTCAATGTAAAACAGTGTTTAAACATTGTTCTATTGCACCTCTTTCTTCTCTTCGTGCAGGCTCGCGTACTCTCTCTGGGCTGTGTTTCCCTGTACCTACAATTATTGCTTCTACTCTTCCAACACATCGATGCTGTGAAGACTGCTAGAAAAGCACGGCAGATAACAACCTTATTCGGCACCAAAACCGTGCGCACAGAGCCAGCCGGCACATCCGGGGCATCATCTTCGGGTACAGCTTCCTCATCCCGTATCGTGACCGCGTTAGCGCCTACGCCTGGGAATTCTGCTCGTATTATAGATGTTGATCTGGTCGACAATTCGGGTCTGGATTCTGATATAGCCCCTCCGCCAATTGCCTTGGATCCTCGGAGCATTCTGTTGCGGAAATTGCGGGTGGCGATCTCCACCTTACCATTGAGCATCCCTCCCACTGCGACCACTGATCTCATCGCGACATTTGCTGTTGATCCTGTTCCACTTGTTGCACCTAGCCAGGATGCTTGGGAGGATGTCATCCACGATATATTTGATGTGCTTATGTACGACCAAGGCCGGTCTCGAAACGCTCTTCAGCTGTCACAGCTTATCCGGCGGGGCGATTTGGGTATGGTGGGCTTCGGGAATTGGCTGGAGAAGTGCTTATTTGGGCTCAATATCTCTGCTGCATTGGTGGAGAGCCGTATCGAGCGAGTTATCCAGGCAATGATCCTCCTGTACGCACTTCGTTTTCTAAAGTTACTTGATGTTGACTTTTTCACAAATCCAGGGAGTTAACAACGGTGAAGGCCTGAGTATGTTCACGCCATTTTGATCTTCGCACGTTCTGATGATCTTTTGAACTGCAGATGCGGAACAATCAGCGGAGCTGGACAAAATGACCGAGGATGATGAACCGTTGATAGAACAGGATGGTCAGGACAATGAATGCGAGATCTTTGCTTGGTTTTCAGACGAGGAATTTGTTGGGGGCTCGGATGTGGATGAATGGTAGTCTGTCACTGTTATGGATTCTACAATTTTAGACACATGCACTTCCAGTTGTTCCTAGGACCTTACAATTGTTAGTCCAATTCATATAGCAAGGCAACATCGGGCAATGGTTGAACATCGCGCATCAATTTCGAATTGATGCGTACTTCGGAATTGATGTGAACTGATGCGATATCAGCCGATCCCGCACAAGCTTCGACAAATATGAATTAAATTCGTTAGTAAAGAGATTAAGCACCAAAGAATATATTTCATAGTCACATCATAAATTAAGTCTCTTCGCATTGGACAGGTAATCGTGGGTATTATTTACCAGAAGATTAGTCCAGTGGAAGACATTGAGGCAGACGATCCTTACTTGGTGCAAGATGCAAAGGGGTTTCTGGGGTCTTCCCACTGGAAATGGAAGCTGGCATCACATACCATCACTCGGCACCAACGCCGGACGTCGCTTAAAAGCGTGGTGCTCCGGCTTTCCATAGAAACGGGCTCCCCGTCGGCCACGGTGCGATACAGCGTGGCCTTGGGGTTAGAGAGCGCACTGTCTTCGTTCTCAGAAGACTGGGTGCATGCAGGCTTGCGTGGCGACGGTGGGGCTTCAAATAAACCCTCGCAAGTCGCCTTGCGAGTGTGGTATGGGGTAGCTTGGAGATTGGACCAGTATTGAGCGAGATATGGTACAAACAGTGTTCCCAGCTGAAATGGTGGCTGTGATTTTGGTGCGTCAATTGAGGCACATTTAAACCCGACCCATCACACAAATTGGAGTTCTGAGCACTGTGCACGCAGTTTTGCTTCAATCTGACCCAGGCCAAGTGCATTGGAACGGCGCGACTTTTCTGAATCGATTCGCCACTGGAAGCTTGGAGATTGGACCAGTATTGAGCGAGATATGGCGCAAACAGTGTTCCCAGCCAAAATGGCGGCTGTGATTCTGGTGTGTCAATTGAATCGCACAAATTGGATTTCTGGGCACCGTGCACGCAGTTTTGCTTCAATCTGGCCCGTCGGAACGCAGTGTTATCCCACGTGCATCGTTGATTGACGCTATCCTGGCTGTGTAGTCATATTTCATGGTGCTGCAAAAAAAAAAAGAAAAAATATACGATTTCACAACTGATAAGTATAACGTCGTCGTTTTGGTCGCACAGTCCATTGGCATTGGAATTAGCAAAGGCTAATCTAATGCAATTCAGGCAGATTCTGACGTCAAGAATCCTAACGTTGTGCTCCACATCATCCTTCCTTCTCAGAATGTGGCCGAAATCAAAGACAATCTGGCTGGACGTGATGTGGTTGCGATTCTCACTAATGTGGAGCAAGAATTCACCCGAGTCGTCACGGAAGTCAGTGCCGTTTGCAAAATCGCCAAGTTCCTCGCTTTCCTCCCTGCCAGAGATGATTGTTTGACGACTTTGTCAATCCAAGATGGGTGCGCATCAACCTCATATCGTCCACGCACTCTCATACAAGTAGCATGTCTGAAGTATCCCTTGGTATCAAGGCTGGACACGGGACACACCGGCTGATGGACCCGTGCTGGGATGGACCATTCATGACGCACTGAACAGTTACCCCCTTGGAACTCGTGTTCCAGGGAGTATGTACGAGAAACGAGAATCGAAAATGAAGAATTGCATTGCCGGACGATCGCCGGGGTAATGATGTCATTTGTCACCTTCTGTCACAGAAACCTGATCCGGGTAGATCAGCATCGCTTGCATCGCCAATCACTCATCAACGTCCCGCCATCCTGGTAAGCCGGCGCCCGAAGTTCGGGCGAAATTCAAACGGAATCTGTCCACAGGCTCCCGCTCCCCGAACCCAGATGGAAAATTTAGGGAGGTGCAGTGACGTTCTATAAATAGCCCTATTGCACCGGAGGCCATGGCCATCAGCCGGCATGGCTATAGCATCGTTTTCGCTTTCGTTTCTCGTACATACCCTGTTCCAGGGAAGATGTAGTATGTAATTGTGAGGCTTGAGCTTTTATCACACCTGGATGACTATGTGACCTGCACCATAGTCGAGTGTTACATCCGTGACCCGCTGATCTGGACATGGATTCTGACTCAGAGTTGGAAGCTCCGAGCTCAGATGATGGTTCCGTACCTATCGAGACACCGGTAAAACGCCGAATTCATGATTTATACGCTCTCAATGGCAATTGAATCTTGTCAGCCGTACCCGGGAGATGCTGATTCTGTGGTTCCATTTGGAGAACAGCGATTCTTGGTCTATTGCGTGTCGCCCACTGAGCACGTAATCATCGATTTGATTGTTGACCTTGATTACCTGATTGAATCTGAGAATTTGAAAAATTCAGCCTTCTATATTGGGCTCTGGTATGCACGCAAGCGACAAGAATCAATCGGTCTTGATCCTCGCGATGTTCCCATGGCAGAACGCTACATCACCGAGTTGGGTGACGGGCTTGCTAATGGGGCGTGCATCATTCTGGGACAAAAGTTCTGGAAGAATCAAGGAGATGACTCATCTTCTGAAAACGTTTCCATGCCCAGCCTCATGGGGACAATGCTTACTATACCATGGATTTAAACCCTACTTCCAGGCTCGATGTTGTGATTGAAAAGGAGAAACTCTTAGAACACAATTTTGACCTTGTAGCTTGGTACCAGGATGTAGTCGGCGAGACAGCTAAAAAGGATGCCGAAATCGAGTCCAAATCCCTATTTGAGTCTGATCTGGAACATCTGTACATGTCCGAAGATTCGTTGTCAGACATGGAAATTTCCGAGCTCGACAACCCTGTTGCATTTGATTCGGACATGGACATCAGTGATTCTGGTTCCAATCATACGGCGACTGATCCAGAAATGCCGCCGCTTGAACCTTGTCCTTGCGTCCCAGAGGATGATGATGAGCTAGAAAATATGGAGCTCCTCTATCCTGATGATATTGAGAGTGAATCACCAGATCCTGCAGTCTTTGACTCTGAGATTGCTGCTGAGTATGTCGCATCTGCGCCGAAATTCAGAATGGGTAACATACTCGAGGAACAAATAACTAAGTTCCTCGAGAATGCGCAGCCGTACAGTATCTGGGTGACGATGCCATTGGGATAAATGATTCCCGCCGCAAAAATACACGCTTCGACGTACTGAGTGTTATAGTGGTAGAATCAAACTCACTCGAACGAATGTGGCATCGCGCCGATCCTCAAGGGAAGTAGGCATAGATGAAGCCAGCATTCGATCGCCGCCCTCCAGGCGCTCGACCTTGGTCCACTGCTGGACGTCCGAAGGATTGAAGTATTTTTGAATGGTAGGAAGTGGTTTGTTAGACCGAGTCAAAAGTGCGATGGCAATCCTGTTTGTCAGCGAAGGTGAAAGAGACTCGGAACCGCGATGAGGAGGGAGAAGAACACAGGTTGGGTCCGTGAAAATATATATTTTCTCGACAGCAAAATTGAGAGATCAGCGATCCCCATCAATCAATCAGTCACGTGGGCCATACTATTATAGGCCCCTAGAGGATTTGTTGGTGGAATTTGTTGGCATTGGCAAGGTTTGTTGGCAAGAGTTGTAGACTGCCGCAGTGGCGGTTGACTGCAGTGGCGTAAATTGGCTGTGCACGTAGTTTTGCATCGACATCAGTTGGGTCTGCTGGAATCGATAGCGGCAGATTTTTTGAGTCGATTTGCCACCGGGAACATGGAGATTGGGCCAGTATTGAACGAGGTATGGGTGAAACCAGGTTACTCAACATCCCTTCCTTTGCAAAATACAATTTTGTCTCCCATAACCAATACCAAAATCTGCCCACAAAATCCAAGACTACTCGATCAAAATGAAATGTTTGAACCAAAAACGAAAGTCTGCTTCCACAATTTTGAATTTTGTATGAGGGAGGGAGTGGGAGCCGCAGCAGTAGCGTGCAGCGAGGATGGGAAAGGAGCGACCCGAACAGGGCATCTCGGGACACTCGAAGAGCACACCGTTCTCGAGTCGGAGGTCAATCCTGGCCCTCGACATCATCAAGGGCACACCGCGACTCACCAGGGCCGACATATTCACCGACTGTCAGCCGGCTCGTCGCCCTCCCGCTCCCCCAACGTTGCAACCAGGCCAATATCTCATCGCAGCCTTCCACCAACGACATCCAGCTGTTTGCGTTTCAGGCTCCTCTCGGTGCTCACATTATAATTGTTTTGTCCATTTGGGCTCCGGAGTTGGGTTCCGGAGCCTGAACAAGCTTTAAATGTCCTCCTTTAACACATTAGCTGAGCGTGATGCAGTTCCAACTTTTCGCGAGCCCCGCTCCCCAGACCAAAACTACTCCATCCAAATCAACGCTGGTCGTTATTATTGGCTGTTACGCATTATGTTGGGCACTAACGCTCGCGCTGATTGTGCTATGTGGTACTATCCTGTGGCAATCTGGTGGGTGCAACGATACCAGGAGTGTATTAGTAGCCCAATACAACAGATTTATTGCAAATACACGATATCTTGTAAGGAACACTCTGTAGTAGTACCCCGACACCACGCCTGAGTACCTTGAAACATTCCAATGTATTGGACAACAGCACTCCAAGGTAGTACGGCGGGTACTACCATGAGGTGTGTATTCGGCCAAAAGGTACTACGCTGGAGTACCCCAGAGTACTACATGTGGGTGCTTCGGGCACTACGTCCGAGTACTTTGAGGGTACTCGGGCTAAGTAGGCTTGTCTCAGGAAGAGGTCGAACTGGAAATCCCATCCCAATTGGGATGTGGGAAAAAGCACGGGGGATCTATAATTTACGGTCTTATCGCACCGCCACCCACAGCCACGGCCCCTGTGATCTGCACAGCCACTCCCTGGTGATGCATTCCTCTAGAGAAGTCCATACAGTAAAAAAATACCTGTAACCACTGGGTTCTTGCTATACCAATTATATTGATGCTAGGGACAATCCCAGAGGAAAATGATGAGAAATGAAGTCCAGGACACACAATTCCGTCGTTTCCCCCGCAACAAGTGAGATAAGGGAAGATAAGCACTTATTTCCGATCAATTTACGGTAAATTGATCTTGATTTACAGGACAAGATGGACCTCCGCTTCGCTCCGGAATTATGATTAACCGTTTTTTAAGCAAATGGCTCCTCGGCTGTGCCATTTCCCCGTATGCCTTTACTCCGTTTCTCTTCCTTTGCGTATCTTCTCTGTTTAACTCCTTTCATCCCAACTTTTGTTGCACTTTCTCACTGCGGCAGTACTGCGGCCTGTCTCGTGCTCAACCACTGTCCCCATTAAATTGTTCAGCTCGCACTGCCTTGGTCCCTCGGAAGCCAACACTGCAAACAGCGGAGGTACTTCAAATTAGTACCCGGCCGAAACCGAAAATTAGTACCCGAAAGCACTGGGAATAAGTACCCCACGCACTGTATAATAGTACCTAAAAGCACTAATATATACAGTCATTCCGCGGTCCTTGCACGAGGTTTCAGAATGATCAATTTTGCGACATATTATCAAGTGTATCGGTCGAAGCAAAATATGTAGGGGAACTATTATGATAGCGCGATGATGGTACTGCAAAAAGATTTGGTATAAAATGCCGTCTTTGGCTCATTTGAGGCTGATTCGTCTGGGCCGATTTTTACGGCATCATCGGTCCTTGCATTTTCGCCCAAATAAAAGCATAATATCATATTTCCACGGGAACTTTGATATTTTCGGACATTTTCCGGCTCTCTGCATACTCCTACATGTCCAGGTTGTGGTGGAATATGCTGTGTCACTCAAATGTTGCCGGTTCAGTTTGAATTTTGGCTTTTGCCAGTTTGAGCTGTTATTAACCCAACACTTGTTTTTTTCCCCTCTTCTGTTGCTGTATGTGCATCTGTGGTCTGGTAATGCCTCTAATAGGCCACTTTGAGAATCATAGAGTGCTTGAACCATGTGTATTTGGTCAAAGAGCCAATATCATGTGGATGCGGCGGCTTTCTCTGCTTGTTCCAAGCCACGGTACACCTCATTCCCCTCAGTTTTTTTGTAGTGGACACTTGAGATCTAGTACATGCCCCTCATAATTTTTCCGTGCAAAAATCGATCCAATTGAGTGGACGTGGTTGTGTACATTGCAGATCATCTAATCACGTGCCCGTTCCACAGTTCTTCGGTAACATTTGACATCCCATAAAATTCCATGAGAATTGTGGGCATGATACAAAGAGATTCACAAAAAAAGACTACACAAAAATTTGCTCTCTGAGCCCAGAATAAAATAAAATGCAAGGACCGTGGAAAATGCAAGGACCGCGGAATGACTGTAGTGCATGTGCTCGTTTTTTCACTGATTTACAGTGCTTTTGACCACTTTTTAGTACCTGAAGGTACTGATTTGCAGTGCTTCAAAGCACTGTTTCCCAGCACTTTAGGGTACTAATTTCAGGGCACCGGTCCAGATTTGGTTCAAATCAAGTATTCATTCGCCTATGCTACGCACAGTAGTATACTATGGATAAATTCACTTACAATCACCATCATCTTATCGTGAAGCAAGAGATCTGAATGCTTCAAGTCAGTGAACTGCCATGCACCTAATTGAAGAAGGACGCTCACCGATCCAATGAGATCCTAGATTCGAGAAAAAAAACTGTCAAACTGCAAACAACTGAGAAACAAGATGAGATCAATCACCGCGGATGCAAGTCGTCAAGAAATGAGCAGGGATTGATCTGACACGTCGCAATGAGAAAAACATGCTTGTTCCCGAAAGCAAACTGACCCTGTCAAGTTATCGAGGCGGAGGATTCCACAGAACCAAAATCAGCATACAGTGATAACACGGAGGAGATTCGACAAATGGAGGAAGTGGTAGATACAAAATAACGGCGCAACCTAAACAGGCTGACTTGCCTCTCAATGTGGCGCCAGCGCTTGGAAACGGGCTTGTCGCAAGTCTGGAATAACGCGAGAAGATCTCGCTGGTCAACAGTGAGAAAATGGTACGCGGTTGAAAAAAAATTGAACCAGCCGTGTAAATACTTCGTCGAGTGAATGTTTCTAAGTAGAGAGGGATCAGAAAACAGGCTGACAGAAGAAATTTGGCGAAGGAAGCAAGGGGTGGACATAATGAAAACATAACACATCGCAATTTTCTACGCCACGGCGTACTGGGACGATGGAGAAATCGTTAATAAGCATTCGTGAAAGAATGGAACAAAGCGGACCCATTTAGCACGCGGTGCGATACTCGAGGTTGGGATTGATCGAAAGCTCAACTTGCCATCGTCCACTGAAGATGCTAGTTCAATGACGCTGGAGAATAATAGTTGGCATTCTGAAGCGATGGAGAAGAGATCTGACGCACCTAGACGAAGTACTGAGCTTGTTGGACGGGTGTACAATGGCACTCATAGTGAAAGTTTGAAAAACGGCATGCAATGGACGAAGTTCAATCACTTACACCCCAAAGATGTCATGTCGAGGTGAAGTGTTCGGCTTGGCTTTGCTGGCGTCGTCGTGGCTGAAAAAAAGCCAAATATATATCAGTGGGTTTGCAACGAGGGTCGGAGAAAAAAGGAAGTAAAGGCTTGAGGTGAAAAAAAGGAACGAGGATAACTTCTATGAAGTAAAATGAGGATACTACGCACCGCTGCCAGCCGAGTTCTTCGTGTCGATGTACTGTGCAGAATTGTTGTGGACACTGCGGAACTGGTTCGTTCAGTTAGCAGAGAAAGCCAACTGAAAAAATGAAAACTCAGCCAACGAAGTTCCTGCATGAAGCTCCCAACTCGACACCTAGAAGAACGCAAAAAAAAAACCCCTATGGTCAAGGAGGCCTCGGGAGGCGTGCCACGCTTACCTTGCACATGGAATCTGACAACTTGGATTAGAAATGCTTGACTGCGAACGCGAATGAACCGCACCGAAAAGAACTAAAGCGGGAGAAGAATGATCAATGTACGTACGGTCGCGATTTGGCTCAAAGAAAGGCTCATATAACTCACCATATCTATATCAGACAGACTTGACGAGGCGATTGCCTGAATGTCCTACGCGTGCGAACGCTGGAGAATAACATCTTAGCATTCGTGAAGGATGAGAGCGATAGGGAAATATAAGAGACGACCGTGTCCGCAGCGCCAAGGCCGCTGCTGCGCGGGGCTGAGGAAGAGCCGTGGTGCGTCGGGCGTCCCCCGCGCTCCGGAAGACATCGATCTGAAGGCGGCGCTCGATGGGCAGTCTCGGCAGAGGGTGGGGTGGAAGGTGAGCAGTAGAGGAGGGAAAGAGGTCGTATCTCTATAATGTCTTGCATCCTCGTCAGGCGGCGCCCCATGCCCGCGCCTAGAAAGCTCCGCCAGAAGCCGATTGAGCTCCACCTCGTGGGCGGCGAGAAGCGCACGTATTGGCAGCGCGAGTCATAGGAAATGGCAGGCCGGTGCGTAGTCGAGAACGTGTGGAGGGATTGTGAGGAAAGAGGGTATCCAAAGACGTGAGCGGCGAGCGAATGAAAATAAAAGCAGAACGACGCACCAAGCGGCGACCATTTGGCGTCATGCCGCTTGACCGCGTACCGCAACTCGATATTTTCGAGGTTACTCATGAGGGGGGGCGTCAGCACGCCGAGCAAGTGAAGAATCACGGCACGGAGGAAGAAAGACTTACCTCCTCGCAACCGCCTCCTCCTCGTCTGTGTCCTTGCCCTTTCCACTCTACTCCCCACGTTCTTCCACTTCTGCGCACGCAGTTCCGCTTGCTTCCTGCATGGTCTCTACAGGCGCGATGGACCGCGACGATACGGCCGCCTTTGCAGCTGCGTGGCCTCGTCCGTCGGCATTTCGCAGATCTCGTAGTGCTCGAAAGAAGGTGAGAAGACTATGCGGATTGAGGGATGCTATGCATGGGTGGAAGTCAGGGAAGGCGGGAGACGAGGAGCGGACAGACAAGCGGGGATGAATGGTTCTGCCGTTGGAAAAGCCAATCACTTTTCCTGCTGGCCGGCTGCTAAATCCCGGGTTTGGGACTCATGCAGTGCGACCGGCGGTATATTTTGCCGGTCAGGCGACGGTGGAGAGACGGGAGATGGAAGGGATTGTGGATGGAAGGAACCAAATCCAAGCACTCACCTCCATGGACCGTATTCTTACTCTGCCGAACCAACTCCACGTCCTTGTGGATGAGAATGCATCTTGAGGAAGCCTAGACACATATACGAGGCCATTGGCAACAATAAATCCGCAAAGTTATCCCAGACTTAGCCCTCTTACTATATCACCGCCCGCTGGTGTCGCTAGTGCAAGCCGATAACGGCAAACGGGTGCAATGAAGGACCATGGGGGCAGGGAAATATCACACACTATTGCTTTGGAACGGTTTTGAGGTGTTTGAGCCGGAAATCATGCGCGAGCGCGTCCTCGTTGGCGAAAAAGGCGAAAATCGCGTATTTTGGCATTAACCGGTCGATGACGGGGTGAATAGCGACCGAAAGTGCACTGGGATGTGGTTTTCCAAATTTTTGTCTCAAATCCCATAAATCTGGACTTGAAAATCCCCAAATTTTCTCCTCAAATCCCCTAAATCCGGACTTACCCTCATGGGAGCTTCCCGGGGCCTGTCGGCATGTCAGCCTGAGGCCTTAGGAAGAATCTCGGTATCATTGAGACATATCTTTTTATTTCTTCCAAGGATACCACGGCAATGTTGGAAATATGGTCTGAATTACCACCATTATCCTATATCAGGCTTCATTTATTATGGAGAACCTAATTAGGGGAAGTTTCTGGGAAATTAGGAAAGTAGTATTTTCCTGATGCAGCAGCTAATCCAGGCTCCAGGCCCAGCAACCTTCGAAAGTTCCAGTCCCAGTTCTACGAGTAACGAGGCCCCCTAGCGAAGCGACGCAAGTCGTCAGAGGATACTAGTCCACGTCTGCTATCTTCCTACATAATTTCTTGTAAAACTCTTTTATAGCTTCCACATCCACACAACATCCACATCAACTTGAAGTATCTTCCGTCTCGGAAGCCTCATGTCCTTTTTAGATTTTGCCTTTGAACGGGGCCCAGAAAACAGAAAAACGAGGATGGGACTGTAGTTAGCGAGGATCAGTTCAGTCCACATATTTCTTTCATTTGCCTTCGATGTTCCCAAAACTGTAACTCATGTGTCTTTGAACAGCTCAAAATTTAGAGCTGTCCTGCAACAGATTCTCGACAGATTTTATTTCCTTATATAGTAATTTGCACAAATTCTCAAACTTTGGAATGGCCAAAACTCTGTCTAACAAGGTAAAACTGGGGTGTTTGAGCAATATAGCATTCATAAATGGGCTTCTGCTTTAATTCCATTGCCATTAAATGGCGCCTAACCCAAAAATAAACTCGCAGATTCTGCCCAGATTTGTTGCCGGACAGGCTCTAAGTTACACGACGACCAGTACGGACACCTCGTGTCGGAAATCCCATCCTAGTATACAGAAATCTCATCCTCCGGCCGGGGGATTCCTCCACATATCCTCAAACACTGCACAGGTTCCGATTCTTCCATCGTTGCGCTCTAATCAATTGCATGAACCTCTCAGTTTACGCCCAAATGCTAAAATCTCATCGAATCAAAAACGTCAAGCGAGTCCGGAACCCGAGGGAACCGACGCGAAACTCATTGCGTGGAAGGTAAACACTGAGGCCTGAGGTTCCGGGGTCAGATGCAGACGACGAATCTGGCATTTGTGCTTAAATTCTCACCAATATAAACACCTTTTCCTCACTTGTACTTCTTTACTTCCTATAAATAAAGAGCCTATGCGTGTTTCACTAAACCTATTCAACTCAGGTTGCTAACTACCTCCATACACACTCAATCCCATAACTTGAGTGACTCGGCGACATCTATCACCCTCTTTATAAAATTACGTGTGTCCGTCCGTCTGAAGCTTTTAAACTCCGTTGAATCTCCGCTAATGCCGTATGCCGTGGCAGCTCGCCGCCCTTGATCCTCGGGTTCCAGAGTGCGCTGGCCCACAGGCAATCAGTGGTTCGGCATGCCGGCACTACGTCACTACTTCCAACTAACTTTGACAGACACTGCCCTGGCGCTAATTTTGACAGATGTCTCCCACCGCATCGAAACAAAGGTGGCCGCGGCCAACATGTTCCTCCTCGTGTAAACAGTTTCAAATATAATCAACCGCTGGAAAGATACAAAAATTAACAGATTGCCCTACAGATAAGTTAAATTTGAACAACCTTCACCTCTCGGGGACAGAATTTAATGGTAGGGTCGAAAGGATCCTTTGTGGACCCCACAATGAATCCTCGAATTGACTCAGCTTAATTCAACGAAGTCAGTAACTAGACAGATAAACTCCAGTTTTTGTTGCTGTATAAAATTTCAACTCATTAGCGATTTCCCCTGGATTTGGAACACCTCTGACAGAATTGAAATTACATTCGAAGGGAGAACAGAAATACCCCAGACCCTGCGCAGTGAATAGCCAAGCCAATTCAACCAAGTGGACCATAGATTTGACTGGTGCGTTACCCTTGAAGAGTGAAAAACTTTCACGAAAGGGGATGGGAGGCCGCGAAGCGGCCGACCAGTCCCTTGTTGCATATTTATGATCGCTGTGTCTCATATTCACCAGATGTTTGGAGGACTTTTGCAAGCGTTTAGAAATCACAGTAGTGATGACGTTCGCCGAAGGATTCATTTTGTAGACACACAATGAAGGCAAGTGTTGAATTTCCGCTGCTTCCCAGAGCAAAGGAGGAGATTATCATCGTAGACTGGAAGGCCCAGAAATGCGTAGTCTTCCGATCGTGGGCCAAGTCCAACATATGTCGTCAACGTCCGTAACTGTGACATGTTGACCTCCCGTTTCCCTGATTCTACTGTGTTGGTGTTGCTTCGTCGACGGTCAACATCAATGGTTCAATCTATTTCATCAGATATTTGAGTGCCGGTATCAGTTGCTAATGCACTGTGCAAATCCGGGGTGTGCCCGCTTGGAGTGCATCAATTTAGACTATAACCGTGCAAAGGAAATAAACATCTGGCATGTTGCATTCAACGAATTGAGCATAGAGGATATCAATAAACAAAAATTGGAGGTCCTAAGGTTTTTGGCTAGTATGTATCCTCTAATTTTAATAGTATGTGACACCGACGAAGTTGGGTGGTTTTTGAGTCACGAGTGCTTCCGTTAGGTGCCTGCACTTCAATTTTAGCTGTGTGACTTCCCTGGATAAGTTCTCGTTAACATGGCAGATATGATGTAAAGGTGGCGTGGATGTATCTGGTACTGGAGGGGATGGTGGACCAGCTCGCGGGGCGTCTGGAACTCCTCACCACAATCGGGCTGAGGATCGACAAAAGAAATTGAGATGTGGATTTGAATTACTGACCTTGGTATGTGCAATGCAATCTCTTTCGAGCACATGTGACTCGCTGTGCACCACAAGTTGTTTCAAGTCTGCGAGCTCTTCCTCACATGCCCGCCACTGACATGTCCATGCAGAGAAATACATAGAATCTGGGGATATGTTTATTAGGCTTCTTCACTCACGAACCGCCTCTCATTCTCCTGCACATGAACCTCGTGGCATTATTGGCCGGTTCTAGAGTCGCCCCCCAAACTGTTTCACCCAAATGAAGAGATTTGCACGAGCCAATCTTCTGACCACCACAATCTCTGGATACTTGCGCCCCAGTTTCATCATCTTTGAAACGCGTGACCTGACATCATAATCCCCGCCCGAAAAAGAAAGAATTTGCAGGAATGGACGGCCCTGATCATTGGTAACATTTACAGCTATCCAGATCCCGCTTGGGGCCTTTATTGCGCCTTCCAAAGGGCATTCAGTCGATTACATTTTGACACGCATGATCACAAAGCTTTACATTTTGAAACGCGTGACTTGACATCATAATTCCCGCCCGAAAAAGCAAGAAAAAAACGCGACGCGTAAGTAAGCGCGGAACGCGCGATTTTGGTTCTGGGTGTCAATTGCAGGAATGGATGGCCCTGATCATTGGGAAGATTTCCGCTCGGGACCTTCATTGCGCCTTCCAAGGGGCATTCAATCCTTTACATTTTGAAATGTGTGATCACAAAGCTTTAGATTTTGAAACGCGTGACTTGACATCATAATCCCCGCCGTTATTGTTGACTCCGTGGAGGCGGTGATGAAGCATGTGAAGTTCTTCATGGAGGCCTGCATTCATAGTGAACTCGAATCTTCGGTCCGTGTCCGAGACCTCCTACTCGTGGTGATTTTAAATGAATTTCTGTTCCGTGTTCGCGTTGTTCTTCCGTCTTTTCCGTCTTTCAGTCTCGGGGGCTTCACCAACTGGAAGCCATCAGTGTAAGGCATTCAACGACTGGAAGCGGACAGTATAACGAGGTTGTGGGCCGCCTCGGGGTGGGAATCTGCTGATCTGCTCGCTTGGAATTCGTCCGCCCGTCCGCTATCTCCGCGCCCGACCAACCCGCCTCAGTTGACGGATTTGTCAAATCGGGTGCTCGTCCCAAACTAAACGCCTCATTTTTGACGATTCAAATCCAGGTGCCGCGCGTCGAATAGAAGTCAATATAGGAGTGAAATAAGGCCAGAAAATGATTGTAGAAGCAAGAAATCCGAATGCGCCGCAAAAAAAAGTGTCGTCGTCATCCGGGCCTCAGAATGACTGGTGGCCGGCCAGGGCAGCTGTGGTGGGTTCGAATAGCGCTCTAATCACCATATGGAGCAGGGCGAGCGCCAGGCACCGGGAGACCGTAGGGAGCAGCGGCGCGGGTGGTGCGTGGAGGTCGTGGTCAAGGTCTACGCAATGACAGGTGCCCTAACACGACCACACAGGTGCCTCGGCCCGACCCATCCTCAGTCTCACTGGTCCATCGGAGGCACTATTGGGCTTTCCAGAGCGCAACTACTGGTTTACATTTTGAACCACGTGACCCTATTGCCTTTTCAATGGTCTACATTTTGAAATGCGTGACTTGACATCCTGCGCAGCATTTCAATTCTAATGTACTCCCAGGGCGGACCATTGAAAAGGCAATAGGGTCACGCGGTTCAAAATGTAAACCACGAGAAAGCTTACGACAGAATTAACCATAGATACCTGCTGCGTGTCCTGCAACACATGAGCTTCCCACCAAAGTTTTGCAACACAATTAAAAGTCTTTATACAAATTTTGAGACAGTTGTAATGATTAACGGGGAGATGAGGGAGCCCTTCGCAGTTACTCGCAGTGTAAGGCAAGGAGACCCACTCCCCTGCTTATTATTTAGCCTGGCCATTGAACCTCTAGCTTGTTTGAGAAGAAATTCGGACCTTAAAGGAATCAAAGTACCCGGGACAGAACAAGATCTTGTGGTCTCGCTCTTTGCAGATGATACATCAATCTATCTTTCATCCAAGGATTCATTGGATACACTTTGGAAAATTTTGCGCTTATGGTGTGCAGCTTCAACCGCAAAATTTAACGAACACAAGACTGTTCTACTACCGTTTGGCCGGGCCTCATATCGAGCAAAGGTGCTACAAGAGAGACGGATCAACAATGAAATGCGAATTGGAGCAATTGAAGAAAACATCAGGATACAGCCGTTTTCAAAAAAGTGTACGGGTTTTGACCCAGTGGTGCTCTTTGATTTGTGCTTACATTTGTTTGACGCTGAGTGTCCTCTGCTCCACAATTTCGTCATACATTTGTTTTTCATTTGTTATTTCGTGCTGGCTGGACGCAGAAATTTGGGTACAAATGGATTGCTTGTTTCTTTGTGTCGTTAGAAAGGTCTTGATGCACATACGAGTTTCATAGTAAGTCATATTGTGTCACGCTGCGACTCGCGCAGAGTAAAACGTGTGGAGCAACGCACAGTGACGACATCATAAAGGTGGAGCGGAAGACTCTGCGTCAAACAACTGTAAGCACAAATCGAAGAGCACCACTCGATCAAAACCCGTACCCCTTTTTAAAAACAGCTGTAATACCGGATGGACAAACTTGCCGTACGTTGGGTGCATGGATCGGAAATAATGTTCCGGTGAGTCCATCCTTCTTCAGAGTAGATCGATGACAGAACATGGTCGATTTCAGGTTGCACCTGTCGTCCGTTTTGGAGGCAGAACTGCTATCTGCCTTTAAACATTTTGAAATCCTACGGCTGGCGCATTCTATGAGAAAAAGAAGCGATCCAAACTTCTCGGCATTCCTGGATGCCATCGGGGACAATCATGTTCAGGATCGGGTCGATCTCAGCTGCCTTCACCACACACAATCCTTCCAACACCTCATTGACTTTGTCTTTCCACCCGCTGTCGTGGCAGATCCTGGCATCTGCATTTCACGCGCAATCATCAGTCCATTCAATGCGTTCATGAACGAGTTCAACTCAACAATTCTTCTGTACGTTCCAGGACAGAGTCACACTACATCAGCAGCGACTCCATTGAACGAGATGCCGAAAGATCGAACGGAGCAGTTCTCGCTGATCCGATGTTCTTAAACTCCCTTGAAGAGCCTGGGATCCCCCCACACGAATTGATCCTCAAAGAAGGAGCCATATGTCGCTTGACTCGCACCTTCGATGCTTCGCGTGGTCTCACCAAGAACACCCGAGTCATTGTTCGCAATCTCTTCCGATATACCATCGAGGTAGAAACAATTTCATCAATTGTAGCTGGTACAGTGGTGGACCCAGCACGTTCTACACCATTTAGAAAAGAATTTTGTGATTGTATTTGGACTTTGGGCCAAACTGAACTGGGGGCTAAATTAATATTTGTTCTATGATCTGCTGAAGCGAACTTGGCAGGGGATATAATATTGTAGCCGTGGTGGTCGCAAATTTGGCCGCAGCAAGGATCACAAACCCCATATACTGGGGAATGCACCTTTCGTCACGGGCTACCGTTATGGGGGCACGACCTCGAGTTGACTGGTGGCGCATTCCGATATGTTCGACATGAGCGGAGGACGGCAGGTCAGCTGTACCAAATGCCATTCAACCCGAGTGGACCGGGGGTAGCAACTTTGGGGATCAGGTGGGGGCAGCAGGTGAACCAGTGGCGAAAACGTGAGTGGATTTTGACACCGATAATCCTAACTGAAGTCGACATTCTTTTAAAGGTTGGGGGTGAAGACTGCTAGATTCAAATCCACATGCTAAATCTTCTTTGAGCATCTATATCTAATCATTCCGACCGTGTCACATCAGAAATTATCAAACCGGCCACTTGGTCTTCGGACTAGGGCTCTGACCCGTACGACCCGTACTACGGAACGGGTGTTTTCGGCCATTTACGGCCACACCCGTACCCTACCCGTCCCGTAGAGCGGATTTATCGAAGCCCCTACGGCCGGGTCCCGTCCGTACACGGGTTACGGCCGTGTGCGACGGGTTTGTTCAATGGGTTCCCTAATATGTATTTTCTCGGTCAAGAAATCAGGTTTGGCGTTGAACCCTCCCGAACCACGTCAATAATGGCCATGTATTTGAGCTTTTCAAGAGAGGAACTTACTGAAAAATCCATTTCACAATGTAGTGATTTTTGAACCTCACATTCCCAAGAGTCACAACCTTTGTTCTCCAGTTCATGTCACCGTTTATGCCATACCTATTTATTTTTCAGATAGAGTCTCAATAACTAGGACCGCCTACCTAACTGCGATGATGCAATGGCTTGAATTGTGGGCAAATTGATTTTGACCTCGAGAATATTCGTTCGACCGAAATCGCTCTAGCCACGTGGAAAGACAAGTGACAGATAAACAATTCCGGGCAGCCAATACCTTATCATTGTATAGCAGCCAACTTCAGTTTCTTGTGCCCAATTGGGATGAGGTCGAACCGTTGCCGATACATGGATTATACCAGCAAATCATCCCGGTGCTCCGGCGTGAGCCGGGCTTCTCCTAGTTATATAGATTTGCATTACTTCCCTGACTGCATCAAAAAAGTAATACTCAATGACCAATAATTGGTAAGTACAAGGACCTGGCCGTACATTCGTATTGATTGTAACGTACCGGGGATGTCCTCACATACCTTCATTTCTCCAGGCAAACAGGCTGCTGCAATCCAGCTTCTACTGCAGTAAATAAAGAACTTCCACCTCTGCAGTCCACTCCATCGTTGAGGTCATGTCCCAGATAATCTCTGAACACCGGGGGGACCGGGAGGAGGTGGATCCTGCGAGTCCAGAATCTCCACACCTGTATGACGGTATTGGTCCAGAAGAAGCCTCGGCAGCGATGCAGGCGGAAGAGCAACACAGACAACCAGGCGAAATGCAATGGAGGGGATGTCATTGTCTTGTGATCAATGGAAGTGTGGTAATCACCAGCAGTATTGCAGGTGACCAATGACCTCATCAATGGCATGGAAATTGCATAAATAGTGAGGGTGTGCACTGCCTGTATGCGTCTAGTACAACACGAATGACAGACAGCTATAAACAGAGTAAAGCTACAAATAGACAGACGAATCGATAGCAAAGATCAATGAAACTCAATCAAACATCTAAGCAGCAAGATCCACCTTAAATCGCTTTTCCCTTATGTTCTCGGTTCCTCACAGTAGCTGGAGAGGACGAGCAAAGAATCAGCGGGAATCAGAGGGAATTCGTCGAAGATCAAGCATGCAGAAAAACAGTTGACAAAGGTAGAGACGAAGTTCCGGGATGGGTTCTATCGCGTTCATCAGTACAGCGTCAGCATTTGCGGTGATAGCCGCATCTGCGTAGGCCGTTGTAATTTTCGCAGCCGTCTATCCGCTGGCGCAGAATCCAAGTTTGGGGAATATGGTTTATTTAGGTGCGCCGCGTCGAGACAGGCAGTGCATGGTGTTTCTCCAACTTCAGAGTACAGAGTCAAGAATATGGACTCGGAGCAGATTTCCTGCTCCAAATAAATGGACACTTGTCACCAACCTTTGGTTGGTTCCTCACATCCCCGTATCCATGAAGAAGGGTGTCTGATGTCGCTAAGAATTATTGGAGTCCCTCTTTCAAAGGACACTCCTTCCCAGGCTCTGATAGCACGTCTTCCTGACACCCTGACTCACCTTATGAGTTTTACCCCGATGAGGATCGTGTCGCTGCTGTTTTCTCGGAATCATGCTATGTCTTGGAAGTCTCTTTTAAAGAAAAACATACAGATACTACACCCCTCAGGTTTACGGAGCGCGGGAAGCGACTCAGTGTGCTGGTGCCGCTCTTGAAAAACGCGGTGAAACGGATGACTACCTCAGAACGGAAAGACATTGGAGGCATTGTGGATTCGGAGGCTAATTAAGGGAACTAGAGACAGTGGGGCTCATCCCCTCGTGCTGCTCAAAACGCAAAAAGTCTGAGCGTGGCGTCGAGGAAAACAATTCCTCCGAGAACTCAGAGGTTCCTTCCCCCAAAAAAGCAAGACGAGCAGGACAATCACCATCCCTGACGATGACTCCAATGATATGGATGACGAATCATCCCCCAGCAAAACATCCAGCTACCCCAAAGCAGGTTTCCATCCACAGGTGGTCGAATTACTGTGCCACTGGCCATTCTGCCTCACGCAGAAATATTTCTGGAACTTTGGTTTGGACAGCTAGTGCCTGAAACTTCCGCATCTACGCAGTTAGATCCAGATTGAGGTTTCCATCCACAGGTGCCACACCCCTCAATATTCCGGCTGTTATTGAGGCCGACCGAGCATGCGCGGGCCAATCTTCGCTTCTAAAATTAGGATCTAACGAACTCCCTCTATCCAACGAACTGACGAAGTTGGTTAATACCCGCAGCGGCTGGGCATCTGCAAATCGACGTCTTCTTTGCCAAGATGTCTAAGTATATCGTCGAACCACTTGAATCTCTTCATGGGCTGGCGGTACAGATCACGCGCGTTGGTGAAGACGAGAAAAATCAGGCCAAGTTGCACCGTGAATTCGAACAGATTTGCCAGTCGGATTAAGGGGGATATGGGTGTGAGGCGGAAGGGGGGGATTGGAGAGAAAATCATCAAGAGGATAGAGAAGGCTGTCAAGATTAGCTATTAGATCTGCCATCTGCTGAGCAGATGAATGAGGATCATTGAGAGCAAGCAAGATGACTCGGATAGCATTGAGTTGTCGACATGCCCGCTCCACCACTGCTGTTTCAAATGGAAGAGAGTCCACAAGGAATTGAGACTCATTGGAAATCTGGTGGCACTCCATGAAGAAGTGACGAGCTTCGTCATGGACCACCTCATCCATAGTGTCCGCCAGAGAGAAGCTCAATACGTTAGCGAGATCATCCAAAGATGGCTGATCCGATGGCGGTGTTAATAGATCATTGATGATCACGACGTGGAAGTGCCCCATCGAGTTCGCCCCAAATTCAACCCAAAATTGAGCAAGTTCATATTGTGTTTTCTTTTTCTTTTTCCCTTAAAGGACCACATTGTGTCTTGTGCCATCAGAGTGGCACAACGTGTTTTTCTCTTGGTGAGTCGTACCATTGTCATTTTTGTGTAATGTTTCCCGTTCATTGTGTTTTTTCTGCTCATAAGCTGCGTCATTGTGTTTTTTTGGAAAGCATGCCTAACAAAACGACGCGAAAACTTTCAAAATCCCAAGACAACGTTTCATTTGATTTTTGAGACAGTATGTGTGCCATACAGGGCTTCCAGTCACCAAACTTTCCTGTTATGCAATGATGGGCAATGGAAGTTCAGAACCAGGACCATTTTCAACAAACTGATAATGAACAGAATGCCATAGTGATGACGCATCTGAGAAAAAAAACGACCCGAGGGCGGTTTTTCGGGGATCGGTAGCCCGTTGCAAATCATGTTGTTTTTTTTTTTTTTTGAATCTTTGTTTTATATCCTGTGTGTCACACCTGTCCCACGGTGACTTGATTTACGCCAACGTTGAAAGACAACTTTCTGGCAAGGCACTTGTTTTCCTTCTTGGTGCGCAGACGTTTCAATTTCCCCGATGCATCCAAATGAGATGAGATGCAATTATTTGTTCTGAAATTCATTTTTTCTAGGTAGCCTCTATGCTCCATGGGGTGGTGTCTTCTTTTTTTCATTCTCCCATTGCCAGCCAACTCTCTTTAGTTGCTCTTTAGTCTTCAAGTTAAATCTCAAGATGGTGGACAAGTTTGTGGTCATTCAGGCATAAGGGAAGCAATAAACATACATCAGCACATAGCAGAGCCCGTCAGATGGGGCAGAAAGCGAAAAGTGGGGTGCGCACCAGTTTAATGAGATAGTAGCATCATTCACTCCCTGGCTTCAATTGGAGATTTTTGATTGCAAGCAAGCTTAAATTCGATAACAGGCTCTGTTGCCCTGCGACATACCTTATCTTGAACCAAATTTAAGCAGAGAAACCTCATGCTCTGAACCGAGAATTTGCTGGTAAATAAACCACCCGAGATGGGGGATACAGTACAGTATGTTTCTGTTGCAAAAAAACAGCAGGATGTGGCAATCGAGTGCACAAATGCAGCAACAATCATGTGTGTTCAATTCTGTTTCTTTTGAGTCCTTTTCTGCGGGCGAGCAGGTGGCGCCCTCGGGCAGGATGGAATGTATCTGCCGACGACAATAGGGATTATTCAACTGCTTATCGCTGCAGCACAGTAGTCCAGCACTGCATGTGATAAAATTGAGTATCACCTTCTTAGGAGCCTTGGGCTATATAATTGAGGGCCATTCTCCCAAATGATTATTCCTGTCAATGAAGTCTCATGGAAAGTGTGAGATAAGGGGTGCTCAATTCTTAGGTCGACCTGGTCAGATCGCTTTAAAATAAAATGAAAATCAGTAAAATTCAAACTCCGATCGATCTTGCAGCGCGCGAGAGAAATGGCTAAATCTGCGAGTTGATAATCTGTGGTTTGAAAGTATACAGCTGGAGACAATGGAGCAGAAGGAGACGATGCAGACTAAGGCAGGGTCTGGCAGCAGTTATTTATTTACAACAGCTGGAATGAGGGGACGCGTGGCTCAGCGGTAATAATCTGCGAATTGATCATCTGTGGTTTTGAAGTATACAGCTAGAGACAACAGAGCAAGTTGAGTAGTACACTACCTAAATTAATGACAAATGTGTAAGAGCTAGATGTAAGCCATGAGCACCATAAATAAGAAAAAGGAAAGCCAACCTCAGTCGGACACGCAAAGGTGGAAACGACTGAGGGGCGAACAGCTTGAAGGCCTGGATATATATATAGTAAACAGAGAATATGACTCAGGCAGTATAATGGTTTCTCTCTCCTCTCTCGCTAATATTTGGCATTCAAGTAATGGGGCACTCAGAAATGAATTGTGGATTCTGAGCTCCCCGCGAGCGAAGCATTCGATTAATGCAGCCCAAGTACTGCAATGGATCGCCCTGACCATTCCGCTCATTTTCAGCTTGCATAGCATACGTCGGTAGACGTGGTACGCGAAACCGTGGGAATCGATCGGTGATCTCGGCGATGTTTCTTTACGTGCTCGGCGCGTAAGCGTGCCCGACACCTCCCAGTTCCGATGCGAAGAGGAGTCAATGATTCCATTTAAGCGACTGTTGAAAGGGTCCCAATCCATATCAGAATGAGATCCTTCCCAGCAATGACTTTTCATCATCATTTACTTACCTGATTTGATTACCTGATTTGATTAGTGCAGGCCAAAAATACGATACGAAAAATTTAATTTTGAATATATACAAAATATGCGCATACGATACGTTGACCGTAGCTGCTTAATCCAAGTAAGCCCCGGATTCGGCTTCCTCGGGCTGTGAATACTGTGTACATATGTATCTTTTGGATCTCCGCTCTTGAAGCAGTCAATTCGTAGTTCCCACGATGTGCGGCTCATCCCAAGTTCCTTTTATCCATGTTCCTCCCACATACTTCGATGATCGCCTCCAACTGGCGGCGGAGATGGTAACAGAATCCGAACCGACAGGCCTTCCTTCTTCGAAGACGGTGCACACACCACGCATTTTTTCCTTGGCCACTGCCAACGAGCTGCATTGCAGACGATCTGTACTCGCAAATTACATGTAATTTTTGTGTTCGCCTACCAGAGGACTCGCTTCTGGCCCACGAACATGATTCCACAAAAAAATTCATACCCATATCCCGGCAAGGTTTGTGCAAACACGGCTGGCTTTGCATCTGTCTAAATAAGGACGCAATCGCCTGGAATGCTTCCGGACCAAAAAAATAAATCGGATGGGACAGTTCTGCTTGAAATTTCGCTGCGTACAGAAGCAGTTGCAATTAGCCAGTAAAGCTGGCCTCCTGTCCTTTCGGAGCACAGTTGGCACATGAAACACTACTGTATCTTTCCCTTCAAATCGGTAGTCACGTGTCACGCACCCCTCTGTCGATCACGAACGTTGGTCGAGGTCACGCGTCACACGAGCCTCTGTCGAACCTCTACACCGCCATTCGAACATTTTATTTTCGGAATGTTGGCGGCCAACAATCTGAAAATTTGTGATGGAATATGTGGAAGACGTCACTCCAACGTTTTGAAAACCTTGCATATTTATTTGCAGTGCGAGTCGAACGCACCTACTCCTGAGGGATTCTGACCACAATTGAGCTCGTAGCGAGTGTTCTAAGCAAAATATCGCAAAACAGAACAAAAAAGCCCGCGCCTTATGTACCGCAAATTGCTGTAAACTATGAAAAAATATATAGGCAATCGGATGCTATAGAGCTCACAAAATTGCCAAAACAGCTATTTTCAGGATTGTACTGCCATTTTCGCTGTTTTGGCCATTTTGCAGGCCATGTAGCACTCAATTGCCTGTATATTTTTTCATGGTTCAGCTGGTATAATGAATGCTCGTACCTTAGACTACAAATTGGGTGATTTGGATTATTGTGAGAAAACCCTATGCTGAGTTGACAAAAACAGCAAGAGAGTGGTTTCTGATGTTTACAGCTGTTTGCAAAACTAATGACACTCGCTAAAAATAGTTAAAAGAAAGCATTTTTGATGCGACGGATTGCCGAGCTCGTTTCTCATCCAATTCTGAGCAGATTTTCTTGAGAGTAGGCGCGTTCGAAAGCGGGTAAGCGGAGCTTTCATACGGTACCCTACTCACGAGGTAAATTATGTAATTCAGATGTTCCAAAATTCCGGCTGGCTGGTTTGAACCAGGCGCGACAACGGCCCTTTCTCCATTGCCAGACAACCGATTCGCATGAATCCAAATGATTCTGAAGGCTGTTATCAATGCAAAGCTCTATGATATATTATATTTTGGTTTATTCTCAAGGCAACCTGCTAGGAATGAATATTCAGTGTCACTCAGTAAATCCATTCTTGGAGGTGTGCATCATGTGTGTTTCATTCTAGAGCGGTGGAATATTGTTTGCCTTAATGTAAGCTTTCAGAATCACCCAGATTCATCAAATTCAGCTCAGGGGTGATGGAGGAAGGGCCTTTGCCGCGTCTGGTTCAAACCAGCCAGCCGGAATTTTGGAACATCTGAATTACATAATATACCTTGTGAGTAGGGTACCGTATGAAAGCCCCGCTTCCCCGCTTTCGAACGTGCCTACTGTCGAGAAAATCTGCTCAGAATTGGATGAGAAACGAGCTCGGCAATCCGACGCATCAAAAATGCTTTCTTTTAACTATTTTTAGCGAGTGTCATTAGTTTTGCAAACAGCTGTAAGCAAAGTTGATGGCATATCAACTTACAGTGATGTGATAAAATTCTGAAAGTATTTGTGTGGGTCCGTGATCATCCCTGCTAC